>JAHRHJ020003403.1:0-175560 GCA_019776745.2 Taxus chinensis
ACAATGGATTTAGACAGGAAATTACTAGTGAATGTTATTGTATCTCTATTAGGAAATATACAACATTTAATCACAAAGTGTACAATCTCCCCAAGAAAATATTTTCCACTAGTGTTTCATACGAGTATTCATACAAGAAATAAAAGTTTCATATTTGAAACAAATTGTCACCAAAAAATTAAATCAAACATATTTGTGTTTCCTTAGTGATGTTTTGTACAAATTAAAGTGAATGTTGTTTTATCTCTAGTAGACACTTAGGTACAAATTTAATCAAAAGTGTACATCTCCCCAGGAGAAACGTATGTTTCAACTATGTGTTTCTCACGGAGTTTCATACAAGAAAGAAAATGTTCCCATATTTTGAAAATAATGTGTCACCAAAAACTTTAAATCAAATATTTTTGTTTCCTTTTGAATGTTTTTTAGAAGATACTACTGAATGTTTTTCTATATTATTAGACATTATACAACATTTTAATTGACAAAGTGTTTACAATCTCCCCAAGAAAAGTATTTTCAATATGTGTTTTCATCACGAGTATTCATACAAGAAAGAAACTGTTCCGTATTTGAAAATAAATCTATCACCAAAAAATTAAATCAACATATTTTGTTTCCTTAGAAAACGTAATACAAAATGCATAATTATTCCTCCATATGGTGCTTTTGGAATGGAAAAAGGTTTGAACCAACAATGTGATATTAGATTCTCTTTTATCCAATTGAAAAAATGGAATTCCTATAAAAACATGAACAAATACACACTCATCCATGGCCAAAACTAACTCTCCCTTAGCTTCTCGAGGTTTTCAACCAAGAAAAAATTTCCCCCACTAATATATCTAATTTGTATAAAAAAATGTCCAAAATGGTGTCTTTATAATTTTTGAAGGTTTTATGATTGCTTCTCATTTTTCTCCAAAATATTCATCTTGCACATAAAAATCCTTCATATATGCAAAGTCAACAACTTTTACTTTCATGTCAATCTATAGACAACTACACATAATGAGTGCATCTGTCGTGCCCCACCTCGGGACACCAGAAAAAAACCTAAAAAGTTGGTAAATTTTATTTTTAGTGCGAACTAATGTTTTGCCTAATCGTTCTCACTAAGTATTTAAGTTCTCAACAAATATAATCTTTTAACCAAATTGTTAAAAACTATTTATTGCGAGTTAATTTGATTTGTTTAGCTTCTAATAAATTTTACCCATTTAAAAATAATATAAATATCACGTTTAATAAATTCACCTTCCTGAGGAAAATAATCTACCCATCCATAATTAAAATTTCATTCCCTACTTAATAGTGTTTATTCCCACAATATTTCTCATATTCAAAAGTGTAGAGGGTCACTTAAGGACCCTAGGATCAAATAAATCTTAACCCTTGATCTCTCTTTTGCCCTAAATTCTACCCCTAAGTTTCCTTATCATTTTCCCTTTTACTTTTCATTTGAATTTCTTTTCATTTCCATGTTATTCTGCTCTTATTTGTTTTTTGTGTTACTTGCTTAGGCAGCAGGTTGACATGGCCATGGAAACTTCAAAATGGAGTTATGTTTTCACCCCCCCTCTGGTGATAAGCCAACTCTTATCTATTATTTTCTTCTTTGCTATGAAAATATTATATATATATATTATATTGAAAAGATATACCTGATATATTTATATGTTATATGGGGATATATAAGGGCGGATCTGTTTATGGATATATGGGTTATATTGGATTTTTAGCGTGGAGGGGTGGCCGTGGCACAGGGGTGGCGCTTTGCAGAGGCGTGGGGAAGTGGTGGTGGAAGATTGAGAGGGAAGGGGCAGAACAGGCCCAAAGTAGCAGTGGAGTCCGTGGAGGCAATGCCCCCCACGGGTAGTTACAATGGATGCGGGGGTCGGGAAGTAGGGGAACCCAGACGCGCGCAGCGGGGAGGCTCTGGCTGGGTGCGGCAGGAACGGTGAAAGGGTGGAGTGTAGGGGTAGGTGGGGGGGCAGCGCCCCCCCCCCCGGGATAGCGCAGGGGAGGCGAGGGGGCCAGTGAAGGGAGATAGGTCGGAGGCCCCCCCCCCCCCCCCCGCCCCCAGTGGTCGAGTTGAGCGGGGGGGGGGGCTAAACGTGGGCTGAATATATATAGCCATAACAGCCGTATAGTTGGGTGGGGGGGAGGGGTCTTAACCCTCACACACACACACACATATCTATACATCATATTCTACTTTTTTTTTTTAATTTAAAATTAATACCGAATACACACACACACACACACACATCTTAACATGCTTTTAAAAATGGAAGTTTCGTTTTATGTATATATACACATGTACACACACCTTTATGTATATGAATCTGTATTTATTTTATGTATTATTATTATAATATTGCAATATATAATAACAAAGCTATTTCCAATTTAAAATAATTATCGATTTTAGTCTCATTATGCTACATACAAAAATGCCACAATATGCATCTAACACTAGTCACATTCAATGACTTTTTTTTTTTTTTGATTTGCTATATATAGGGATAAAACACAAATATAGAATTTCTGAATATGGTTATTAAATCTTTTGTACACAATGAGTGAATAAAGCTGATTTCAACTTAAAGCTCTCAACATAAGATATTTTATGCCTTATCATTGAGTACAGCAAGGGACTGAATATTCCCAACTATTCACATCAAATGATTATCAGATTTGTGATTAAGAAAAAACACAAGTATTTTAAAAGAGAGAAGAGACTATTTGATAACAGAATTTTGTAAAAAGTAGCATGCTATTCAATACTAGTTTTTATTTTTTGATAAAACACATAGAGAGACACATTATTTGACAATTACTAATTCTTTTGCACAACTATCAATGCAACTCAATACATCATATTTCAGATTTACACACATGTAGAATATCTTCAACAAGTAATATATTCTCTTTTGTAAATAAACTATCATAAGAGTCTACATCCATGAGTTACAAATAAATGGAACATTTACTCCAAATACTTCATATCCATAATCTTAGGCTACAGGGGTCATAGTATAAATATCCCCAAGGCTTCTTACAAGCTTACCAGGAGAGAGTTTGCTCTATTACAGTAGCTTACACTTAGCTAGATGAAATTTCCAATACACAAGAATTGAGAGTTTGCAAGGAGATAAAAACTCCTACATAACCACACCTTGCAAGAGAGTTACAATGCAAGAAATGACCACAATAGAGTGAAAGAGAGAACAATGAGAAGCTCCAAGATCCAACAACCCACTTTCAACTTGGAGATCCCCAACTTCAAATTGTCTTTGGGAGAATACAACCAAGGAGAGATAAGATTGTTTTACCACCCAACCATAGGCATCATCACATGTATTCTCCCAAGGTTGGGATGCATGCTAGCCTCCTCCAAGCCCGTGTGAAAGATTACAACTAACTACAGACTTGCACAAGAATTGAGGGTGAAACTAACCAAATGATACAAGCATTCACTATGGAAATAGTTCACAAGTATGAAACAAAACTCAAAAGTTTTACAAGGAGGAGAACCCATGTTCATACCTCAAAAATGAGGAAGAGAGGAGAAGAGTTCTCCAAATAAGTTATATTCGAAAAATATTACTTGCACAAAGCAACAAGATCTTCATACTCTCCTTATTGCTCCTAATTTCCAATTCAAAACCCTCCTTATTCTCTCCACCCTTTCTCCAAGTCCTTTTTGGAAGGATTTTCAAACCTCAAAGGGGTTTCCTTACCAAGAATGGGGAAGGAGATTCAAACCAAATGAATCAACTTCCCCACCTCAACCATTTGAGGAGAAAATAATAAAACCCTACAAGGCTTGTCCATCAAGCTTTGAGGATTGAGAGGGAAGAATTCCCTCTCTCTTTCCCCCACAAACTCCAAAACTCCATCATGCCATATGATGGAGGGAGCAAAAACAATTAACCATAAACAACAAATCAACCATAATAACAACCACATTTCCATATAAACCCATCTAACAACTAACAATAAATGCAATACATAGCAATTTAGACATAAGAGCCTACCTTAAGGAAAGCTCTCCAAAATTTTTTATGCAACTTCAAACTTCTCCGCTCCTTGACTTAAGCACAATCACAAGCTCCAAATCACTACAAGCATCCAAGCAAGAAGCTCCCCCAAAAAAAAGTTCTCTTTCTTTTCCCATGAATGAGGAAATTTGAAGAAGAGCAAGTAAACATCCTCACAAATGAGGGGGTGACATGTGTCACCCCTCTCCTCCTTCAAGGTCAAGATGCAAAAACAAAAGAGAGAAAGGGTAAAAATGTAGACAAGATGATAGAGCGACATATAACCATAGAATCCGAACATGTAACAACTAAGTATCCATCAATACAATTATGTTCCAAAAACAACATCATATCCATTAGTATTCATGACATCATACGAAAATGTGAAAACATAGAAATTAAGCTAAATTGGCGCTTTACGCCTAAATGTCCACACATGTCTAATAAGATCAAATCTCTATCAAAACATGTCTATGAGAAAAGAAAAAACAAGTTACTGAGCTATAAAAGTGTGGGCACTACATCCCCCTCTCATAGAATTAGATTTCCTTCTAGAAGTCATTGAAGAGATTGGGATATCTAGCCCTCAATGGTGTAGCATCCTCCCAGGTCAGCTGATGACTCGTCATATCGGTCCTACTGCACTCTAACCTGGTCCAATTCTCGACCTCGAAGTGGCCAACCTCCAGTGCTCTAGTATGCATACGGGTCCAATCTCCACTGCCCTCCGTCCTCTACCTGTAATGCCGACCAATCCAAAACTGAGAAACATCTGGTACATATCATACGTAGTACAGAAACATGAAAAACATCATGGGCCCGTGTAAGATGTGGTGGCAAAGCTAGGCGATAGGCAATTGGACCGATGACCTCAAGAATATCAAAAGGCCCCACAAAACGAGGTGATAGCTTAGAACCCTTTCCATAACGGATCAGACTCTTATGAGAACGAACTCTCAAGAAGACTTTGTCATCCACTGAGAAGTGACGATCGATCCTCTTGGTGTCTACATACACTCTTCTTGGCGTGTGCTCTAGCCTACTCAAGACGCCTGGCCAAATCTAGAATAACCTACTGATCTATAAGTCTTGTAGGTAAGCTAGCCCCAAAGTACCATCTCATGTCATCTAGCCTTTTCTAGCTCAGAGATGTTCTGCAAGGAAACGTCCATACAAATCCTGATAGGGTAACCATGCCAATAGAGCTATGATAATTGTTATTGTAGGCAATACTCAACCAGGATGAAGATAATCTACCAACTTCTTCTGGTGGTACGTCAAATACCATCCTCAACATGTCCTCAAGAACTTGATTAACCCTCTCTATGTTCCCATTTGTCTATAGGATGATATTCTAAACTAAAATTAATCTACATGTCCTCAAGTGCCTCCTGAAAGGAATTACAGAAAACTTTATGTGTAAATGGTGTACTTTTCATTGATGATCATCTTCGGAATCCTGTGAAATCTGAACAATGTACTCCATGAACACAATTGGCGATGGCCTGTGCATTATAGGTGACCTTGGTTGGCGAAAAATGCACAACCTTGATCAACTTATCCACTGTGACCATAATGACAATCATGACGATAAGAGGACATAGGAAGTTCCTGACAATGAAATCCATGGAGATGATGTCCCTATTTTCACTCTGGAATGTTGTGAGGGTATAAGAGTCCTATCGGGATGAGAATGCTTTGGCCTTGACTCTCTGACACTCAAGACAACGTGAAATACAAAATTTGCTATATCTCGATCGAAGGCCATGTCCAATAATATAACTCTCTCAAATTGAGCATGCATCTTATTCACTCCTGGAGGTGCTGCGTATGGGGCTCGATGAGCTCTCAATAAGAATGAAGTTGCGCAGATCACATGCCTTAGGCACATAAATGCACCTCTAAAACTGAAATTAAAACCATCTGACTCTAGCATGCATCCTGAAAATATCTACCCTCAAAAGGAACCTTGCGAATCCAAACATCTGCTTAACACCCTCAATAACACCTGTCCTCTAGAAAGATGCTGAAGTAACCTGCCTCGGAGATATGACTGCAAGTGTCATGGAAGTCAACCACATGCCGTCAGTCTACTAAGGGAATTTGCAATGACATTATCCTTTGCATTTGATATACATGAAACCTCCATGTCATACTCACATAGGAACTCCATCCAACGTCGTTGGTGAGCATTGAGGTTCGGGATGAGAAAAGATATGCTGTAAGAATGTAGAATGATTCGTCCTCAAGATGAACAGGTCTACCCAAAATAAAATGACGCCATACGCACAAGAACGATGAAAAACTGCTACAAGCTCCAAGTCGTGGGTAGGATAGTTAATCTCGTAATCTTTGAACTTACGTGACTCAAAAGTAATTCACCCGACACTCCATGCATAAGAACTGGTCCCAAAACCTCTAACGAAGCATCAGTGCAAACTACAAACTCCTCTATTGGATCCGGAACTGCCTAAGATAGGTGCCGTGGTCAATCTCTCCTAAAAAGCAACTGAAAAGTGCCTGTTCACCACTTCTCTAATCATTCAAATTTCTATTTCTTTCCTTTGAAGAGAAGTAATAGGATGTGAGCAATCCTAGAAAATGTCTTGCACAAACCTGTGGTAATAACCTGATCTAATCCTATGAAGCTACTCACCTGATGTGACTGATGTGGGTGTTGGCTAATCCAAGAATGGCTCGAATCTTAGAGGGATCTACCAATATACCATCACTTGAAATGATGTGACGCAAGTACTGAATCTCTGACTGAAAGAAAGCTGTACTTCTCTAAGTTCCCAAACAATCTTCTGATCTCTCAAACCTTGTAGAACCTGTCTCAAATGCTCCTCATGTTCCTCCTCAGAATGAGAATAAATCAATATGTCATCAAGAAACACTAAAACAAAGTGATCCAGAAATGTCCTGAATACTCCATTCATGAGGCTCATGAAGACAACTGGGGCATTGGTCAATCCAAATGGAACAACTGTGAACTCATAATGGCCCATAATGTATGTGCGAAAAAGTTGTCTTATGAATGTCTGCATCTGAAATGCACAACTGATAGATATCCTGACTTGAGATCAATTTTGGAGAACACTCTCTAGCTCCCCACATCTAATCAAACAATGTCATCAATCCTAGGGAGTGGATAACAGTTCTTTATTGTGACCTTATTGAGATATGCCTGAAGTCTACACAAAGTCTGAGAGAACCATCCTTCTTCTTCACAAATATGACTAGTGCTCCCCAAGAGAGATACACTAGGATGAATGAGACCCTTCTCTAACAAATCCTCTAACTGAATCTTGAGCTCATGAAGCTCTGGAGTCATCATCTGATAAGGTGCTCTAGAAACTGGTGGTGCGGATCCAGGTACTAAGTCAATGGTGAAATCTACCTCTCTACTAGGGTGGTAATCTAGGAAGCTCACCTGTGAAAACACATATTTCATACTCCCTCAAAACTGCATGTGATCATCAATAGGTGAATGCTCTGAAGTACTCTCTGATTGATCACTAATAGTGATAGAAAAACAACTGAAAAACACTTACGCATGCTCCGCTTGAGTTGCTTAGCCGATATCATACGCAAGGAGATGGGCCTCTGTATCCCTGAAATCACAACTGCACTCCCAATGATCATCTGAACACTCAATGACCTTATTTTCTACAATCCACCTTAGCTCGATGAGCCTCGAGCCAATCCATACCCAAAACTACCTAATAGGAACCTAAAGGAATAACTCGGAGGTCAAGTGTAGTGGAGAAGACTCCTAAAGTCAAGTACACAAATCTCCACATACGATTCCATGACGAGTTTAGCCCTAGAGGCCAACTCAACCTGCCAACTATCTGGTTGCCTAGCCACCACTAGCCCACACTGGTCCACTATAGAAGGTGATATAAAGAATTCTGAAGCACCTGAATCAAAAAAGTACTGAGATAGAAATACCCCTGATAGTACCTGTCGTCTCGATGACTATGGCTTGATGCTCGGCCAAGCGGTTGTCAACTGCTGCATATACACGATGGGAACATGTCCTACATCACCCATCTGTCTGCTCAGATCTAGGAAATCTTTGTGCATATCCAGTGGTAGTGGGCTTGTGTGGACACATATGCACATAGTGATCTTGGAGACCCACAAATAAAACATCCTCCTGTACCCCTCTGAGATGGGGTCACTCCTATACTCTAATGTACTGAACCTGTTGGTCCAACCCTAGCAGACTGCTGCTTGAGCGAGCTAGCTGTGCCTACTGAGTACCCTGGACCTCCTATCTCCTAGACTCCACCAAAACCACCTCTAGAACCTCCTCCTCTCTGAAATACTTTGTGTCTGTCTAGCCCCTTTGCTACTGGTGTCCCATGATGTTGTCTCTACCGCTGTGATGGTGCCGTGGAGAGTCTTGTCGGACTGCTGTGGAGGCTAGAATCCTCCTCTAGGGGGTGGTATTGCAGTGAACCCCGTGACCTCTGACTCTGAAATGAATGCCTAAATCCTCTATCCTAGAAACTTGAATGCTTGTTTCTATCTCTGTGTTCTATGAGCCTTGGTCCTGTTCTCCTAGGAAGCTAAGTAGGCCTTCTCAACAGCCTTCTCAAGTGTGGGAGGAGATAACATCCTAACTGGCTCCTGATATATCTTACATTCAGGCCCCGAATGAACCTGTTAACTTGTAATTTCTCATCTTGTCAGGTAGTCCACATACTGCAAACAGATCCAAGGAACCTGCTCTCATACTGCGCTAACTGATGTCCAGAACCCTATCGTAAGTCGTGAGAACTCATCAATCCTCTTCTGCACAAAATGCTCTGACATATAACAAGCCCTGAATCACTCCTCAAACATCTCCCATGTCACTATCTCTCAAGTCAAGATGGAGCTTACCACTCCTCATTCCTCCACCAAACTCCTGCTGCATCTTGGAGGAGATGTATGGCGAACCTTTCTTTAATGTTGCTCTTGCATGAGAGTCCAAACCAAAACAACTATCCAAACTAAGGAGCCAGGACTCTGCCCCAAAGCTATCTGTTGAACTAGTAAACATGAGCAGGTATGAAGGCGAAGAAGGTTCTCTGAATCACACTGCCTGTGTCTCGATTCTTAGCAGATGTGGTCTAACAGGTGAAAGAGGTCACCTATCCTCAAATGGTCCCTCGAAGACTATGTGATTGGATGTGACGAAACAATGAGACCATCTTCTCGCCAAGGCACTGGAAGGGTCTGCATCACCTCTCCCACCTCAGTGTATCGTGCTCTGGTGGCTCTGAATGTGCATCCTTGCCTATCAACTCCTCGTCTCCCAACTGGTGTCTCCTCTCTCGCCTCCTGCGGTGGTGGAAGACACTACTCCACAACGCCTATCAGCTGGTGCAGGGCCTCTAATATCTGAGGCCCAAATTTGGGATGCCAGGATGGCTCCGCACGTAGGTGCACTATGCCTCATACCTCTAGTTGATCGTCCCCTCTTGGGTGCCATCCTGTACACGAGGTGAGCGAAAGAGGTTATTAAATTATGATTAATGGTTGTGAAATTTTTTTATTTATTTTATTTATTTATTTAGTTTTAATGTTATTAAAATTACCAGTTGACTATCTTAATTAGATTACCCAGATGTGTCTGCATGTGTGAACCTCTGCTCTGATACCAAATGTCATGCCCCTCCTCGGAACACCAAAATCACAACCTAAAAAGTTGGTAATTTTTTTTTTAATTTTTTTTGAAGCGAACTAATGTTTTGCCTAACTATTCTCATTAAATAATTAAATTCCTACAATATAATTTTAACCAAATTGCTAAAACATTGTTTCTAATTAATCTTTATTTATTTAGCTTCTTTTAATTTTCACACATTTAAAAAATAATAATATATCTCATTAATTAAATTCACCCACAAGAGAAAATAACTACTCATTCTTAAATAGATTTAAATTTAATATATTTCATTCCCCATTCAAAATGTTTTTCATTCCCACAATATTTCCCATGACTTAAAAAGTGTAGAGGATTTCACTTAAGGACCCTAGGATCAAATCAATCTTAACCCTTGATCTCCCTTTTTGCCCTAAAGATGACCTAAGTTTCCTTATCTTTTCCTTTTTCCTTTCATTTGAATTTCTTTCGTTATTTTTCTTCTTTTTCAATTTATTCTTGTTCTAATTTTGTTTTGCATTTCTTATTTGCAGGTTGCAAGGAGGAAGCTATGGAGTTTGGTTACTTCTTGTTGCTTGGAAACTTCACTTAATTATTTGTTTTTTTGGTGAAGAAATTCCCCCCCCCCCATATATATAATAATAGTATATGTTTTTTTTTTTTTTTATGTTTTTTTGTTTATTTGTGTATTGGAAGGAGGGGGGGAGGCGGATCTATGGTGGACACAGGGGGGGAGAGGAGGCGCGTGTGAGGAGGGGACAGCGTGGTATGGGGGTGAGGGGCATCGAAGAGGCAGTGGTGGGTGGGCATGTGGAGGAGGGCAGGACATGGGCAGTAGGGAGGCGGCGGGGTGGGGGAGGATGGTGAATGGTGAGAGATGGGGGGCCAGGTGTGGCAGTGTGAGGGTAGGGAGCGTGGGTGGACAGGGTGTTGGGGAGGGGATGGTAGTCCGGGGGCGGGGGGCTATGGCAGGTGCTTGGACATGGGGACAGGGGGGCCGTAGGGTAGTTGGTGGGGTCTGCAACGGGGGGGAGGGCTCTCCGCCCCCGACCCCTCCCCCCCACAATGTTATTTTTTTGTTTTTTTTGTAAATTTTTTATTTATAAATTTTTAATTATATAACTTTGTATTTATTATATATATATATATATATATATATATATATATATCTATTATATATTTAATATATATATATATATATATTTAGTTTATCTACTTAAATATATATATATATATTATATATATATGTATTTCATTTTGATTTAAGGTCCATATATATAATAATATATATATTTATTTGTATAATTTGAAAAGAATAAAATGTATTACATTCCATTTTTACACATATACTTTATGTGCATAAATTATTTATATAAGACAATAATTTTTATTATGACTTTATAAATATATTTTAATTGTATTATTCATTTCTCAACAATGCATTATATATTTTTAATTTCACAATGTATATATAAATGATTTCAAATTAATTAAACAAATATAAAGATGGTTCTTAACTTTTTAAAATAATAAATCAAATATTCATGACACATTTTAAAGAAAATGAACTATCAGTTTCAAATTTCAGTTATATAGCATTTACAAGAGAAATTTTTGCAATTTCAAATTAGATAATAGTTTCATTTATTATTGATACAACAAAAGCTTCTTATTGTAAGCCCAAATCTTTATATTTTTCAAAGGGTTAAATGCAAGAATGATTATACTAAAGCAATACATAAATATCAGAAATTCTTTGATACAAAAGAATCATATTTTCTTTCCAATGCAAGAAATATTTAAGAAGTTATATGCAAGTTCTCACAATAAAATGCCAAAACATTTTATAAGCTATATAATTCTTGACATTGTAAGAAAAAACTATTTTTACTCAAGTTTAACTGGAACACTCACTTTCCACAAGCTTAGGCTTCATGAATTCAATATAAATTGCAAGTTTTGTACAAACTACCATAAGAGATTTTCTATACGGTGACAAATCCTAATTAATTTCTCAAGTTATACAAAATTGCAAAATATACAAAATGGGGATGTTTTACAAGGAGAGTATAAACTCCCACATAGCCACACATTAAGAGGGTTACAATGTTGTTAATGTTTCATAAAAAGAAACAACAATGAGAGACCAAGATGCTCCACCAACTCCAACTTGAGATCCACTTCATGCCTTATAATAAATCCAACCAAGGAGAAGAAAAGCTTGTTTACCACCCAACCATAGGCATCATGACATGCCTTTCCCAAGGTTGGGATGCATGCTAGCCTCCCCCAAGCCCATGGGAAAGAGTGACTACCATCCACAACTTGCACAAGAATGAGGTGAAACAACCAAAAACACATTCACAAGGAAATAAAAAGTAAGTATGAAACAAGACTCCAAGTTTTACAAGGAGGAGAACCCATGTTCTACCTCAAAAGTGGGGAAGAGAGGAGAAGAGTTCTCCAAAAGTTATATTCAAAATTACTTACACAAAACAAGAATCTCCATACCCTCCTTATTGCTCCTAATTCATTCAAAACCCTCCTTATTCCTCCACCCTTTCACCAATTCCTTCTTGAAAGGATTTTCAAACCCAAAAGGGGTTTCCTTACCAAGAATGGGGAAGGAGATTCAAGCCAAATGAACCAACTTCCCCACCTCAACCATTGAGGGGAAACACTAAGACCCTACAAGGCTTGTCCATCAAGCCTTGAGGATTGAGAGGGAAAAATCCCTCTCTCTTCCCCCACAAACTCCAAAACTCCATCATGCCATATGATGGAGGGAGAAAAACAAGCAACCAAACAACCAAAATCCACATACAACAATAACAATTTCAAGTCATTGTCAATCTAACAACTATTGCAAAATACAACACAACAAAAAGACATAAGAGCCTACCTCAAAGAAAGCTCTCCAAAAATATTTCCAACTTCAAACTTCTCCACTCCTTGACCCAAGTAACCTCTAGCTCCAAATCACCCAAGCATCCAAGCAAAAAGCTCCAAAAAAAATGTTCTCTTCTTTTCCCATGAAGGAGAATTTGAAGAGGACGAAGAAAAAATCCTCACAAATGAGGGGGTGACATGTGTCACCCCTCTCCTCCTTCAAGGTCAAAGATTCCAAAACAAAAGAGAGAAAGGGTAAACTGTATTTTTTCCCTCTTCTCCCAAATTACTCCTAAATGCTAACAAGACAAATCTAGTGCAACTTTTAACAAGCACTCACAATCCACACCCCTTACATGGATGTGACCAAACAAGAGGAAAAAAGGGAGGGAAAACTCCCTCTAGCCTTGGAAATAAGCCCCCCTACCTATTAGGTAGGGTCCAAGGGCTCATTTTTATGTTAAGGGAACTCCCAAACTAAAAAGGGGTCCCTAAAAATGCCCAAAATAACCCAATTTCGGGTTTGGCAAAATTAGGCACAAGGTTAGAGGGTGTGGGGACCACCCAAGGGTTCACATGTGACCCTAAACCCCCAAAATTAACACACATCATTAATCCCAAAATCAAAACTTAATGAAAGTGGGATCATTAACTCCCAAAAACAAGTTTACAACATAAAACTAACACCCTAAGCAAAATTAATAATTACAATACATACATTACATTACAAATGAGGGTCACCCATGGTGCCCAAAACAATAATTCTAACGCTAAGGTATTCAACAATAAACATGGCTAGGACTTAGCCCATGGGCTGCTTGTGCAAGATTGTGTAGCTGGCCTGAATCCCACGTTCTCCTGTAAACCTGTCACCTGCACACTCATTGCACACATTAAACCATCACCTGTCTGATAAAATATAAATCAACTACTCAGTAAGATATCAATGAGTTCTAAACTAGCCTAACATCCTACTGAAATCAAAATGTGACAACGTACACAATTATACTCAATTTACCAAAAAGTTAGACAAGATGATAAAGTGACATATAACCATAGAATCCCAACATGCAACAACTAAGTATCCATCAATATAATTATGTTCCAAAAACAACATCATATCCATTAGTTAGTGTCATGACATCATAAGAAAATGCGACAACATAGAAATCTAAGCTAAATTGGCGCTATACGCCTAAATGTCCACACATGTCTAATGAAGATCAAATCTCTAAATGTAATGTCCAAAATATATCAAATCTCTATCAAAACATGTCTATGAGCAAAGAAACAGCCAAGATAACTGGAGCCTATAAAAATGCTCTTGGGGAAACTACAACTTTGTCAGATTCTAGGTGATTAAACTTTGCACCAACTAAGTTTCCATTTGCTACAGGGGATTAAAAGTATTTTTGTGATCCAATCATGGTGTGTTCAAAATGGTGAAAATCCAGAACTATATGATTGGCACTAAACATATTGAGATTCATCATCATTATATTAGGTGAAGACTATTTTGATTCTGGTGAAATGTACATTTCACCACTCCTTCTGTAGATCAGCTTGCTGAGAATTTTAATGCCTACAAAAGTTCTTATGCCTTTGCAACAATTTGTCAACTTCAAGATAAACTTGGTCTTGTTTCACTAGTAAGCTAAAGGGGGTTCCATTGAATATATCATAAATCATGTACGGAATCTCAAGAAGGTTGTGATAACCGACAAATAGTTTTCCTTTAAGGGATCCTCTTCTATTTTAAAATGAGTCTACCATCCATGAATTGCGAATCATGCTTTTTACCTCTCTACGAAATTTCTATGATCTTTGCATTATTGACTAACAAACCTCTATATTGAAACATACAATCTTCTAAATATGTTTAGTAAGTATCAATTCCCTTGTAGTAGAAATAGCCAAAAATCAAACTACTCAGAGGAAATCTTAGAAAATGGCATAAAAAAAATCCTATATACTCATTAATAAGGTCAAAATTAGTATTTCCAAGTGAACATGATGAGAGTCCTTCATAATTCCAAATGGAATTCAATTGAATATAGGTCAATAATTCATACTTCTCATGCATTTTTGGGTTAGTAAATTCAACTAAAAATTAGGGATGTTTCCCTTTACCAGGCTATCCATGCTCCTAAAGTGCAATATCCAAGGATTTTTCAGAAAATCTTTAGGATAAACATGTCAATTAAATATGACCAGCAAATTATTGTAATCCTAGGTTAAGAGACTCCAAGGATATGATTTAGTGGGGACTTCACAGGTAAATAAAGCTCTATTCATTTAATCAAGTATCAAATGAAATCATAAGTATCCCTATAGGATCTACATTAGAAGATCAAAATCCTTGTTTACCATGCCTTTCTCTGGTCTCATGTGTTGATGATAGGAAGTTCATGAAGGCCATGAGAATTTTTGAGCTTCTTAATATGAATAAATTTCCTGGAGATAGAACCTCAATGAACTCACTAGAAATTAAAACTCCATAGGTAAGATTGAATGTGAGCTTAAACAAAAATGTCAAAAGGAAACATAACCACTAACTCGCAAGACAAGCAAATGAGCAATATATACACCAATGGTATGAACAGAGCAATGTCTTTTTATGGGTCTTTTCATAAAATGATTTTTTGCAAGTCAATGTCCAAGAAACTCTTTATTTTCAATTGACTAGTCAATAATTTTTTAAGAAACATGGCCCTCAAATCTTAAAATGTAAAAATTTGATCAAATGCCAAATTTATTTATTGTACAATATTATGAGGAGAGTCATGATCCAAATTTCTACATTTGGACATCAATTGAGAGCAAACCACGTGAATGGTAATGAAAACATGTTTTCCTTTATTGATAAGTACATTTAGTCATTAAAGGGAAGATGAATTGTGAAAAATGTTGTAGAAATCCAAGGAATTGTTTCTTTATTACTGGTACCAATCTTTCTCTGTAAAAAAGGAACAATTTAGGATGTCCACATATTAGAACCCCAATACATTTTGATTCAGTATATCTGAGTTGAGTTCAAAAAACTAATTACAGTCCTAAAGAATGGAGATTGTACATTTTTTAGAAAACTAAGCTAACAACTATGATAATCATTCCTTATGTGATTTCCTCTGAGTCACCATAAAAGGTGACCTTGAATATATCAAGAATGTGGAAGCTTATGATACACTTCTTTTTGTAGTGCCCACTTCCCTTTGACACCTTTTGATACTGATCATGATACTATTGATTACATTATGGACATTATTATGGTTTTGATTTAGTATGATGTTAGATGTTAGACCATGGATTATTGTTGACATTTGATTTATTATGATGCATCTGATGATTATTGGAGGTATTTTATATATTAATTTGATATACTATTTGACATGGTTATATTATAGATGTTGTTGGGACATGTGATATTTTGATATTGTGAGTAGACCTAAAAAATGGACATTATAATGATGATGATATAGTTGTTGATAAAATTGTAAATGATATTGTTATATTGCAAGGAAAATACACCATAGATTTTTGAATTATATTTATATTCATTTTGGATGTTCTGATATGGCCTCGAGGCTGAAGGAGTTATTTTATGTTTTGCAGGTTAAAATATCACAACAAACATCGGGGGATTAGAGACCAACCACATTGGAATTCTAGATGAATTCAAGAAGGTCACCATAAACTGTTTTGTTTGTGTGTGTGTTAGTGTCGTTTTGTTAGGGATTCCCATGGGGGGATTACCTTGAATGTGACCAAGGGATTTATGTATTTTCTTTTATTTGGTTCTTTTTTAATGTTGTATGTGTTTTTATTAAGTGATGTAGCTAACCCTTTTTCATTAATTAATTAAATTGTGTCAAGAATTGTGAGTAATCATGTTGTTAAAGGTTAAACAAAATCTAATATTAATAAGGTAATTAGATGAGTTGTTGCAACAACAATATTAAATTTATAAGTATGTGTAAGAGATATGTAAGTGATGTGTAACAAGATTCCACAAGAGTGTGAAACACTCCACCTTCTTGGAAATTGGGAGAATTTGTCCTTAGAGGCTGAATTTGGAGGCTTGTGGGACAAGAAAACTTGTCCCATACCTCTTAAATTTATTTACCAACCATACCTATGGTTGGAGAGTTGTAAACCGTGTTACCACTTTCATAATGCATTTTTGATACAAGATCAAATTGTAGAATGAATTAATTGCACTAATTTCTTACATGATTTTTAATTCGTCAGTCCTTTGGAGTGTGGGCTTAGGGATTTTGGAGTGTGGAAGTAAACTGTCATAGTCGACCCACATATTTATTATGCCTTGGAGAATGAAGTTGATTTGGTGTTGGGGTTGAATTCGCCTGTGTGATGTGGCATCCTACATGGATCCACCTCATCCTCTTCTCTTCCCTCATTCTATAAATTCAAAAAATTGCACCTTGTTTTAGGGTTACCTTCACATTTTTCAGACTTCATTTGGGCCATCGATTTGAAAGTTGTTTGGAGATCTTGCTTTAAACTAATTTTTCGAAGATTGGTTGAATGCTTGTGCTTGATATTTTGGAACCCATTGAGAAAATCTTGTTGTTTGGAACTTGGAACAACTCCATTATGGAGAGGTAAGAGCTTCAACATCTTGAAATACTACAACTTATTAGGTGGTGGAAATGAAGGAGGATGTTTGAATGAAGTTTTAACTTATCATTGTGTTTGATGGGAACGTTGGTGAAGATTCAGCCTAACATTCCTATAGGAGAATCACTATGGTTTGAAATTTTGTCCGGAGGCACAAGTAGCTTTTCAGGGAGGTATAAGTGTGGAGGGAGTTGGGATTTGGGTTCCACTTACAAACGAAATAGCCGACCATTTCTTTACTCATTATGGGGTGCCATAAGCAAAGGTTGGGGAGGCACAAATTTATGAAAAGGAATCAAGGTGTTTTGAGGCATAAGGGCATGATAAAAATATGAATTTTTCTTTATTTACATTCATGGTGATACACATTTTTTTGTAGTAAAGGAAGAGAACATCCCCCAAAGGACATGCTCCTTTGAGAAGATAGATGCAATAGAACAAAACAGAGTGTTACATGGGAGCTATGCTGATTTAAACCATGAGTATTGTTTTGGACATTTTTTGGAGTGAAAGTGGGTCAATAATTTGCTTGAGTATGTTTGAAGGTAAAATTGAAAGACATGAAAACACATGTTAGTTGTTAAAGGACTGGTTGGGGCTCAAGGGCCAATGAAGAAGGATGAAATATATGCACCTATTGTATGAATGGAAACCATGTGAGTTGTCTTACTCAATATCAACCTAACACAAGTGTAAGATTATTCCAAATGGACTTGTCTTTATTGAACTGGAGTGCTCAAGGATTAGAAGTTTACATTGAACAACCACTTGGGTATCAGATTCTTATTGACAAGAAGACAAAGTGATATAGGCTAAAGAAAGCACTCTATAAGATCAAACAAGCACATAAGGGAACAATAGAAACCCCAAATGGGTAAATACTCACGTATATTCCAAGCAATGGATTCAACATTTAAGAAACAACAAACCAACACTCTACATATAAGTAAAATCATGGTAATATTTTAATTGTTGTTTCATTTGATGTAGATGGAACTTGATAATTACATGCATAAAATGATCCCGTTGAATATGCTAAATTTAAAGATGCATATGAGAATAACCGAGTTTGGAGATGACAAACTTAGGACGCACATGTTAATTTATTTGGTATTGAGGTTAGACAAATGAATCATGACATATTAACTAAAATCAAACCAAGTATGCTATAGAAGTGTTAAAGAGGTTCAAAATGTTGAATAACAATGATGCGCCAAAATTAGCAGGAACTTAACAAGGTCATAACTTGAGCTCCGGGTGTTTGTTTGAGTCCATTTTTTTTAAACCACATGTTTCGATGAGATGAATGCACCAGCGATCCGCCATACCAGTTGGAGCAAGTTTCGGCACATTTTTGGGCCCTAAATCTGCCATCTTGAGGCTTAGGATTTAAGTTGTAGTTCAGTTTTTTCCTATTTTTGGGCATTAGTTAATTTTAGTCTATTAGTTGCATTATGAGTTAGAAAGTTGGTGATTCCTCTAATTTAGGAATGTAGAAGATGCGTGGCAATTTCTGTGCTTGTACGAATAAGCATGCGAACTTACTAAGAATAACAGGTTCTAGTAAACTGCTAAAAATAGTAATTTTCGTTACCTAGAGTAGATTTAGTCAAAGTTAGTTAGAGTTTACATGGCAACTCGAGTTGGGAGTTGTTTTCCTCTTTTAGGAAACATTGTAATTGATTATTGAAAAATGAAGAAGGAGATCTATTTTATTTTGGAGTTCATATTATTTGCAATATATCAAGTTTCTTTAGAATTTGGCTACATTACAAATGGTCTTCCAAACCCTTATTTCTGGCTGGAGAGTTTACAACAAAGAAAATGCAAAAGATTTATCCCATCTAGTTGTTGGCAGCAAGGAAACTACAAAATATATATCTTAAATAGGCTAACAACAACTCGAGTTGCCAAGTAAACTCTAACTAACTCTGACTAAATCTACTCTAGGTGGCGAAAATTACTATTTTTAGCAGTTTACTAGAACCTGCTATTCTTAGTAAGTTCACATGCTTATTCATACGGGCACATAAATTTCCATGCATCTTATACATCCATAAATTAGAGGAATTTTCAACTTTCTAACTCATAATGCAATTATTAGACTAAAATTAACTAATGCCCAAAAATAGGAAAAACCTGAACTATAACTTAAATCCTAATTTTCGGCCTCAAGATGACATATTTAGGTCCTGTAAATGTGTTGAAAACTTGCCCCAACTAGTAGGGATAGTTTCTGCTGCATTCATCTCATTGAAACACATGGTTTTAAAAAAAAAACAGACTCAAACGGACAACCAGAGCTCAAGTTATGACCTTGTCAAGTTCTTGTTAATTCTGGTCGCATCATTCTCCCCCTGCTTAAAAAAATAACGTAGCTCTTGCAAGTGGTATTCTTCAAACTAGATTCACAATTTATTTACATCTAAAATTAATCTCCCACTCTGTAACCCAAGGATTCAATCCTCTTGTTCTAGTTATCCAATTTACCAAATGCAAATTAGAAACAACCTATTTCAAAATGTCAGAAAAATACATTGTTTTTTAATCTAAATCTGATCCACTTTTCTTTCTTCTTCACCGGAACTTGTGGATGCCTCCAATCTACTGACTTCATCAAGAACATCCCAAATTTGCAGACTGATCCCCATGAAAGGAATAAAATCTAAAACATTAAACACTGGAGAATATATCAAAAATCCCTAGCAATTAACCTCATAAGCATCGTGGCGAATCGTTTAGAAAATTTTAACAATTTTGTATGGGACCAATCTTGAGTTATACTTTAGCAAGTTGTTAAGAACCAAATCCTCTTGGAAACATTTTCTTATGTAGATATAATAACTAATCGACCAACTATAATACCTTTCTTCTTAAATGCACATCTAATGGAACTATTTCCTTATACTTATTTACTATTGTTTGAGATATGCTTCTTCAAGCATGTAAAAATCTTCCTGCAGATTGTTCATCCTATATGTTCGGCAAAATTGCATCAACCTTTAGGTAAATCTATCAAATAAGTTAAAAAATTAATGACCCCATTTGATTACTCCCATACACAATTGCAAGATTATGGAGACTTTCTGTGGATCTAAGTCTACTATTATATGTCAAACTCAGCCTTGTGGTAATGCTAAGATTGTTTTGAATTTTTTCATTAACTTGATGCATTTCCAAAAAATTAGTTTCCCGAAAATTTACCATTTTTGTTTGCCTATTAGTCTGACCGAATGGCTAGGCCTTGGAACTTCAGAAAAGCACCAAATTGGGAAAATTCTTCCATAAAGTCTACCAGAAGTGACTTACATAGAACAATAGTCCCTATCCATGTGGTACCATTTTGGGGAACACCAAGCAAAGGGAACACCCCTTCTTTAAAAAGCTTAAATCTACTACGCCATGTCGCATTTGGGAATATTTTCAAGGTAATTTTCTTACAGGAAAAAAATGAACCATCATTAGATCAAAGGCATCAACATAGAAAAATTGATTCATTACCTACCTTTTGTTTTTGGTTTTCAAAAAAACAAAATTTTCTCAGATCTTTATGACCCTTTAAGAACATGCAACCAATCAAGTGTTCCATTATGGCATGGCCTTTCAAGACGGAATTTGACATGTGGTGAATAGCTACCACATCTCTTTTCAGTTTTGAGGCATTATAGTATTTTTTATCCCTGCCACCAAAGGCTATCATCTTTGGCTTACCAGAATGCCTACAATCCTCCACTATGAAAATATTTTACCATGTTCTCTCTCATAGACTGACAAACTGGAATATTACTTGGCATCCCATAAATAGAAGCCATCCTATCAAAATGTATTCATCTAGAACATCTCCTGCATTGTCTGACAATGGACAAGTTAACCTTTGTCAATATCCTTAAAATATATAAAAAGAATACTTGTAGACCCTTTATTGCTTTAAAATTACACCACCTCATTTTCCATAGTGAAGGGTAAAAAATTTCAATATGCCTACTCAATGCCTATTGAAACTTGATTTTGTTTTCCGCGAAATTTATGCTCCCCTCCAGAAAAAGTATAACCCTGCAAAGAAAATACCCACTGTGCATGCCTACTTTTCAACTTCCTTAATATTGTATTGAGTTACTGGAGGGCTTCTTTATATCTATGGGAAATGTGAACACAAACTCCTATCCAATGGCAACTAATTTGGATGCCTCAAATGCCTTAATGCGTTTGTGAGAAAAATCAATGCATAAATCTTTCTTATTATGAGATAAGTATGGTGAGGAATTACTTTCTGAACTCTTCAATTTCTCACTTTAAGAAATAAATTTTGGATTTTGTGACCTCTGACTTAATTGTACCAATACCCACATGCAAGGCATCATTCAATCAACTTCAAACACTTTATCTGGAACTTGTTTAGTGACAACTGGTTGCCTTGTAAATAGTTGTAGACTCTTTTCAAAAAAAATTTATTCCATAAAAACTATAACCTACCTTATCCACAAAAATTCCCTTCCTTCTTAAGTGCAATCTGTTTTAGTTGCTATTAAACCTCTACTCATACCCAAAAATTTTATGAAACTTTCTGTAAAATGTTGCTAAGTCATGAAAGCTTCTTAAATCTATTATACTCTGTGGAGTAGGCCACACCTCAATAATTGTCAAATTGAAAGAATCTTTGAAAACTTGAGTCATACATCTGTACCAAATCTACATGAAATACGATTAAAGCCCAACCATACCATAGGTACTCTCTTGCATACAATGTTACTTCTTCATGGGATCTCAAATTTTAATATAGACTTCTCTATAACCTTCAATAATTAGAATTCCCTTAATGCCTCAAATGTTTCTTCCTTAATTAATATTAAATCACTTCAATTCTCTTATCATCAAACAAAACCACCAAAGAGCTAATTATCATTTACTCCCGCATTACTTCTGCGGTTTTGATTCATCATCTTGTTGAGTCACAACGTCCTTTATGCTTCTTATGGAGAGGTAACCCAAATTTAGGAATCACCAACTAAGACTGGATGTGCTCTCGTTTCCTGAGTTGTAATGAAGAGATGAGCATTGATACTCGTGCAATTTGTCAATCAATCTCCTAATCTTATTAGTAACCACATTCAAAGATCAATCATTTGCATTATAACTTCTAGATATTGACAGCAAAATTTCACCATGTCTAGTATCATAAGAAACAATAACCTAGGCACTTGTTGTAATTTTATTGCATTATGTATAAGTGCAATTTGCATGTTTCCAGGAGAATTTTAAACAATCAAATAAAACTAGGGTCTCTTAGGCGTGACTTTGTCTCTCAAAAGATGCACATCCTTATGGAGCTTGTAGTACCTCTGCCTCTTCTTTGAGCATGCAATTTTCATGCTCTCTATTGCTGCACTTGATCACATGAATGCATATTTACATTGTTGACTGGTTGCCTCACGTTCTTATAGTGAATCTAATGAATCTATTTTAGGTGGTAATCCATCTGCTAGTTTTCTCAGGGGATACATCAAAAATTTGAGATTAATTTTGATAAATATGCCTTATTTGTGCACGTCAAGTCTCTCCTTTGTTGGTCGTTGCAGTGATTTTCACTTACCATGTTTCATTTGGTCCTTCTGTATTCATGTGCAGGTGTATTTATTTTCATGCGTTTCTCCCATGTTATTTCTAGGAGCTACCACGCTATTCTGCTACTATAACGATTGTCTGCCATCTTACTTCAACATAGGGATCGCAGTCTCCATTGGTGCTCTACGTCTCTACCCCTTGGTCTCTTCAAATAACTTTCCTATAAGGTCATTGCCATGGTCTTCCTAGTAGACATATGACAGTTGCAGAGATAGGAAAACAACATCACACCAAGAATTATCATGACTTGTAACTTTGTGCCCAATAGAAAAACTTAATCTATGCTCAAGAAATTAAAAGGAAGGAAATAAAAAGGAATTCTTGATTTACCACGTTTAAACCAAAATACGGTTCCAAAGAGGAAAATTGTTTCCTTGGATCTAGTTGGATCTTCTATAAAATGCTATAAGGTTTTATTAATCACGCCAGATATCAAAATGCCTTTATATAGCGCTGTAGTGAGAAAAAAAGGCCGTGATTTATGGGCTATCACAATTATACAACTGTTTACTAACATTCAAGTCAATTAACACAAAAATGTATTAACCTAATACCTAACATTCCCCCCCTTAATACATTGCTCTTACAAATGTACCCCCTAAACAAATCAAACTTCACCTTGCCGAGAGGCTTGGTGAGAATATCTGCAACCTGAAAATCAGTAGGGCAGTACTGGAGCTGAATTTGGTGGTTCAAGACCTGTTCACGAATGTAGTGACATTCGACCTCAATATGCTTTGTTCGTTCATGGAAAACAGGATTCTTCACAAGCTTCAACACACCTTGATTGTCGCAGTGAATGATGGGAGGTTTCTCTTCAGGAATCCCTATATCTGCAAGAATGCGACGTAACCAAATTGCTTCGCACATAGCTCCTCATGCAGCGCGGTATTCAGCCTCAGTGGATGAGAGAGCAACAATAGTTTGCTTCTTGCTAATCCATGAGATAGGTCCAGATCTGAGATTAAAAACATATCCTGAAGTGGATTTCTTGTCATCAACGGATCCTGCATAGTCCGAGTCTGTATATCCCTGTAAGAAGAACTGAGTGTTCTTCTGATACTCCAGACCAAAGTCAACTGTACCTCAGACATATCTCAACACATGCTTTGCTGCTATCCAATGACATTTCTTCGGCTCCTGCATAAATCTGGAGAGATAGCTCACCGCAAAGCAAAGATCTGGTCTGGTATAAGTCAAGTAAATGAGACTCCCCACAAGCTGCCTGTAGTGAGTGCCATCTACCTGAGGTGAATCCTGGAATCTAGATAATTGCAAACCTTTTTCCATAGGTGTGGACATTGGTTTACAATCTGACATCCCATACTTTTCCAGGAGTGTCTTGGCATATTTCATCTGGGAGATGAAGATATGATTCTTCTTCTGCCATATCTCTAAGCCAAGACAATAGTGAAGTAGCCCCAAATCAGTCATGTCGAAGGATTTCTTCAGATCATTCTTTACATCATCTACAAGATTGTCAGAACTTCCTGTGATCACAAGATCATCTACGTACAAAACCAGAATGACAATCTCTGTTCCTACCTTCTTGATATACAAATTTGTATCTGAGGGGCTACGATTGAATCCATGCTGCAATAGGTGATCATCAATTTTTATATACCATGCCCTAGGTGCTTGTTTGAGTCCATAAAGAGACTTTATCAGACGACATACCTTGTGTGGTTGATGCTCGTCTACAAACCCTTCAGGTTGGGCCATGTACAGTTCTTCTTGCAGATCACCATTTAGAAAAGCACTCTTGACATCCATCTGCTGAAGTTTCCATCCATTTTGTGCTGCCAGTGCACATACAACTCTAATGGTTTTGATCTTCGCAGTGGGTGCAAAGGTCTCATCATAGTCAATTCCTTCTTGCTGAGCATAACCCTTTGCAACAAGTCGTGCTTTGTGTTTGTCGATTGAACCATCTGCCTTATATTTTGTTTTGAAAATCCATTTGCAGCCAATGGATTTCTTACCTGGAGGCAGATCGACAAGTTCCCACGTCTGATTCTGAATCAGGGAATCATATTCAGCATCCATAGCCTGTTTCCACTGTGGTTGGTCTAATGCCTCACGAACAGTGTCAGGTTCGGTGCTCTCAACAACTGAACTCATGAGTGCAAAATTTACCTCATGTCTAGCTTGACTTCGTGTTCTAACTCCCGTAGAAGTACCAGGAAGTGAGTTCAGGTGTGCATCCCTGATAGTACTCTGGACCCATTTCAGACGTTGGTTGCTGCTGATGTGAAGATGTGTTTTCCAGTGTGCCAAGATCAACGAACAAGTCTCCACTCAGCTCTTCTTCTCTCTGAGAAGAATCATCTTGCTCATCATCTGGATGTGTGAGCAATCTATGTGACGAGGTCGGTACTGGATCTCCATTGTGTGGCAGGGAGTCAAAGGATGACTCATCACATACCACATCTCGACTCTCGTAGATCTTCTTCGTCTCAGGATCCATGAGACGATATGCCTTTGAGGTAGTACTATACCCCAAGAAAAGACATGGCAGTGTCTTTGGATCGATCTTCTTCCTTCTCTTATCTGGAACATGCATATATGCAGTACAACCAAAAACTCTCAAATGATGAATAGAAGGTTTACGACCAGTCCATACCTCTTCCGGTGTCTTGTTCTGCAAGATCTTCGTGGGTGCCCGGTTGAGTAGATACACTGCTGTCTGGACTGCTTCTGCCCAAAACTAATCCTCCAACTTGGCGGTCGAGAGCATACAACGAGCCATCTCCATGACAGTCCTGTTGTGGCGCTCGGAAATCCCGTTCTGTTGGGGCGTGTAGGGAGCAGTCAAATGTTGTTGAATGCCATGCTGCTTCAGGTATGCTAAGAACTTCTTTGACACAAATTCCCCCCCTCGATCTGAGTGGAGGAGAAGAAGAGGCTTCCCAGACTGCCTGGTGGCTTGCTGGTAGAAGGTTTGGAAATTTGCAAGTGCCTCACTCTTCTTCCGAAGGAAATATACCCACATTTTCCGTGAGTAATCATCAATGATGAGCTGAAAGTATTCAAAACCTTGGAAGCTAGCTGGTAGGGGTCCACACAGATCGGTGTGAATGACCTGAAGATGCTCTATAGAATGATAAGAGCTTTGTTTGAATGGACCTCTATGTTGTTTTCCCGCAAGACATCCTGAGCAAACAGGTAAGGAATGGGAGAGTGGAGGAAGCCCTCTTACCATTTCCTTCGCACTGAGTTGATGTAGAGCCCCGGTAGAAAGATGACCATATCGAAAGTGCCAAAGTGCAGTGGACTCTGCCGTTGATGCAGAGAGAGCAACGCTAGATGAAGTGACCGCATCCAGTGCAAATAGACGGCCCTTCAGAAATGCTTGAGCAATGACTGACTCTCCCTGGGAAATGATGCAGGACTTGACCCCTTTCTCAACAAAGAATTCAACCTGCATTCTATGGTTAAGAAGTTGACTTATAGACAAAAGATTTGAAGTCAAACCTGGAACATATAGCACCTTTGTGAGTGTACATCTTCGTGTTCCAAGAGGAATGATGACATCACCAATCCCTGCTGCAATATACTCTTGATTGTCTGCAATGGTGATCCGATCTCCAGTGGGCCGGTCACTCAGAGTATGGAATAACTTCTTGTTGCCAGTCATGTGTTTGCTGGCGCCTGAATCAATCAACCAGACATATTCTGACGACTGCGAAGTCTGTGAGACTAGAACAATGTCAGAATGAGTCGTATCTAGTACCCTCTTCATCGGAGGTGGCATCCTGTTGAGCAGCAATGTGGCCCTTCTGCCTCTGATTACGAGCATGCCATCGGGATTTCTTAGAATATCCGCAGCCAGAAGTGCTCTCTTCGCCAGAATTTCCATATTTACGACCGTTGTAATAACATTTCACATTCGTGTGCGTATCCATGGAGCAAATGTGGCACCACCAATCCCGACTTGTGATTATGTTGCTTCTGGGGTGGCCACTGTGGTGGCCGCTGTGAAGATGGCTGCTGAACATGCTGCTTCTGATTGTGGGGGGCTGATTGCCCTTTCCGAGGCTTATGTTTTTTCCTCGTGATAAGAGCCTTGTCTTCGAAGGCTTCTAGTACATTTTACATGGCTTCTTGCTGCTGGAGATAATTCACCAGGGTTGCAAAACTCACCTCCTGTTGAGTGATTGTCAACGTGGTGATCAGTTTCCGAAAGCGTGATGGAAGAGCTCGCAGTGTGAGTGGGACAAGCAACTTGTCGTCCACTGGTTCTCCGAGTGCAGAGAGTTCTACACGTAACTCAGCTACATGCCGCAAGAAGACCTCTACTGATTCGCCGTCATGCATACTCATCGTGATGAAGATTTGTCTGAAGTTGCAACTTTGACGTCAGATTCTTAGCTTCATAGATGGTACACAATGCACTCCATGCCTGAGAAGAAGCAGTTGCTTCTCGAATGTATGGCTACACCTCATCAAAAAGACTGAGGGTGATGAACATGAGTGCTTTCGCATCTGCCTTTTCATATTTTTCCAACAGATCATCATCTGCAGGAGGGGCGTCTTTGCCAGAGACAATCCCCCAAAGGTCTTCGAATTGAAGAATCGTCCGCATTTTAGTTTTCCATGTGGCGAAATTTGGCCCTTTCAAGAGTTGGGCATCTGATAGTAATATTTTTGGAGCAGACATGTTTCAAAAAAACTCAAAAATGTATCTTTATTTATTTATTTATTTTTCAAAAATGGCTACAATTCTTACTGAAGAAATCTGTCCCCGAAGATGGGCTCTGTAGGCTCGTGCAATGAGACGCCGATGCTCCTGTGGGCGTTCTATTTCATGTTCGTCATCTGCATCATAACCACGTTCAAGTTCTGCAAGAATCCGTCGTGCTTGACATCGAACGTCGAACCAGAAGTATTCCAACAGTCCTTGGCGCACAATCTCGTCAAAGAGAATGTTACCAAGTGTTGTGTAGCTCGTTGACCCAAGGCAAAGAATAGCCCAGTGGTGTCCTCGTTGTCATTCAATGCCCAAATATTTGGTGCATTGCTCACGGTGCTTTGTGCATCGGAAATTTGTGACATACGTGCACACACTGTTTCGAAATTTGTAGGCTTTCTTCACTTGCATAGTTTTAATGGAGCAAAGAAGAAAAAAACAGTCACTGAGGGCTCCTTGAGGGCTCCTACCACGTACAGTTTTTCTCTTCTTCTTGTCTTCCACTCAGCAAAGAACTCCACAGATAGGTAGAGGACGTCTTCACGCACTCTGTTCCTCCACACGCATGTTCTTCATCAGTCTCCACACTCCAAGGACAGCACACAACACTCTGGACTTTGAATCCTAGCGAGACCTCCACGCACAGTCCTGCTGCTCTTCTCCACGCACAGCAAAGAACACGGACAAGCACTCTGGACTTTGAATCCCAGCGAGACCTCCACGCACAGTCCTGTTGCTCTTCTCCACGCACAGGTTCAGCACAACAAAAAACAACTAAAGGACAGTCTCATTCCTCTCCACGCACAACAAAGAATAGGGACAGTCTCCTCTCCTCCACACACAGCAAAAAAATGGGACAGTCTCCTCTTCTCCATGCATAGCAAAAAACGGGACAGTCTCCTCTTCTCCATGACGCCTGCTCTGATACCAATGAAAGCGTTTCAATCAAATGCGCTCCAATCAATGATATGTATATTGCTATCTCAAATGATACAGACATCATGCCTTTATATAGGCCGTAGTGAGAGCAGAGGGAGGAATAGATCCGAGGAACAGTTATATAATTGTTCACTAACATTCACTAATCACTAACAACTAACAATGTATTAATTAATCTAACATGTAGATGACTGAATTCTATTTGTTTCTTGTAGGAGTACAGAGTGGTCTATTTTATTTTCCAACACACATATGAATGACAATAATGACAAAAGGTAAATGTAGAAAAAAAAATTTAAACAAAAAATGTTCGACAAAGAGGTAAATTAGTGTTAGAATGTATTGTGGTCTATAATATTGAGCAGAACTGATAGGTAATTGTAATGTTTTGTACACCGATTTCTATCTACTCATTGGAAGGATTTTAATTCATATTTTTATGGCCAATTTATTTGTGGCCATTATGTTTTGAATCCACCACCTGTGCCATATGCCACATAGCTTATTTCCTATCAAATTCCTTTGTTTATGTTTTGGGCAGATGTAAAGGGCCCAAAGTTAACTGCCTTGTATAATTTTTTCAAATCTATAAGAGGAAGACATCAAATATAGGTCATTTATCATGTGAAATGTGGTAGTGTTCCATCCCAATTCATAGTGATCAGCCTCAGTAGACATAAAGGCTGAAGAATAAGCCAGAGTGTACATTGACGTCTTGTTTAGGTGAAGATCAATGGTCCCAGGAGGGTACGAATAGCATAATTCTACCACATTCTTATGCGATGAGCCCCAATGGACATGAAACCTTGGGATTAACCAAAATATATAAACCATCGGGTCCACTCTTTTATTTAGGTGATTTGTGAATCGATCTCAGTCGTCCATGACAGGACACGTGGCACGTTTCTACAACCCAGTTGGGTGATGGAATCTGACAGATGTGAGATCCTTTAAATGAGGTTTATTTTATATGTGTTTGGGTCTGGTTTTATTTTGTGTAGAGTTATATGAATGACACCTGGATGCACAAGTTATACATATATATTCATATATATGTCGCCGGATTTTTAAAAAATAAGTAGAGCATGAAGAGCACATAGGATAATATACAAATTCATAGCTCAAGGAATATTAAGAAAATAATATAGAATAGGGAATATTGTAAAAATATATGTGGAACAAGAAGAATAAAAAGAAGAAAATTTTGTAAGAAAAATAAACAGAGAATAGAACATAAGAAGAGAAACAAAAACAAAATAAAATTTACAAAGCAGCAGCTTTAAGATTATATGAAGTTTCAAAAAATATATAATATTTATATTTCATGTTTTTTTTTAATTTTGCAATCTAGTTGTGTTCTTCCCCTTACTAATTGCAGTTGGCACCATATTTTTCAAATAGTTTGGTATCAGAGCGATTGGTTATTGAAACTTTTGATTTCTTAGTTTCTGGGTTGACTTATAATGGCTTCTACAAGCAGTAACACATGATAAAAAAACCCCAATATTTGATGGGAAGAACTATGATATATCGTGTATTAAAATCAAGACATTGTTCTCTTCTCAAGAGATATGGGAACTAGTTGAAGGAGGATACATAGAGGTAAAATACCAGACTGTATTCAATGCACTTACAAAGGCTAAAAAGAATGCTTTGAAGGAAAATATAAGAAAGGATGTAAAGGCTTTATGATATATTCAGAATGCTTTCACTGATTACATTTTTCCAAGAATAGAAAAAAATATAAATTCTAACCAAACATGGGATACATTGAAAAATTCTTATTAAGGAAGTGAAAAAGTGAAGGTAGTTAGATTGTGGGTATTGAGGAGAGATTTTTTAGACCCTTCTCATTAAAGAACAAGAATCAATAACTTATTTTCTTCATAAGAAAAATTACCATAGTAAATCAAATGATGACTAATGGATATATTTTTTAATATCATAGCATAATAGAGAAGGTATTGAGGATCATTCCAACTAGATTTGATCAAGTTGTGGTTGCAATAGAAGAGTATAAGGGTTAGAGTATTAACAGTGTCCAATTTTTTTGAATTTTTTATACCTTAATAGAAATATGTCTGTCAACAAAAATATGGAAAAACACATAAAATGACCAAGCATGTATTTTTAAGAGCTTATAAACAAAAAGGTGTATGGTAGCAAGAATTTACCTAATTTTTAAAAAAAACTACACTATTTTAAAATATTTATTTACTAGTCATGTTCTAATATATTTTTGGACACTAAGTGGGAAATAACTATATTATTTAGCCAATAAGGACTTGAGACAAATGACATTTTATAAACTAATGAGTTATTTGCAAACCCATGAACATAGGATGTGTAGATTAGCTAGTTCCTCCAATGAACAAGCATTCAAAACAAATAAAAATGTGAGAGGTAGTAGGAGAGAAGTCTACAATAGGGGAAGAAGAAGATTTTGAAACCAACAAGAAGGTCGAACGCATAAAAATGAACAATATCCACAACCAATATGAAGAAGAATGAGCAGAAGCAATTCCAGGGGTAGTTCATCGCAAAGGTATGACATATCAAATGTATAATGCTATTACTACAAAAGATATGGACAATATACTAGTGAATGTAGAAAGAAAGAATATGATTTGAGAAATAAAAATAATAATGTAAGCTTCTCTAATGAAAAATTAGTTAAACTTGAAAAGAATGAAAAGAGTGGAACTTTCCTTCTAGCTTGTAATGTATCTAAGAAAGTAAACAAATAAATATGGTACTTGAATAGTGGATGCAAAAAACATATGTATGTAGATAAGGAAATGTTTAGTAATATAGATGAAGAAATCAGATATGAATTAAAGATGGGAACAAATGACAAGGTTCCTACGATGGGTAAAGGAATTATATCCATTATTATCAACCAAGGAGACAAGAAGCATATTCATAATGTTTGCTATGTTCTAGGATTGAAGTATAATCTTCAAAGAATTAGAAAGCTTGTCCAAAATTGATATAAGTTGAGATTTTAAAATGGAGAATGCATTTTACATGATAAAGGTGGAACAAACTAGTTGATTATAGTTGTGAAGATGACACAAAATATAATGTTTTAATTAAGGATGCAAAGTCTAGCATTAGGCTCAACAAAGTTAAAAGAAAATTCCCTTGATCAATCCACTCTCTAACATCTCAAGTATGGGCATTTGAGTTATGGTGAATTAAATTTTCTTTATAAAATGAATATTGTTAAAGGGTTTTCTCATATTAAACTACCAGATAGAGTATATTAAGGTTGCATATTTTGAGAGAAACATATACATTTTTTTCCCTCAAGAAAATATTGGAGAGCAAGCTCAGATCTTGAGTTGATACGTTCATATTTATGTTGTCACTTCAAACATACATCCTTGTTTAATAGTGTGTATTTCATTAACTTCATTTATGACTTCAAAAGAAGGACATGGGTTTATTTTCTAAAAAATAAATCAAACACATTTAAGCTATTCAAATAGTTCAAGTCCATGGTTGAGAAGACTAATGGCCATTATATAAAGACATTGAGAACTGATAGAGGGGGATAACATATATAAATTAGTTATTAAACTTATGTAAGGATAAAAAGATCAACAAATAAATTAAAATGAAATATAAACCTTAGAATAATGGTGTAGCTAAGAGAATGAACAATATCATTCAATAAATGGAAAGAAACATTCTCAGAGTAAGAGGATTACTTAATGAATTCTAGGAAGAAACAACTAGAACAACATTATATCTGTTGTATAGATGTCCTACAAAGAGTGTGATAAATATGATACGTCAAGATGCATGGAGTGGAATAAAACATAGTGTTGAGCACTTGATAGTTTTGGGGTGCGTAGTATATGGTCATGTGCCAAAGTAAAGAAAATTAAAATGGGATAACAAAGGAGAGAAGAATATTTTAATTTGGTATAGTTAGAAATCAAAAGATTACAGATTATATAATCCAGTTATAAGGGAATTGATAATCAACCGAGATGTTCAATTCATTGAGGAAGAGTCTTAGGGAGATGCACAATAAGTGGAGCAGCCACAAGTAAAGGAAAATGTGCCCAACATTGACATTGAACAGAAAGAAGACAAAGAAAAAAATGTACCAAGTTGGACACTCATCTCACAAAGGGGTGAATCTTCAAATGGAAGAATCCAATAAAGAATGCAAGCACCTGCAAATGACGCATCTTCATCATCATATGACCCATTCCAATAACAAGGTTGAATGAGAAGTGTTCAAGAGATCTTTGAACAATCAAGATATGAAGAAAATGAAGATGAAATGATTAATTTTTCTTTATTTTTAGAATTTTATCCAATTTACTTTGAAGAAAAAATTAAGGATCATAAATGGTGTGACTATATGGATAAAGAAATGCATGCAATAAAGACTAATGCAACATGGAATTTGGTGGATATTCTAGCTCGAAATGAATTTATTGGAGTCAAGTGGGTTTATAAAACCAAGACTAATCCCAAAGGAAAAATTGAACAACATAAGTCAAGGTTAGATGAAAAAGGCTACAAACATAGGCATGGATGTGATTATAACGAGACATTTACTCAAGTAACAAGGCTAGAAACAATGAGAATAGTTATTGCCATAACTGCTCATCACAAGTGGAAGTTCAATCAAATGAATTTCAATGGCACAAAGAATTATGAAATTTTATATGTTGTTGATAATGAATTGTAGTTAGTTAGATACACAGAAAGTGATTGGGAAGGTAGCCATAATGATAAAAATACTCCATTTGGATATGTGATTAATGTTGTATTAGGATCCATCTCATGGGCTTTAAAGAAACATTCAATTGTTTCATTGTATACAATAGAAGCAGAGTATATGGTAGTAATATCAGCTACTTGTAACTTGATTTGGTTGACAATAATCCTCTCATATTTTCATGAAGAGCAACAAGGAGGCTCTACATTTTTTTGTGATAATATGTCTATGATTGAATTACCAAAGAAACTAGTCTTTCAAGGAAGAAGTTAGATTATCGTAATAATATATCATTCCATTCATGAATTGGATAAGACAGGTGAAATATAGCTCAATTTTTGTAAATCAAAGCTACATGTAGCTTACGTTTTTACCAAACCTCTGTGAAAAAAAGGTTTTGAGAATTTAAGGGAATGTCAGGGATTTGTGGATGAAGGAAACCCCAACTCCATAAATTAAAATATGTCCTTGAATAAATTTATTGCCAGTGGGTTCAAGATTAAGGAGGAGTGTCAAACTTTATTGTGGTCTATAATCTTAAGATGCCCCAATAGGTAATTGAAATATGTTTTCATCCAACTTCTAACTACTCACTGATAGGATTTTAATTCATATTTTTGTGTCCATTTTATTTGTGGCCATTTTGTTTTGAGTCCTTTGCTAATGCCACAGGTCATGTTACAACACCTTCCTTTGTTTATGTATCTAGAGGATGCAAAGAGTTGGGAGTTAATTGTATTGTATAATTCTATTAGGTTTGTAACAACAAGATATCAAATATAGGTCATTGATCATGTGACATGTGAAAGCATTCTGTCATTCTTCACAACAATCGGGCTCAGCGAATGTCAAGGCTCTCAATTAAGATAAAGCACATATTAGGGTTGGGTCTAGGTGAAGATCAACGTTCCCAAGAGGGGACAATTGGTGGCATTCTGCCACATTCTTATGCGATGAGTGTCCCCCGATGGGTGTGAAACCCCAGGGATGAGCTACAATCTATAAACCATCAGGTTCTCTCTTTTAGTTAGGAGAGTCAGCAATCTATCTCGGCTGTCCATAACATGACATGTGGCGCATTTCCGCTACCGAGTTGGGTGATGATCTTTGGTGCACATGAGAGACCTGAAATGAGGCTGATTTTATATATGTTTGGGTCTAGTTTTTTTTAATACCGAGTTATATGAAAAACACATGGAGGCACAAGTTATACATACATACATACATATATATATGACGTCAGTTTTTAAAATAATAATTAGAGCATCAATAGCTGAGCGGAGAATATATAGAGTCGCAACTCAACAAATATTAAGAGAAGAATATCAGCGAAGTACTAGACTTGACAACAATGTCCATAAGAATACACGAACTGATGTCTGATTTAAAACACCTTCCAATTCATTCGATACGTCAATGTTTGCACTAGGGTTGTGTTCCCGACTAGTCAGATAATATTTTTATGTTACTTCTTATGTTTCTAATATGTATTCTTAGTTCAATGGAGAATAACGTAGGATGCAACTCCTATTCCGTGTAGCTTTGATGAGACTGGAAAAATCACCTCTACAAATCCACGTTGCAGATCCTTGTTAGAAAAAACGTAGGATGCAACTCCTAAAAAATATTTTAAAATAGGTGTGAATTGAGTTTCCATGTTAATGACCCTCAATTTCTGGAGGTCTACACCAATAACGAAAAACATGCAGAAATTATCGCTATCAGAACAAATATAAAACCGCCCTAATTTTCTCCTCCAATGCACTGGTGTACAGCTCCAAATAATGTACACAGGCCACTTGTTCATAAGGAGCTCTGGTACCAATGATGGTAAATATAGAAGATTAAATTATATTAGATTATTAAACAACACCAAACTGGTGAATATATACAAATGGAATTGAGTATAGAAAGAAATGAAGAGACACGTAAGGATATCGAAGGTCACAAGTCACGTAAGAGAGAAAAATTAAAGTGAGGAAAATGAAATATGCCAATACTAACCCTTAACGTAACTCTCTATCTAATCAACTCCTCTAATATTCCATTCACTTCTTAAAAAATTCCTCTTTCAGAGATACTTCTTACTTTCCTTACTATGAGTCAAAAATTTACACTATCTTGATTATTTTCACTCAAAAACTACTTACCTCAGACTAAAAGACAAATTGCAACTTACTTTTACTTTCTCTTACAATGGGTTTAGAGTAAACTTATTTGAATCCTTTTTGCATAATGAGGTTTTGCACGAGTAGTAAGTTGCACCCTCTAGTTGAAATGTCAAAGTCCTTCCAAGTAGAACATAACATTCATTCATGGGAATTATGTTTCTCATTAATTGATATTTTTGTCTCCCAAACTAAAATTTAACTATTGCGTGATCCTTCATAAATATTTTACATCTTTTTGGTAAACATTGAAACCATGTATGGGTTTAGATTCTCAAATATATTAAAAAATCCATATGTTAACCATTTCTTCATCCACAAAATTATTAGCACTTCCATAATCCACTATCAAACATCCAAAGTCACCTTGCAAAATTTTTACCCTCGAATTTACATCATCCTAAACATACTTCTTATCATATTAGGACTAAATTCTTCTTTATTTTGTTTCAACAATATGTTCTTAAAAATTATAGATTCTCCTATCTCTCATTACTTTTCATGACTCAATATTAAATCTTATTTTCCTTACAAACTATTATCACTTATCGTTTTACTGTTACGGCCATTTGGGAAGTCATATACTCTATGACCTATTTCTGCACACTTCTAGCTCATGTTTGGTTAAATCCATAACTTCTTCCATGATCGCTACATCCGTATGTAGTTCCTAATCCTTCAGTTTTTCCATCATGTTTTATAGTTGAACATGATTTAATTTCACTTTATGCATAATGGTATATCTTCATTTACACTTTCTATAACCTTTCCCGACTATTCCTTTTCCATGATTGTTAATTTATTGTTTACGTATGAATTTCACTTCTTCTTTGAGAGCATTCTAGTAGGATTCCGTGTAATATTCAACTTGTAATATACGAATTTCATCCTAAGTGGATATTATTAATCCATTCATATATCTCAATATAATTTCGACATGTATCACTCTAATTGCGCGTAAATAAAATTATTAATTGTATTTGTTCACATTACGATTTCTCTTTCACAATCATTGCAACTTTATCAAAAAAAAATTATCTATTAATATATAGGTCAAAAACTTTACCTTGAGTATCACCATTATCCTATTGATGTCTTGATATTTTACTTTCCAAACTGCACTCAATTATTTTGGATATGTAGTAACCAAAGAGATGTATTACATTTCAACTTCGTGCATGAAAAAATTTACTTCTTGTGATATTTCATATCTTAATATTCAAAATAATTCTCCATATCGATTATAAAATCCAATCTAGGTTTACTCTCCATTATATTTGTTACACAAAGTTTTCTATCCTAAGGACCATCTTGTACTTATGTTTCTTTCACATTTGAATTTTAAACCTATTTGCCCTATTAAATGGGTCAACATTCATCATCACTACGAAATCCCATATAAATACTTCAATGTTGTGTGGCTTTCATTGATTCCTATAAATATTTCATATTTTACATAATTTTGGAGAGGTCCGCAACTATTCCATTGTGTCATTTATTATTTTGTTTCTCTAAAATTCGGGATAAAAATCTGTAAAATATTTGACTGAAAAAGTTTTGTTGACAGGTTCTCTAATTAGTCTGTTTACTGAAAACTTCACTATAAAAAGTGTTGAGTTGTGGAGCTTAATTTCTTTACTGGCATGATTTTATAGACTTGCTACAATACACAGTAACCAGTGATGGTCACACCAGGACCGGTATCAATCAAACAAGGAGGAAATGCATCGATTAAGGCTAACCGAAATCAGCTACCTATGAGAATTAGATCTATCTTTAGTTGAAAAGTGAATCTAATGGTTCTAATTTCATAGCTAAAGTGCCCTAAGATATTATATGTCTATATAAGCTACAAAGCTAGGGTTAGAAGATATAATGAAGAAAGATATACATGAATTTTAAAGAAGTTTCCCTTTGTAGAGAAAAAGATAAACTTACAGAGAATAAAGTACATGACATCCAAGAAGGTGTGGAAGATTGTAGATATTCATTGTATTTCCTCCTTTGATATTAAATTAGTTTTTTCTTGGTGGACGTAGCCCACACTAGGTGAGCCTCGTTAAATCTTGTATATTGTTTTTTCTTTATTATTTCCATATTTATTTCTTATATGTTTGTATATGATAGTTATATTTGTACAACCAGTGTGCTAACCCCAATGACTTGTATTAGATATTTGTTTGACATTTATGTGTATTGATAGATCTACTCACAGGAGTTTCGAATTGAGTGTGAGCAAAGCAATGGTAGAAGAAAGAAAATTCAGAGTAGTGAAATTTAACGGTCGTGATTATATATTATGGAAGATGGAGGTGGAGAATTATCTGTATCAGAAAGATTTATACTTACCATTGGATGAGAAAGGAAATCCTACAAAGATGAGTGATGACGAATGGAAAATTCTTTGTAGAAAGGCTCTGGGATCTATAAGATTGATTTTCGCAGCATCTGTGAATTTGAATATTACCGAAGCTGTATCTACAGTAGAGTTCATGAAATATTTATCAAATATATATGAAAAATGTAGGACTTCAAGTAAAGTTTATTTGATGACAAAATTGTTAAATTTAACAATGCAAGAAGGTGGATCTGCACCAAGTCATTTGAATGATTTATGATCTATTATAAATCAATTAAAATTAGTTAGTATCCCATTGAGGATGAAGTGAAAACACTTTTATTATTATTTTCTTTGTCAAATAGTTGGGAGAACTTGGTAATGGTTATTAGTAATAAAACATCTGCTACTAATGTTTTAAATTTTGATGATGCAGTCAGTATAATCCTGAATAAAGAAATACACAGGAAAAGTACACTAGAATCATAATATGAGATTGTTGTGAATGTAGAAAATAGGGGAAGGCAGAAAGAGATATCAAAGACAAAGAATAATAGGAAATCAAAATTCTAATAATGGCATATCTAAATCTAGAGCTACAGGTATAATCTGTTAGAATTGTGAAAAGAAAGGTCATATAAAGAAGCATTGTCGATTTAAGGAAAACAAAGAGAATTTACCAGACAAAGGTAAAGAGGTAAATGTTATTACAAAATAGGTAATGCAAGATGCCCTAAATCTCTCCTTTGATAAAAAAATTGAATCATGGGTTTTAGATTCAGGAGCCTCTTTCCATGCAACCCCTAATAAGGGTTATTTAAGAACTTATGTCCAGGGTAATTTTTGGCATGTTTATGTAGGAGATGATGAACCATACAATATTACTGGTGAAGGTGAAGTTCATATTAAATTTCAGAATGAAAATACATGGATATTGAAAGATGTGAGGCATGTTCAAAGTCTTAAGAGAAATGAAATTTTTGCAGGATAATTTTGTGAAACTGGTTACATGGTTACACTCATAACCAAATATTTGAAAGTTACCAAGGGATCTCTTGTTGTAACAAGAGGCAAGAAGGTAGGATCATTGTATTGATGTACCTCTATTACTGATTCTTTTTTGGTGTTATCTACTTCAGATTCATATGTAAGAATGTGGCACTATCAGCTAGGCCATATGAGTAAAAAAAGAATTTAGATCTTAAAGGAAAATAGTGTTATTAGATCTGAAATGTGTAGATCTTGATTTTTGTGAGCATTGTGTTTTTTGAAATCTGAATAGAATGATATTTCTCAAAGTTGGGGAAATAAAAGAAGAAGCATAAATTGGAGCTTGTACACTTAGATGTGTGGGGACTAGCCCAGGTATCTGGTCATGGAGGATCCCAATACTATGTTACTTTCATTGATGATAGCACAAGAAAGGTATGGGTTTAGTTAAAGGGGTGAAGAGCCACCTCAGCATGCATTTCCTCACTTAGTATGATGTCACTGGTGAAAATTCACCTTGTCAAGAGGTCATTTTGATAACATGCCTTAGCATGCGGCAACTCACAGAGCAGAGTCGTTCTATCACTTTGGATTGGTACCAGTCACACTAAACCATTATCAAACACTTTGTCGATAAGATATGGACCCAACTTGGCGTTCTCTGTAACTCTACCATTGAACTATTGATATTTGGAAAACCCAATGAGTAAGATCCATTCCCCATCGTGAAAAACTTGTCAAAAGACCAAGCTTGGGGCCGAGAAAATGATGCCAGGTCTTCAACTAATGTCTTAGTCCAGAGAATTCCGGGACTATTGTTGTGCTTCCATCCACATTTCATCACGAATTGGCATTCAGCTATAGCACGCCATTCACGTTGTGCCGCATCCAAATTGATGCTGGGACTTCAAGTCTTGGGACGTCAGTAACGCAAACTGGTTTCTTCAAAAAGCCAAACCAGCTGAAAGAGGGAAGAAAATTTCCTAAGTCCTTTGTTTCACGTCAAGTTTGGGACAATCCAGGGACGAAAACTACGCTCGCGGGACGCGGTACGGCCAATTTTGCCGCAAGTACAGTCCACTTTCAGTTAGAGATATTCTGGGAAGTTCTGGGCCAAAGGTACGCAGAGTTCTAGTTTCCCATCTGAGCTGGAAGCCGACGCAATGAATGGATCGTGCCACGTGCCTTCACCCGAGGGACAAGGAAGCCGAATTCAGGAGGTTTCGTCCAGGACAATTTGTCCCAGGATCATTTTAGACAGCAAATGCTACGTGTGGTACGCGAAAAGCCGGAAGAGCTGCCAATGAATGGAATCTCGCCACGTGTCTTCATCTGCAAACAAGGAATCAAGGAAGCCCGAATCGGGTGGTTCAGAGATATTTGTCCCAGACAGTTTGGGACAGTCGGTCCAAAGGTATGTGAGAGATGTGTGGGACGTGAAAAGCCGAAAGAGCCGCCAACGAATCAAATCTTGCCACGTGTCTTCACCTCATCGGCCACGCGGGAAAATTTTGAAATTTTTTCCAAAGGTAACAAAAAACTCAAAAGTACAAAGGCATAAAGGGCTCCGAAAGTCAATAAAATTTCCTTTGAGGGTACTTAGTGGTTTCAGAGCTCTCAGAGCTCATGGGAAAATTTTACCCAGAAAGTTCCAAAAACCTGAATTTTGGAAAGGACAATTCGATAGAGCTCTTTCTCAGCTTTTTAGAAAGGTAAAATAGTGCCATGTGTCATCCTAACTGGCAAGTAAATTCAATCTTAGGGCCCAAAAGAGCTTTTCCTAAAGTCATAAATTTAACCTTGCAAGAATCCGCAGCCCGACATGTGTCATCCAAGTGGCAGAGCGTGGGAAAAAATTCAAAAATTTTCCCGCCGATCCGTTTTGGCCTGTTTTTGCCCTAAAAATCTTCAAATCACCATAACTTTCGATCCAGAGCTCAGATTTTCACGTTCTTTATATCAATGGAAAGCTGGTGAAATGATCTACATGATTCCATGGTCAATCTTGAATTTTGGAAGTTTAGTTTGGAGAGAGAAAATCAAGAAACATCTCTGGCGTGGTGATGGCTAGAACTGACGTTTCAACAACCATTTTTAATGCAAAATGGGTCGCATTCTTCTTCAGCATGGCCAAAAATGTCAGGGCATGGGTCTGTAAGGACGCTCCATGCTGTTTTTAATGCATCTTGCATTTCAATGAGGAATGGCTCCCACGTTTTTTCACATTTTCTCTCTCCTGGGCTCGACCCATGCATTGTAAAAGCTATGATTTGGCTCATTTTGAAGCAAAAAGGTTGTTCATCTTTTCAGCTCTGCCACTCTCTCATTTTCACTTTATAGGGTTGTAAAAAGGAGTTCGAACCTTTGCTCTGTAATGGTGCCTTTTACCATGACCTTGTGCAAATTTCTGGAGCAACAAAAACGTGTTTCGTGATGCATTTGTCCATCCTTGCTCATTTTTCTTACCTCTTTGGTCTTGCCTGGATCTTATTACAACCTCCCATTTAAACTATGTTTAAATCTTACTCATAATACAAGTTTTTGGATGCTTTTTCCTGGAGTTGTGTTCATTGCTTCATTTGAAATCTCTCATTACAATGCTTGATGCAATTTGTGCATAGATGGTTGCTATGTTGCAATTTTCCATGGTTTGTGTCAATTTGATGCAGAAAGAAGATGTTCAACATTTTCCTTTGGTGTATCACCTTTTTTATTTTAGGCTTTATTTTCCCCTTACATTTCTTATTAACCTGTCTCCTTGGCATAAGTTATATTAGGATAAATTATGATCTGAACCTCTACTAGTTGTGAATATGTGCATCAGAATAGAGGAGTTTGAGGAACCAGCCTTCATCTTGAGATTCCTTTCTCATTTTTGTACAAGTACCACACTTTGGAGAATAGGTTTCCATGTTGTGCAATCACACTGGATGCCTAGTAACATCAAACTTAGAAATTTGATAAACATCCAGGGGTGCTGCTGATTCATGCACAATAGAACAGTTCAGGCATAGCCCGGTGGGACCTTAGAGGTCTTCCACTTCATATTTTGCAGGTTGTTGTGTTCTTGTGAAGATTTCAGCCTTTGGAGGCACTTGCAAATACATCTAGGGGACTCCATCTGATCAGTAACCCATTTCGGAAGTTGCAGACCTGTTTTTCATCCATTTCCATCCATTATTCTTTCCATCCTTTCATTATTGAGCATTCCAAGGATGGTGTGCAATCATGTAAATTCATTGTTCATCCTGGAACTCACATTTACAATAGCAGCAATGTTTCCCACCTCCATCATGTTTGTTAAAATCCTCCAAGTCAGGATGTACTTGAACATATTCATACAATGATTTGTACATACCCATATCGACCAAAATCAATGCCAACACTCCAGTTTGTTTATGGAGCTTTCCATGATGCAAGGGTGTTCATACAATGTAAGACAATAAAGGATAGCATAGACCCAAAGATCTATTGGAGACCATCCAAAATATGGAAGTCAAGAATGGTGCAATCTAGGGCTCAAGTACAAATGAAAGAATTTGGAATCGGTTCTGGATCCATCACTGTCAATAGGTGAAAGCTTTCCCAAGGCATTATAGACCTCAAGAGAAGCTTGAATTCAAGAGTGGTGCAACGATGCCATTTCGTACAAAGTGTATTTTAAGAGCTTGAATCAGAGCTGTATTTAAAGTAAAAATCATCAACCTTGTCGATCATGTAAGCACACCATCATCATGCCTTTCCTTAATGCTCTTTCCAAATATGATGTTGATTCTCAGTAGTGTCAAGTTTTAAACTGGGTCCATAATGCATATCCAAAGATACTTGAATAAAATAAATCTCAAGACCCTAGTCTTCCACCTCTACATGGGGAATTATTCTATGCTTTTCCCATTCCAAATAGTCATCCCTTGGGCTTGAGCTAAATACATACACCACATCCTCCAAAGAAACAAAATGGTGATTTAGCTCCTCCAGGATTTGAAGGGAAAGTGCATAGTGGTTTATCTAGATTACATGACAGTATACTCTAGGAAAATATAGGAGGATTTACAATCATTTTGAAAAAAGTTATGATCCATTATAGAATGCCAATCACATATCCCCAAACCCAAATTAGTTAATAGTTTGGCTCTTAAATTTGGGAGGAAGAAGATCCCTTTACTGATGATAACCTTGTGAGAACAGGAAGACACGAATATACATCTAGAAAGGGTGGAGGAAATTAAACAACTAATCTTGCTACTAGCAGAAAAAGACCAAGTGTGCATTGTTGCAGATGGCAAGGTTAATTTATTGAGAATGTTTTTCCTGGATTTTTTTTTAGCTTAATATAGGATATTGTCAACATGATGAAAACTAAATAATTCTTTAAGTGGATTAAATAAATAAAATAATCCTGTAAGATTATCAAATGTGCAATTACAAAATCATCTACTCTGGTGCGCCAAATTTTCAACAAAGAATTCATTCTCTATTTTTATGCTTCGAGAAATACTATTTTAGTAGTTCTCATGCAAGGAGAAGCTGAATACAAAATCCATTAAGCTATTGCATTCAAGAGTTCCAGCTATTTGAAAGCAGATGAAGTGAAAAACTCCAAAATCTTTCAGCACAAAGCATGACTATGCGGTAATGAGATCCTGGAATCAGTTCTTAGGTTCTCTATTTTGATCTCTCTCGTGTTATTGTCACTGAAGTTCCTAGTTTGATCATTCAAACGCAATTGTGGAGGATGCAGAAGAAACCTAAGTGTGAGGAGAGGGAATTGGGTATCAAAGGTCATAGAGAACGCCATGGATATTGAAATTGAACATCCTGCAAGCAGGACAGTAATGGAAGGCAGTTGGACCTGTCTGATATGGAGGATTGTCATTCTCATGAAGAAGAACCAGAATGAGTATCTCTACCATTTATGTGCATGCTTAGTAAAAGATCTATGTTCTCATGATCACAAGTAAGTACTGCTAATCCATGGCATGCTGATATAGTATTCATTTGCATGCAGCCTACAATGATATAGAAGCTCTTAGAAACCGAAATCAAAAGTATTTTAGAACTTTCATTTGTCCTTCATTGGAATAAGAGAATATGTCATCTAGGCAGAATGTTTTATACAAGAAAGGATTCAATGGCACCATTCCACTAAAGTACATGGATGAGTAAATAAGAGAGAATCCATGTTAAAAAACATATCATGATAAATCATGAATTATGGTTATACTTTTATACATGGTCATCAGACCTTGCCAAGATCTTGATAGGTGGTTATCATTGGCCTACCCTCTTCCATGATGGATCCACAAATGTGTTATGAAAATGTGATCCATAAGCAACAGGATGAGCTGCAAAGTTCCAAAGATCAGCTTTTTTACCTCTCCAGGCTTGGAGTTGTTGATACAAAAAAAGAGACATTGGATTTGTTTTTAGTTGGCACCTTGCTAATTCAATCAGAAAACACAAGATAAACACTTCCAAATAATATGATCTTGCTCCACTCTAGGAAAAAAAGAGAGATCCCATACTCAGCTCCACATGATTTGCATTACTACCAATTCTGAAGCTTGGTCAAGCTAAATTTCACAACCAGTTTCTGTGGTTCATTTAGAACACACACTATTTGGATTACTAGTTAGAGTAGAGTACCCCATCAGATTTGCTTTTCAGTAGAAGTAAGTGTTTGTGCTCAATTTAATCTCTGCCTGTTCCATTTGGAAAACGTATCATCCCGTATGGTTTGAAAGTTTTCTTTGTATCCAATGAGAAAGAATTTGTAATTTGGGCATGAATTCGGGTTTTCCCTACTTCTCTAATTACCCAAACTTTGACAATTTAACATTACCAACCACTCACTACAAATATTTACTTTTTACAACATTCCTATTGTACTTTGACTGTTACCGTACTCCACATTATTGGCGACACCGTACTGACGGTGCCGTTATCTTCTATCAGACGCTACTACTAATTATACTTAACAACATCCTATTCCTAATACATACATTAATGAAACAGAAATTATGGAGGAAAATTTTAGTGTCGACAGGACCCATTTGAGGATCTGCCTCTAGGTCCTTCCTTCACAACTGCGCTAAGGAGACAAGTGGAGGTGTCTAAGGCCTGGGACATGTGGAGGGCCCGCTCTTGTTTGGGGAAAAACCTCTCAAATTTACTCCATACTTATACTTTTCAATGGCTCATGTAACTTTCTCAGACCCTAGGCACGTGGCACCTTCCACTGGTCCTTAAAATTTTCTAATAACTTTTCTAGGATGAGACACATGGTGAGCCCACACTTGTTTGGGGTCTCCGCTTTTGGGACCATATCAAAATTGTGCCAAAGAGACATGTGGAGGCTTCCACTAGCTCCTTTTTATACTGAGACTTTTTCAAAGGCCAAAAGGCAAATTTCTTGGGCCCAGGGCACATGGAGAGCCTGCGCTCATTTGAGGTCCCACCTCTAAAATTTCATCTTTGAATTTGCACCAAAAAAACATGGATGGAAGCTTCCATTAGAAAAGGGGCCTTCCCATACTCTGAATTTTTGAAACTGTACTTCAACTCTCTAGGGTTCTGAACAAGTGGAAGGCCCGCACTGTCATTTGTTTGGGAACCTTCCTCTGGACTTCACCTTTGTAAAGTTGCACTAAGGATTTGGAACAATGGAGGTTTCCACTGGCTCCTCTTTTCACTTCTGACTCAGACTCACAAAAGGAATGTAGTATAATCCATGTGATGGAAGACTCATTTCTGAGAGGAATGAATGATAGGTATCCATGCGAGGGAACTCATTTCTCAAGGTGTATTCTCGAGGGGAAAATGATTTCTTATCAGATCAAACCATATGGAGCCACCTAAAAATGATTAAAAAGGGGATTTCTCACACGATAGAATACAAAAATGATTAGAATGACTATCAAAAATTTATGGCATGGCATCCTAGTCATGGTTGAGGGTCTGAGAAATGTGATCAGTTCATGATTAGTCCACTTGGTAGCTTTTGGTGTAAATTTATTAAACATCACTTTCTAATAAATATTGGTAACAAGCAAAGAATTCTTCAAATATTCTTATTTTTGGGGGAAAATTTGGGATGAGTGAGTAAAGTGAATTTATAAATGCAATGAGAATACTCTTGCAAAGGGTTGGGGGTTAATTTTTACGAGAAAATTTGAGAGAAAGTTTATCTTCCTGAGAGACCATCTGAGAAACCTGTTATTTTCTTTGTTTTAGATTTATCATGTCAAGATGGTTGCAAGTGTGTAAGCCATTGACAAGCTCTGAGATTGTTCAAGAAACTTTCCCCTGTTGATGAATCTAATAGATCTTGAATTAATCTGTGTTGATCTATGGAAAAATTGTGTTTGCTTTTATTTCAGAATGTTTTCAAATAGTTTTGATGTTCCTATTGCAATCTTATGTTAAAATCCCTTCTGAATCACACAGGATCTCATCATGTATGATAGTTTAGTGGCATTTGCAATTTCATTATGAGAAGAGCCTTCATCCTGTAATGAAATAAACAATTTAAAATCACTTTACTTCATTTGTTGATAAAGATTGTTTGTAAGCCTTTGAGTGTATCTTAGGCATGAGGAACCAGGGGTTTTAATGTTTAATTGAGTCTTTAGCTTGAGCCTTTGTGTTGAATTCTCAAATATTGTGTGAAACCATGCATGATTTGGGCCTCCATTGATGCACACCTTCTGGTTGAAGGAATATTTTAGCTATTCTGAAGCATTCTGTCTGTTAGTTTTCCAATTGTTGTAAAGGTTCTCAAAGATCTATGTAAATCAACTTTATCTTGCTTAATCCCACCAAAATTATTCAAAAACCATGAATCCTACCTGAACTACCCCTGTTTGTCCCTGTGTATCCACAAATGAACAAATTCTATTTACCAAAATATGCAGAAGCAATCAGGATTTTAATGTCTTTAGTAACCTTAGCCTTGTTTTAGAAAATATCTCCATTCTTTAGAAGTGACAACTCGTGAGAGTTAAATTGTGGTTGTATTGATCATATTTTCTCAAGGTTCTTAAAATTTGTGCAAAGAAGGATATCTTCATCTCCTTCACCAACAGAGGTTACAAAATGGGTCCTCTCACCCTGGTTGAAAGGCACAACCTAAAGTAGTGAGGATAGATCAAATCCTTTGAAGGTGCTATCCATTTCTCCAATGCCTGAGTGACAAAGAGTCAGTTGAATCCCCTCCCCTGGCTACAAAATGACTCATACACATGATCATGTCTGTCTCTAAGCTGTCTTGTTAAATTTGTGATGTTGCTCGGCTTGAAAAGGAGAATCAATTTGGATACCAACACAGAATGGCACCATTTGAGCCGGGGATTATTTGAACATGACCTATTATGGAAATTAAGGACAATGTGACCTAAGTTGTTTTGGGGATTATTTGAACTTCGGGATCTATTTGTGCTGCAACAACACCTGAATGGCATTTTCATTATTTGAATTCTGGGAATTTTTGCATCAACAAAAGTAGGCATGCTTGCAAAGGATTTTTAAACATCTGAGACCTATTTGTGCATAACAACCTGATTTTAATACAAATTCTTACCTTGATCTAATGTAAATACATTATTTAAACATCATCACCTATTTGTTGAGATCTGTAATAATTGTGTCAAAGTTTACAAATTTTGTGTGCAATATTTCTAGTTTATACATGGTTATTGCACTAAATTTGTATCATCACCTGATAAATATTGGTAAAGGAAGATCATATCTTTTAAGATTTCATGAATTCAAATATTGATAGACATTTGCAAGTCAATTTATAGTGCATTTGCACAACTAAGGTGAAAATCCTTAGTGGCGACTCTGTGTTGATTTAAATTTTGATAAATACCAGTGTCTTAACATATATCAAGTGAAATTGGTCACTAATATTTCTCTGCAAATTCTGGAAGGAAGAAGATCTTTCTTCATTAAGGACCCTTTAGAAGGTTGTTTCCAAAACTGGGAAAGTCAAATTCAGAAGGAAAAAGAATCTGAAATTTGTTGGAGATCAGGAATCAAGAAAAGAGTTATCCATTTTGGAAACTGATCAGCCTTTGATTGAAGATTACCATATCTTCTTCAAGTGATTCTGAATCAGGTAATCTATATAGAATTGAATTCTCCAACTAGAGAGGGGCCTTCATTTGTGTTTGAAAATTTTTCTCTCATTCTTTCCACCCTGTATTTTCCAAAGTTGATAGGGTTTTCCAAGAAACAAGAGCCTTTAGAGGAATATCATTTTGAAAATTATACTCCTATGTACCAAAGACCCCATTCCCTCATCATTTGTTTCTCCTGTAAATCACCCTCAAGGCAATATGGCTCAACCTCCACATAGACCTCCATTTGTTGTGAACAACTTTTGTCCCTATAGATTTTAGAGGTATGGATGGATATCCAAATGTTGCACCACAAGATGTAAGAAATAGATTTCCTAAGTTTCAAGGAAATAATGCTATCACTAGTGATGATCAACATTTAAAATTTTGTCAATATGATGGAAGACTTTGAGATTGAATTTGAGGATGTGTATACCAAAATTGTTTATTCATACTCTTGAGGAGGATGCAAGAAACTGGTATAAATATTTACCAGATAATTCCTTGATTCATGGAAAAGATGAAAAATGATTTTAGATTAGCATTATGGATATAAAAGAGACCCTAGGTTTCTTTTATCAAATTTGAAAATATAAAAAAGAATCCTAATGAAAGTTCATGATTTCAATACAAGATTTAACAAAACATTGAATAGACTACCTGTTAATTTGAGGCCAAGTGATGTTTCTTGTTTCATAAAATACTCTAGAATGCATTTGATAAAAATTTGCTTATTATTTGAGGGACAAGAACCCTAGAACTTTGAGGCAGGCCTTTACCATGGCTTTGTAAATTGAAAACAACATCAAAGTAAGTTGGAAAGCCTCCTAAGAGGGAGGGTGTCAAGTTAATCAATCCTAGAGAAGCCTCAATCAAGTAAGGTTGTGGATCTGAAGAGGTTGTAAAAACTTTGGTTGGAGTTGTCCAAGGAAATATCTCTATAATCTAGCCAGAGTAGAGAAAGGAATTGGACAAGGTTCCAAGGTCAGCACAAGCAACAAGGTCAAGAAATATTTAAAATCATCCTAAAGGTGATCAGAGATCAGATGACAGATCTTAAAGGACCCATGGGATCAGAAATAGACAACCCCATGGAATAGGGAAAATAGATTGGTTCCTGATCCTTTAAATGAAGAGTTTTACTTGGAAGAACTCATGAAATGGAGTGGTGTAACAAATGTTTCTTACCCCACTGTACCATGTGAATGAAGATCAGATTTTTTTGAAAGGCTAATGATGATCAGGGAAGTTAATGATGATGCATGCATGATGGATTGCTCTACAAGTTCACATATAGGGAGAAACTTCAACTGAGATGATCAAGTGCTAGAACTATTGAAGATTTCAATCTTGACTGGGATTGCATTCAATGGTATTACCTCTTCCTCAACACTCAACTTTTGAAATTTAGATATGTACAAGATTTTGTTTCCTAATAATGATTTTGAATGACTACCTTAAGCTACATTAATGATTTTTAAAAAGTATGATGTGGAATCCCTTTGAAGAGGTAGGTCCTAATGAATGCAGTAGTATTTCCTAATGAAAAATAATATAATACCAGGAGTTGTAAGGTTGTCCAAAGGGGTAGGGCCTGTCGACACTAAAATTTTCCTCCGTAATTTCTATTTCATTAATGTATGTATTAGGAATAGGATGTTGTTAAGTATAATTAGTAGTAGCGTCTGATAGAAGATAACGGCGCCGTCAGTACGGTGCCGCCAATAATGTGGAGTACGGTAACAGTCAAAGTACAATAGGAATGTTGTAAAAAGTAAATATTTGTCGTAAGTGGTCCGGTAATGTTAAAATGTCAAAGTTTGGGTAAGTAGAGAAGTAGGGTCTACATGATTAGGAATTAGAAATATTATATTGGTAATAAGGACAAGGAGTGAGGTCATAAATATTTTGTGTATTTTATTTGTAAAAAGTCTAAAAATGTGGAACCCATGTAAAATGATAAGGTTTATCTTATCTTAAAAGATAAGCTTACATGTACAGATAAGAGTTAAGGTATGGAATATGATTCGTCAGAGTGGATTTCTTATCCTATCTTAGAGATAAGATGGATAAGCCTGGAAGTTCTATAAATAGAGAGGCCACCCCCCTCATTTAGCATAGAAGGAAGTAGTGAGAAATATTGTAGGAAGTGTGTAAAGGAAGCCATCAGTTTAAAGGTGTGTTGAAGAAGCCATTAAGAGGTGTAATTGTAAAGTTTCTCCCATAGTATTGGTGAAAGGCAAGTGAAGTCAATAACACTTGAAGTACCTCATGGGTGAGATTGTAACAATTTCATGTTAATATTATAATTTACTTTGATATTTCAGATTTGTCATCATTCCGTCTTATCATAGTCGATGGTATTCTTGTGTTATGTTTGTTGTTTTGTTTCCAGATTACATCCACCAAACTAAAGGCTGTGCATTAGTAAATAATCATAGCACGAGGAGTTCCCGGTGAAGAATTATCATAGTGCCGGATTGGTGATGACATTTTGGTTCCGTTGCCGGGACCATTCCTCGTTGGTGGATTTTCTGGAGAGATATTCCCACTTAGTCAAAAATCAATTGGAGGGTAACCTTGTTTTTACTGTGCATAGTAGTTACCATGGTAAAGTCATTTTTACCATGAATAGTAGTTACCATGGTAAAGTCATTTTTGCTGTGAATAGTATTTACCACAGTAAAGTCACTTTTTACCGTGAATAGTATTTACCGCAGTAACTTCACTTTTTACCGTGAATAGTGTTTACCACAATAAAGTCAGTTTTTACCGCAGTAAGTCAAGTTTTACCATAGTTTACCGTGGTCATTTCTATTTTACTGTAGAAAGGTGTAAAGTCACTTTCTATTATAGTGATTCCAATTATTTGTGCACATAAGTCTTGTTGATTGTACTTGTGGGTTGGTATTTCACGGTGGTTACTTTTGAAAATGGGAAAGATTCCTATTTTTTCAGCTCAATCTAATGAAGATGCTTCTTCTTTCATTCAAGAGTTTAAACGATCTTGTATTTGTAATGGCCTTATAAGAAGGGAACAATGGACTGAATTTTTTCCTACCTTTTTGGATGGTTCAGCACTTAGGTGGTTTGAAACACTAGGTGATAATGTGAAAAATTCATGGGATTTATTAACTGAAAGTTTTCTTGAAGAATTTGGTGAACAACAGAAATATGCAGATCTCATGATCGAGATCACAAAGCTATCCCAAGGAGAGAAGGAGAAGATAAGGGATTATCATGCTCGTGTTCTAGAGCTAAGGAGGAAGCTCGATGCCCAGATCCGGAAGGAAGGATTAGCGGATGGGTTGATGAATGGCGTGGATAATCTCCTCTGTAAGCACTTCATTCTTGGGATGAAGCCAGAGATCAGACAACGAGTGAAGTATGACCGCCCAGCTACCATTGAACAAGCAAAGGAGATTGCAAGAAGGCAAGAAGAAAGCATGGAAGAGGAGCCCAAAGAAATTGTTGCTAAAGTAGAGCCTACACCAGCACCTTTAGTCCAGAATCCACAACCACTCTCGGTGAGCACAAATATTTCTCCTAGTACATCTACTGAGTATGAAGATCTTCTCAGGAAGATGGGTCAGTTAACTATTAATCTTCTTCAAGGAAAGGAATTTAGTTCTCAGGGAGGAGATAGAGGTCCAAAAAGAAATATTTCTGAAGTTGTATGTTATGGTTGTTATAAAAAGGGTCATTATAAGTATAATTGTCCAGATAGAGCTTCTACATCTGGTAAAGAGATAATGATAAAGGAAAAGCACCTGTGAATTCTTTTGATGTAGTAGATAAGAGCAGAAATAATGAAGTAGATGTGTTTGTAACAAAAAGAAAGAAAGAAAAAGATAATCAAGATGGAAATGATCCTAAGAAGATGAAAGGAGAAACTAGTAAGAAACATAGGAGAAGAAAGTTGGGTGTGCAGGATTTTCTGATTTCACAGGGGCAAGGACCATACTCCATCTTGGAAGATCTGTCCAAAAGGCCTGCAAATATTACATATGGTCAACTCTTGGCTATGTCTTCTGAGAAGAGGCGGGAGTTGCGAAGTGGACTCAATGCTCGACGAAGGAAGGAGGTTGAGGTCCCTGTTTTGGAGGCAGAGGCAGATCCCTATGCTCCACAAGCTGAGGTATTATGTAATGGTATTTCAATTCATGATGTCTTAGTTGATGGAGGTGCTGCAGTTAATGTAATGACCGAGTCTGTAATGAATATGTTGGGTTTAAAAATTGATCGCCCTTCAACACTTATGTTAAGGTCATTAAATAAGGGAAAAACTAAACCAGAAGGTGTAGTTTCAAATGTGGCAATATCTGTTATGGGTGTTGTATGTGTGGTAGACTTTCAGGTGATGAAAAATGGTACTGTTGCGTACCCAATGTTGCTGGGAAGACCATGGCTAAGGAGAGTTCATGCAAGAAACTACTGGAATGAAGGTTTCATGACACTTGGACGTGGTAGAGAGAGGGTGAAGATAAACGTGATCCCTCGACATCATAAGGCAGAACCTGTGGATTCAAGTGATGAAACTGATGATTGGACATCCTCTGATTACTCTAGTACCAGTGAAGTGGACACTGAAGATGAAGAAAGTGAGGTTGATGTTTCAGTCATGGATATCCTTCCAGTCACACCAACTCATGACCCCATAAAATTATCTGAAGAAGAAGTTGATGATCGTCTCCAACAAATAAAGATTGGTGATGCTGTGATGGAGAGTGAGAAGGAATCCTACCTCCAGCTCTTTCGAAGGTACATACACCTATTCACTTTTGATTACAAGGAACTCCGTCAAGTAAGTTGGGTAGAACATTCTATTGAGCTGGTAGATGGTGCTAAGCCCATAAAGCAAATGCCATATAGAATGAATCCTAATTTTTCCAAGACTGTAAAAGAAGAAATAGATAAGTTGCTTGATGCAGGATTCATATTTGCTGTGGAGAATTCAGAATGGGTTTCTCCCATTGTGATCTCAATAAAAAAGAATGGGAAGCTACGCATTTGTGTTGATTACAGGAAGCTCAATAAGGCAACAAAGAAGGATCATTACCCTCTTCCATTTTCAGATCAGATCTTGGACGAAGTAGCTGGCCAGGAGTGCTATAGTTTTGCTGATGGATATAGCGGCTACAACCAAGTTCGTATAGCAGAGAAAGATCAGCTGAAGACCACGTTCACCACTCCTTGGGGAACGTTTTCTTATAGAGTTATGCCTTTTGGGTTGTGTAATGCTCCAGCAACATTCTAGCGTTTGATGAATAGGGTGTTCTGTCATCACCAATCCGGCACTATGATAATTCTTCACCGGGAACTCCTCGTGCTATGATTATTTACTAATGCACAGCCTTTAGTTTGGTGGATGTAATCTGGAAACAAAACAACAACATAACACAAGAATACCATCGACTATGATAAGACGGAATGATGATAAATCTGAAATAAAGTAAATTATAATATTAACATGAAATTGTTACAATCTCACCCATGAGGTACTTCAAGTGTTATTGACTTCACTTGCCTTCAACAAGACTATGGGAGAAACTTTACAATTACACCTCTTAATGGCTTCTTCAACACACCTTTAAACTGATGGCTTCCTTTGCACACTTCCTACAATATTTCTCACTACTTCTTTCTATGCTAAATGAGGGGGGTGGCCTCTCTATTTATAGAACTTCAGGCTTATCCATCTTATCTCTAAGATAGGATAAGAAATCCACTCTGACGAATCATATTCCATACCTTAACTCTTATCTGTACATGTAAGCTTATCTGTTAAGATAAGATAAACCTTATCATTTTACATGGGTTCCACATTTTTAGACTTTTTACAAATAAAATACACAAAATATTTATGACCTCACTCCTTGTCCTTATTACCAATATAATATTTCTAATTCCTAATCATGTAGACCCTACTTCTCTAATTACCCAAACTTTGACATTTTAACATTACCGGACCACTTACGACAAATATTTACTTTTTACAACATTCCTATTGTACTTTGACTGTTACCGTACTCCACATTATTGGCGGCACCGTACTGACGGCGCCGTTATCTTCTATCAGACGCTACTACTAATTATACTTAACAACATCCTATTCCTAATACATACATTAATGAAATAGAAATTATGGAGGAAAATTTTAGTGTCGACATCTTCCCCCTTCCTAGCTTCTACTCCGTCCTCGGAGTAGACTATTCTGGTGCTTGGAAAATCTTCAACTTGTCGTGGTTGACCCATTTTGTAATGGGAGTGCCATCCAATTCCTCCAGTCGGTACGTACCATTTTCATGCACAGCTGCTATTTTGTAGGGCCCCATCCATTTTGGAAGAAATTTTCTCTGTCTTCTTTTTTTGTATCTGGAATCATATACTAGAACCAAGTCATTCACATGAAATGGAGACCACCGGATCTTTTGATCAAAGTATTCCTTCTGCTTCATTTTCTTCTTATGGCTTGTATCCTTTGCTATTTCCCTCATTTCCTCTAGCAAATGAAGATGTACCAACCTTTCTTTTACTGAATCACTTTCATCCATCCTTTCATTTTTCATAACTCTCACAGTGGGAATATCAAACTCAATAGGAAGAACTGGATCAATGCCATAGGCCAACTGAAATGGGGAGTATCCTGTTGCTGACTTTGATGTTGCCCTATATGCCCACAATGCTGCATGAATCCTTTTATCCCATTTATGTACCTGCAAGGCTGCATCTTTTGCTAGAATTTGACACAACACAAAATTTGTTCGTTCCACCTGTCCATTTGTGCTTGGCTTGTATGTTGTTGCCTTCCTGTGCTTAATAGAAAACTTATTGACTAGGGCTTCTACCACCTCATTAATGAAGTGGCTTCCTTGATCTGTTACAATTTCTAATGGACAACCAAATCTGGTGACAATGCGTTCATATATGAACCTTGCCACTTCATCCATGGAAGTTGTTTTCAATGGCCTAGCTTCAACCCACTTGGTTAAATAATCTGTGGCAACTACAATATACTTATTTTGGCGTGATGTAGTTGGAAGTGGACCTACAATGTCTATTCCCCACTTTTCAAAGGGACCAAGTGGAAGAATAGGACATAATGGAGCTGATGAAGTCTTACGGTTACCATGTGTTTGACAAATATCACATGTCTTACAATAATTATAACAATCTTTAAAAAGAGTGGGCCAGTGATAACCTGCATCCAAGATCCTTCTTGCTGTAAGTTGTCCAGAGAAGTGCCCTCCACATGTACCATTGTGGAATTCTTCTAGCAGCTCCTTTCCTTGATCACGTCCAACTGCCCTCTTGTACTGTCCATCAGGTCCTATTCGAAATAATACTCCATGCAGAATAGAATATGGACGACTGGCTTGAGTAATCTTTCTCTTAGTCTTTGCATTGGCACCATCAGGAAACTTGAATTCATTCAGATAATTCCAAATATCTATGTATTCACTAGGGATTGTGTCAAGGGAGAACAATGCTGCATCGGGAAAATCATCATCATCACAAGATGATCCTAAACCATCATAGGCTCGAGAGAGTGCATCTGCATTGACATGCTTCTTTCCTGGCCTATCTATAATATCAAATTCAAATTCTTGTAGCAAAATTATCCATCTTGCTATCCTCCCTGATGGGTTAGGCTTATTGACAATATATTTTAGAGCCTGATGATCTGTTACAACTATAAATTTCTGCCCTAGCAAGTAATTTCTAAACTTCTTTACAGCAAAAATGATAGCCAGAGCCTCTTTTTCAGTTACAGTATAATTTACCTCAGCACTGCTCATTTGTCTGCTCCCAAAGTAAATTGGATGTTCATTCCCATTTTCATCCTTTTGGCTCAAAGTACTTCCTAGTGCTGCATCTGAGGCATCAGTGTACACAATGAATGGCTTGCTCCAATCTGGATTCTTCAAAACAGGTGAAGACACCAGGGCTTCCTTCAGTTGTCCAAAAGCTTCATGCGCCTTATTTCCTGGTTCATAAGTAACATCCTTCTTCAAGAACTGGGTTAGTGGCTGTGCAATCTTTGAGAAATTCTTGATGAACCTTCTATAGTAACCCACATGGCCTAAAAATGATCTCAACTTACTTCTATTCATAGGAAATGGTAAATCTTTGATTTTTGAAACTTTATCAGGATCAGTACCAATACCATCTCTGGATACAACATGCCCTAACAAAACGCCTTTAGAACATCCAAAGACACACTTTGTAGGGTTTAGTGAGGCTTGTGCTTCATCTAACCTTTGAAATGTTGTCTCCATCTGGTGCAGGTGGTCCAACTTGCTCCCATAGATGCAAAAATCATCCAGAAATACTCTGATGAAGGTCCCAATGTAGGGTTCGAACACCCTATTCATCAAACGCTGGAATGTTGCTGGAGCATTACACAACCCAAAAGGCATAACTCTATAAGCAAACGTTCCCCAAGGAGTGGTGAACGTGGTCTTCAGCTGATCTTTCTCTGCTATACGAACTTGGTTGTAGCCGCTATATCCATCAGCAAAACTATAGCACTCCTGGCCAGCTACTTCGTCCAAGATCTGATCTGAAAATGGAAGAGGGTAATGATCCTTCTTTGTTGCCTTATTGAGCTTCCTGTAATCAACACAAATGCGTAGCTTCCCATTCTTTTTTATTGAGATCACAATGGGAGAAACCCATTCTGAATTCTCCACAGCAAATATGAATCCTGCATCAAGCAACTTATCTATTTCTTCTTTTACAGTCTTGGAAAAATTAGGATTCATTCTATATGGCATTTGCTTTATGGGCTTAGCACCATCTACCAGCTCAATAGAATGTTCTACCCAACTTACTTGACGGAGTTCCTTGTAATCAAAAGTGAATAGGTGTATGTACCTTCGAAAGAGCTGGAGGTAGGATTCCTTCTCACTCTCCATCACAGCATCACCAATCTTTATTTGTTGGAGACGATCATCAACTTCTTCTTCAGATAATTTTATGGGGTCATGAGTTGGTGTGACTGGAAGGATATCCATGACTGAAACATCCACCTCACTTTCTTCATCTTCAGTGTCCACTTCACTGGTACTAGAGTAATCAGAGGATGTCCAATCATCAGTTTCATCACTTGAATCCACAGGTTCTGCTTTATGATGTCGAGGGATCACGTTTATCTTCACCCTCTCTCTACCACGTCCAAGTGTCATGAAACCTTCATTCCAGTAGTTTCTTGCATGAACTCTCCTTAGCCATGGTCTTCCCAGCAGCATTGGGTACGCAACAGTACCATTTTTCATCACCTGAAAGTCTACCACACATACAACACCCATAACAGATATTGCCACATTTGAAACTACACCTTCTGGTTTAGTTTTTCCCTTATTTAATGACCTTAACATAAGTGTTGAAGGGCGATCAATTTTTAAACCCAACATATTCATTACAGACTCGGTCATTACATTAACTGCAGCACCTCCATCAACTAAGACATCATGAATTGAAATACCATTACATAATACCTCAGCTTGTGGAGCATAGGGATCTGCCTCTGCCTCCAAAACAGGGACCTCAACCTCCTTCCTTCTTCGAGCATTGAGTCCACCTCGCAACTCCCGCCTCTTCTCAGAAGACATAGCCAAGAGTTGACCATATGTAATATTTGCAGGCCTTTTGGACAGATCTTCCAAGATGGAGTATGGTCCTTGCCCCTGTGAAATCAGAAAATCCTGCACACCCAACTTTCTTCTCCTATGTTTCTTACTAGTTTCTCCTTTCATCTTCTTAGGATCATTTCCATCTTGATTATCTTTTTCTTTCTTTCTTTTTGTTACAAACACATCTACTTCATTATTTCTACTCTTATCTACTACATCAAAAGAATTCACAGGTGCTTTTCCTTTATCATTATCTCTTGTACCAGATGTAGAAGCTCTATCTGGACAATTATACTTATAATGACCCTTTTTATAACAACCATAACAAACAACTTCAGAAATATTTCTTTTTGGACCTCTATCTCCTCCCTGAGAACTAAATTCCTTTCCTTGAAGAAGATTAATAGTTAACTGACCCATCTTTTTGAGCAGATCTTCATACTCAGTAGATGTACTAGGAGAAATATTTGTGCTCACCGGAGTGGTTGTGGATTCTGGACCAAAGGTGCTGGTGTAGGCTCTACTTTAACAACAATTTCTTTGGGCTCCTCTTCCATGCTTTCTTCTTGCCTTCTTGCAATCTCCTTTTCTTGTTCAATGGTAGCTGGGCGGTCATACTTCACTCGTTGTCTGATCTCTGGCTTCATCCCAAGAATGAAGTGCTTACAGAGGAGATTATCCACGCCATTCATCAACCCATCCGCTAATCCTTCCTTCCGGATCTGGGCATCGAGCTTCCTCCTTAGCTCTAGAACACGAGCATGATAATCCCTTATCTTCTCCTTCTCTCCTTGGGATAGCTTTGTGATCTCGATCATGAGATCTGCATATTTCTGTTGTTCACCAAATTCTTCAAGAAAACTTTCAGTTAATAAATCCCATGAGTTTTTCACATTATCACCTAGTGTTTCAAACCACCTAAGTGCTGAACCATCCAAAAAGGTAGGAAAAAATTCAGTCCATTGTTCCCTTCTTATAAGGCCATTACAAATACAAGATCGTTTAAACTCTTGAATGAAAGAAGAAGCATCTTCATTAGATTGAGCTGAAAAAACAGGAATCTTTCCCATTTTCAAAAGTAACCACCGTGAAATACCAACCCACAAGTACAATCAACAAGACTTATGTGCACAAATAATTGGGAATATACTAGAAAGTGAATTTATAGTAAAATGAAATGACCACGGTAAACTATGGTAAAACTTGACTTACTGCGGTAAAAACTGACTTTACTGTGGTAAACACTATTCACGGTAAAAAGTGAAGTTACTGCGGTAAATACTATTCACGGTAAAAAGTGACTTTACTGTGACTTTAAATACTATTCATGGCAAAAATGACTTTACCATGGTAACTACTATTCACAGTAAAAATGACTTTACCATGGTAACTACTATGCACAGTAAAAACAAGGTTACCCTCCAATTGATTTTTGACTAAGTGGGAATATCTCTCCAGAAAATCCACCAACGAGGAATGGTCCCGGCAACGGAACCAAAATGTCATCACCAATCCGGCACTATGATAATTCTTCACCGGGAACTCCTCGTGCTATGATTATTTACTAATGCACAGCCTTTAGTTTGGTGGATGTAATCTGGAAACAAAACAACAACATAACACAAGAATACCATCGACTATGATAAGAAGGAATGATGACAAATCTGAAATATCAAAGTAAATTATAATATTAACATGAAATTGTTACAATCTCACCCATGAGGTACTTCAACAAGACTATGGGAGAAACTTTACAATTACACCTCTTGATGGCTTCTTCAACACACCTTTAAACTGATGGCTTCCTTTGCACACTTCCTACAATATTTCTCACTACTTCTTTCTATGCTAAATGAGGGGGGTGGCCTCTCTATTTATAGAACTTCCAGGCTTATCCATCCTATCTCTAAGATAGGATAAGAAATCCACTCTGACGAATCATATTCCATACCTTAACTCTTATCTGTACATGTAAGCTTATCTCTTAAGATAAGATAAACCTTATCATTTTACATGGGTTCCACATTTTTAGACTTTTTACAAATAAAATACACAAAATATTTATGACCTCACTCCTTGTCCTTATTACCAATATAATATTTCTAATTCCTAATCATGTAGACCCTACTTCTCTAATTACCCAAACTTTGACATTTTAACATTACCGGACCACTTACGACAAATATTTACTTTTTACAACATTCCTATTGTACTTTGACTGTTACCGTACTCCACATTATTGGCGACACCGTACTGACGGCGCCGTTATCTTCTATCAGACGCTACTACTAATTATACTTAACAACATCCTATTCCTAATACATACATTAATGAAATAGAAATTATGGAGGAAAATTTTAGTGTCGACAGTTCGAACCCTACATTGGGACCTTCATCAGAGTATTTCTGGATGATTTTTGCATCTATGGGAGCAAGTTGGACCACCTGCACCAGATGGAGACATGGAGACAACATTTCAAAGGTTAGATGAAGCACAAGCCTCACTAAACCCTACAAAGTGTGTCTTTGGATGTTCTAAAGGTGTTTTGTTAGGGCATGTTGTATCCAGAGATGGTATTGGTACTGATCCTGATAAAGTTTCAAAAATCAAAGATTTACCATTTCCTATGAATAGAAGTAAGTTGAGATCATTTTTAGGCCATGTGGGTTACTATAGAAGGTTCATCAAGAATTTCTCAAAGATTGCACAGCCACTAACCCAGTTCTTGAAGAAGGATGTTACTTATGAACCAGGAAATAAGGCGCATGAAGCTTTTGGACAACTGAAGGAAGCCCTGGTGTCTTCACCTGTTTTAAAGAATCCAGATTGGAGCAAGCCATTCATTGTGTACACTGATGCCTCAGATGCAGCACTAGGAAGTACTTTGAGCCAAAAGGATGAAAATGGGAATGAACATCCAATTTACTTTGGGAGCAGACAAATGAGCAGTGCTGAGGTAAATTATACTGTAACTGAAAAAGAGGCTCTGGCTATCATTTTTGCTGTAAAGAAGTTTAGAAATTACTTGCTAGGGCAAAAATTTCTAGTTGTAACAGATCATCAGGCTCTAAAATATATTGTAAATAAGCCTAACCCATCAGGGAGGATAGCAAGATGGATAATTTTGCTACAAGAATTTGAATTTGATATTATAGATAGGCCAGGAAAGAAGCATGTCAATGCAGATGCACTCTCTCGAGCCTATGATGGTTTAGGATCATCTTGTGATGATGATGATTTCCCCGATGCAGCATTGTTATCCCTTGACACAATCCCTAGTGAATACATAGATATTTGGAATTATCTGAATGAATTCAAGTTTCCTGATGGTGCCAATGCAAAGACTAAGAGAAAGATTACTCAAGCCAGTCGTCCATATTCTATTCTGCATGGAGTATTATTTCGAATAGGACCTGATGGACAGTACAAGAGGGCAGTTGGACGTGATCAAGGGAAGGAACTGCTAGAAGAATTCCACAATGGTACATGTGGAGGGCACTTCTCTGGACAACTTACAGCAAGAAGGATCTTGGATGCAGGTTATCACTGGCCCACTCTTTTTAAAGATTGTTATAATTATTGTAAGACATGTGATATTTGTCAAACACATGGTAACCGTAAGACTTCATCAGCTCCATTATGCCCTATTCTTCCACTTGGTCCCTTTGAAAAGTGGGGAATAGACATTGTAGGTCCACTTCCAACTACATCACGCCAAAATAAGTATATTGTAGTTGCCACAGATTATTTAACCAAGTGGGTTGAAGCTAGGCCATTGAAAACAACTTCCATGGATGAAGTGGCAAGGTTCATATATGAACGCATTGTCACCAGATTTGGTTGTCCATTAGAAATTGTAACAGATCAAGGAAGCCACTTCATTAATGAGGTGGTAGAAGCCCTAGTCAATAAGTTTTCTATTAAGCACAGGAAGGCAACAACATACAAGCCAAGCACAAATGGACAGGTGGAACGAACAAATTTTGTGTTGTGTCAAATTCTAGCAAAAGATGCAGCCTTGCAGGTACATAAATGGGATAAAAGGATTCATGCAGCATTGTGGGCATATAGGGCAACATCAAAGTCAGCAACAGGATACTCCCCATTTCAGTTGGCCTATGGCATTGATCCAGTTCTTCCTATTGAGTTTGATATTCCCACTGTGAGAGTTATGAAAAATGAAAGGATGGATGAAAGTGATTCAGTAAAAGAAAGGTTGGTACATCTTCATTTGCTAGAGGAAATGAGGGAAATAGCAAAGGATACAAGCCATAAGAAGAAAATGAAGCAGAAGGAATACTTTGATCAAAAGATCCGTTGGTCTCCATTTCATGTGAATGACTTGGTTCTAGTATATGATTCCAGATACAAAAAAAGAAGACAGAGAAAATTTCTTCCAAAATGGATGGGGCCCTACAAAATAGCAGCTGTGCATGAAAATGGTACGTACCGACTGGAGGAATTGGATGGCACTCCCATTACGAAATGGGTCAACCACGACAAGTTGAAGATTTTCCAAGCACCAGAATAGTCTACTCCGAGGACGGAGTAGAAGCTAGGAAGGGGGAAGATGTCGACACTAAAATTTTCCTCCGTAATTTCTATTTCATTAATGTATGTATTAGGAATAGGATGTTGTTAAGTGTAATTAGTAGTAGCGTCTGATAGAAGATAACGGCGCCGTCAGTACGGTGCCGCCAATAATGTGGAGTACGGTAACAGTCAAAGTACAATAGGAATGTTGTAAAAAGTAAATATTTGTCGTAAGTGGTCCGGTAATGTTAAAATGTCAAAGTTTGGGTAATTAGAGAAGTAGGGTCTACATGATTAGGAATTAGAAATATTATATTGGTAATAAGGACAAGGAGTGAGGTCATAAATATTTTGTGTATTTTATTTGTAAAAAGTCTAAAAATGTGGAACCCATGTAAAATGATAAGGTTTATCTTATCTTAAAAGATAAGCTTACATGTACAGATAAGAGTTAAGGTATGGAATATGATTCGTCAGAGTGGATTTCTTATCCTATCTTAGAGATAAGATGGATAAGCCTGGAAGTTCTATAAATAGAGAGGCCACCCCCCTCATTTAGCATAGAAGGAAGTAGTGAGAAATATTGTAGGAAGTGTGCAAAGGAAGCCATCAGTTTAAAGGTGTGTTGAAGAAGCCATTAAGAGGTGTAATTGTAAAGTTTCTCCCATAGTCTTGGTGAAAGGCAAGTGAAGTCAATAACACTTGAAGTACCTCATGGGTGAGATTGTAACAATTTCATGTTAATATTATAATTTACTTTGATATTTCAGATTTGTCATCATTCCTGTCTTATCATAGTCGATGGTATTCTTGTGTTATGTTGTTGTTTTGTTTCCAGATTACATCCACCAAACTAAAGGCTGTGCATTAGTAAATAATCATAGCACGAGGAGTTCCCGGTGAAGAATTATCATAGTGCCGGATTGGTGATGACAGGCCTCAGAACAGACCAAAAATGTCCAGTTCTTAGCATTATCACTAAGGAAACCCATAAAAAAGATGCATTTGGAAAAGGCTTTAATCACATCCTGAGTGGATGCTTTGATCTATCTGGAAACATCTAGTGTGTCATCAAGGAGGCCTTATGAATTTATAAACTATTTAATACTACCTTACACATGTTCCTTAGAATCATAGCCCAAATCTTGAGTCAAACCAAGATTACTGGAAAATTTCTTTTAGTATCCCTAAGCATAGGAACAAGAGAAATCAAATTCATTTGGGATTTCAAAGAAGAAAAGATCCCCAGGGTAAAAAAGTAAAAATGTAGAGGTAATTCCTCATTACCATTGCATAATTAGAAAAATCACAAGCATTGGATTCAATTGGGTGGACCACCTGAGGTTTGAGGAAACTTCTTTGGTTGAGTCTCAGCTAAAGGATCCATATTTTTTTTAAAAACTATACTGATTATCAAAGATAGGTTTTTACATAACTGCATGTTTGACTCAGGAGATTCATGTACTGTTTAATGATACCTCTCAAGGTCATTGAGTTAAATATAACCAAGTAACAAATTATGGGAAATTGCGCTCCATGGATTCAAGAGAGGTGCCAGTAGTTAGATGTGTCACTTCATTCCTTTATAGTGAAGATTGGGTAGCATATCTAGGAAAGTACTTAACCTTGAATGTGGTCATTGTGGATTGTCCTGCTTAAATGGGGGATGATTATTATCCAGAAATGGGTACTATGTGGGTGGAAGTATTGCAAAATGGATACTAAAAAAATGTCATTAGTACAGAGTGATACCAAATAAGGAAACCCTTGTGAAGTTAAATGGTTCAAGAAAATTTATATCTCATTGAGGATCAAATAATGCTTCTTACAATTATTGCACAGATAACATTGATGTTGATACATATCTATAGCTATGTTGTTTTCAATTGAGTATCAGGGAACCAAAATTAATCAATGCAAATATCCTGAGAAGAAAATTTTTTGGGACTTTATGTTTGATGCATCCTCAAGGTTGAAAAACTTGACCTAGGCAGCAAAAGGATAAGCCTGAAAAAATGTGGTCAGATACAACTTGGATGGAAAAGAGAAAGGATCATACTGACCAATTGTTAAAAATGTATCAGAACTACTTAGCATGGTCATCTCAAAATTAAAGGCACTTGAAAATTTTCCTTGATCCTTTTCTCTGAATCAGGGTGTACATCAGAGTATAGGTGTATAGAATCCTTTTGGTTTCGTATGAAGCTTTCATGTTTTCCATTTTGAAATTTTTCATACTCCTTGGTTGACTAGTTTTTGTTGGTTTCTTTGTTCATCTTGAACAATTTGGTTATTGTCTTTCTACTTGCAAAGAATTTTTTTTACTCCATTGCCCAATGGATTTTTGGCACATGGTCTTTTCTATTGTTCTTATGGCACTCGCATTTGGAGTTCCCATCCCCAATTTGAAGATTGCTGATGTTGGTGCTTAATTTAATCTCACCCTATTTGTTCAAAAAATGTCTCAGTCTACATGGTTTGAAGTTTTCTTTGTCTCCCTATCTTGATGCGTGAAAAATTTTCTCCTTCATTTGGTTGGCATGGTCTTGTCCTTTCCTTTGGTCGAGGATCACGTTGAGTCCCGATATTATTTATTTGTTTCATTGCCCATGAGAAAGAATATAATTTTTGTGTGGTAGGGGAAAGAATCCCCTATCCTTCTATTTTTCCACAATCATGTTTTCCCTGTCAAATTTTGTCCAAACATATGTGGATACATGGTCCTTTCTTGATTGGATGTAACCCGACGGGTCTTTTTGGTTAAACTTTCACTTTTTGCACATTTGTAAAAAATACCAAATTGGCCCTATGGCCCCGATGGTATCTAATTGACTATTCAATGAAATATGGTCCTTTTCCTAGGGAAAAATTTCTCACTTTGACTCTGAAGAAGGACATGTGGTAGTTTCTCAAGTTACAAGTAGAGTCACTTAGAAAATTTTGAAAGGGCGGGTCACCGGACCATTTTGTAGTTTTTTACCTTTGGATTATACAAGGGAGGAAAGTTATGAAATAAAAGCTAGTCAAACTCCACTGGGGAATATGGACATCAAAAGTTATAAGTAGAGAGGTGGTTCGTTGGGCAATTTTGAGACTCTTAAGGCCCGCTTCAACTCAAATCCACATGTGGAGGGCTTATGCTCATTTGAGGATCTGCCAAGGTTTCATACCTTCACAGTTACACCAAGGAGACACGTGGAGGTTTCCATTGGCTCATTCTATACTTAGTTGTTCTCAAGAAAATTTTGAAGGCCTAGGACATGTGTAGGGCCCATGCATTTTTGGGTACCTACCCATTAAATTTACTTTTGAAAGAGCACCAAAGAGAGACATGGAGGTTTCCACTGAATCTTACCATCCTTAGACTTTTTCAAGTGTCTGGTGAAATTTTTTTGGACCCTAGACACATGGAAGGCTCGTGCTTGTTTGAGAGATCCTTCATTTGAGCTTCATACCTTGGAAAATGTCGATGAGACATTTTGAAAGATTCCTCTGGCCCTACCCATACTTAAACTTTTCAATGCACCCAGTTGAGTTTCTCAGACCCTACGCATGTGGTACCTTCCGTTGGTCCTTAAACTCTTTAATAACTTTTCCAAGGATAAGACACGGGGTGAGCCCGTGTTTGTTTGATGTCTTCACTTTTTTGGAACAATATCAAAAATGTGCCAATTGGAGACACGTGGAGGCTTCCACTGGCTCCTCTTTGTACTCATATTTTTTCAAATTTTTTCAAGGGTAACTTTCTTAGGCCAAGGAACATGGAGATCCTACGCTCATTTGAGGAAAATTGTTCTAAACTTAATCTTTGAAGTTACACTAAACAAACACATGGAAGCTTCCGTTGCCCCTTCGGGAATACTCTGAACTTTTCAGTGCTGGTGACTCTAACTCTCTAAAATCCTGAACATGTGGAAGGCCCGAACTCATTTGGGAACCTACCTCTGGACATCACCTTTGTAGTTGCGCTAAAGGAAACACATGGAGGATTCCGCTGGATCCTCTTTACAGTTGGCCGAATCAGACTGATGAAATTCCTTGTCAGGTATGTGGTATAATCCATGTGAGGAAACTCATTTCTAAGAGACACAGGAATATAGGTATCCATGTGAGGGAACTGATTTATCAAGGTGTATTCTCGAGGGTGGAAAGGATTGCTTGTCAGATCCAGCTATATGGAGCCACCTAAAAATGATTAAAAAGGGGATTTCTTCATGATGAAGAAAAAATAATGAATGAAAGAAGGACTGTCAAAAAGTTATGGCCCATGGCATCCCAGTCATAGTTGAGGGTCTGAGAAATGTGATCAGTTCATGATTTATCCACCTGCCAGCTTTGGATGTAAATTTGTTAAACATCACTTTCTGAACAAACTTGTAACAAACAAAGGATTCCTCAAATATTCTTCTTTTTGGGGGGAAATTTTGGGATAAGTGAGTGAGTGAATTGTATAAATGCAATGAGGATACTCTTGCAAATATTCGGGGGTTTAATTTTTACGAGAAAATTTGAGAAATACCATGTTTTGAGAGACCATCTAAGAAACCTGTTAATTTCTTGTGTTTTAGATTTGATCACATTGTCAAGATGGTTGCAAGTGTACAACCATTGACAAGCTCTGAGATTGTTCAAGAAAATTTCCCCTACTGATGAATCTAAAATCTTGAATTAATCTGTGTTGATCTTCGGAAAAATTGTGTCTGATTTTATTTCAGAATGTCTGCAAATAGTTTTTCTTGTTCCTATTGCAATCTTATGTTAAAATCCCTCTGAATCACACAAGATCTTGTCCCTGTGATAGTTTAGTGGCATTTGTAATTTCATTACAAGAAGAGCCTTCATCCTGTAATGAAATAAACAATTTAAAATCACTTTACTTTCACTTGTTGACAAAGATTGTTTGTAAGCCTATGAGTGTATCTTAGGAATGACAAACCAGGGGTTTTTAATGTTTAATTGAGTCTTTAGCTTGAGCCTTTGCATTTAATTCTTAAAGATTGTGTGAAACCGTGTAGATTTGGGCCTCCATTGATGCACACCTTCTGGTTGAAGGAACATTTTGGTTATTTGGACCATTTTGTCTGTTAGTTTTCCAATTTTGTAAAGGTTCTCAAAGATCTGGTAAAATCAACTTCATCTTGCTTAATTCCCACCAAAAAATTTCAAATAACCATGAATCCTACATGAAGTACCCCTGTTTCTATTGTGTATCCACAAATGAAAAATTCTACTGCCAAAATATACAAAACAAGAAGGTTTTAATTGTGTCTTTAGTAACTTGAACCTTGTCCCAGAAAATATCTCCATTCTTTAGAAGTGACAACTCATGAGAGTTAGATTGTGGTGTATTGATCATATTTTCTCAAGGTTCCCTTGAAAATTGTGCAAAAGAAGGATATCTTCATGTCCTTCACCAACAGAGGTTACAAAATGGTCCTCTCACCCTGGTTGAAAGGCACAACCTAAAGTAGTGAGGATATATCAAATCCTTAATGAGGTGATATCCATTTCTCCAAAACATGAGTGACAAAGAGTCAGTTGAATCCCCTCCCCGGCTACAAAATGACTTAAACCATGTTTTGTCTATCTCTAATTATCTTGTTAAATTATGATGCTACTCAGCTTCTAAGGGAGAATAAATTTGGATACCAACAGAGTGTGCAACATTTTTTTCAATCATTTACCATGGACCATGGAGCAATAAAGGGTTCAACATGTTTTCCCAATCGGGTATACATAGTTTACCAAGCTTAAGTAAAATTTTATAACAAGGAATATCCTTATTCCCAATCAAAAATTAAGCCTACTTTCACTAGACCATATTCATGAAACATGTTATGTTTATTGAATTTGCAGATCAAAGTGCAATGGATTCTATAAAATCATAAAATTATTTTGCAATGAGATCTTCATATCCTAATCTTAATGACATTTTAAAAATGATAAAACTCTTGTTCCAAAGAAAGAATTCTAGAGGCAACTAAGCATGTATAGAACATAAACATTTTTTGTTTAATGCTGCCAGGTCTAGATCATTATTTTAAATATTTTCTATTTATTATTGTGTGGAATATTGCATCGTGATCAAATGTTCCATTTATCCAATATCCAAGAATAAAAACATATTTATTTATAACAAGTGCAATGCATATTACAATTGTATTAAAATACCTTTTGAAGGATGAAAATGGTCTATAATGCATATTACAATTGTACTTTATAGATGAATTGTGGCCTCTAATGTGGCTAGATAAAGGATTTGTAAGATGAGGTGGAGATGTACGAGGTTGTAATCAAATAAAAAACCCACTTACAATTATGTAATTTATCCATAGATCGGGGAACTGATGGCAACACATTTTTGTATAATGTGTGGTGACTATCTCTAGTAATGTGATTTTGTATAAAGTGTGTTTATCAATCAGGGTGAGGCATTTATTCATAATCTAGCCTTTATTTTTGGTGTTCCTCATTCCCCCTTAAAGCATATTTACAATTTTTTGTTTTGCTAGGATTGGCCTAGTGTGCTTTCGGCTGATTGAAGCTTTCTCTCATCCCTCCCACTTATTTTGTTGAGATAATCTTGTATCATGTTGTATTTAATATAATATAAGATTATTTTCATCTAATAATTTATGTAATGTATGGGAAAACCCAGATGAACACAATCCATTTTTTTTTAAATGCACCTTCCTTGGTGGGAATTGTTCAATTGGGTTGTGTTTTCAGATCTTTCCCTATCCTCACTCATTTTCTCACATTTTTGTCTTTTAAAATTCTCCCTTCCCTCTCAAGGCATCTAATATGTTCCTGGCGATCATCATATTGTGAAATAAGAAACAGATCAAATGGATTAATTCTCTATTGTGTTCATATAGTCACACCTTCCCACATGTCTTGTGCATACCTGATCCATGCCAAATGAAGTCTTATGACTCAATGATTCTGACATTTCATAAAAATATTCATGTGAGATTATCACCAGAGCATTGGGAGAGCTCATTTAGATTTAATCTAAATTGAAAGACATAATCTTCAATCCATGTCTGTTCATGTGGATTAGCATGTAATATTTAACCTATCAAAGGGGCTTGGTCATGAAGGATCATTTTCCTACCTTTTATAATTGCAACCCCTTGTATTATAACTTTATGTTCTTTTGTTTGTATGTGAAGTGGCCTCTGATGCAAGTTTTGACAAGGAAAGGCATTTCCTTTTCTCTTAGGAAAGTGTGACATCCTTAGGTTCTCTAACTATATTTGTAACGATTTGACACATGACCTTGACAATGGTTACATGTAATATAAGATTAAGGCAGATCAAAATCTTTGTAAGAACAACAATCATGTCGAGAATCTATGCAAAATCATCTATGCATGTGCTCTATTGAATATCCCTAAAATCATGATAGATGTCTCAAAAGATTAAGTGCATCAGAGGGATCTTGATAGATGGATTCCAACAGGAATAGTCTTGACAATTTTTTAATGGTAAATCCTGCTCCGAACTGTTCAAATTATTCCAAGTCTTAAGAAGGGTGGCACCCTAAGGTCATTTTCCAAGGAAGCATGATCAAACTATGTCATCTGGACCGACACGTGATTTAATATTTATTGGATTCCAATGATCCTCACAGATCCTTATCTTTATCATAAATCATTTTTAGATATCAAATGTAGGCTATGACATCCTTATCATAGATCTCAAATCAAAATGTGGGATAGTTCTTGTAGCCGAGAGTGATAGAAAAAACCCATAAACCATTGGAAAATAGATTTTGCCAAATTTAATGGTTTAACTATCATAATAGAAATGTGGAAAATTACCGTAAGATTTCCCTGAAATTTATTTCACAAGAAGTCATCTTTCTGCCCAATTCCAATAGGACTAACTCTTCATAAGGGTTTAAATGGGTAGCTACCATGATGTGCATGCATTCCTCATTTAATTTATAAAACTCTGTAAAATGTTTTCAAACATCCATAGAAGATAGCATACTTCATGTTCTAAAAAGTGTACTTTGGCGTACGTGATTTCTGGTAAATGTGGTCCCATCAGAACCAGGTATTAGATTTACCAGAAATAAAAATTTCAGCTTTTTTCACCAAATGAAAATTACAAAGTATTAACATTTGTATTGCAAAATTTTCTAATGTCAGGAATTAGCGTGGTGATCCTTTAAGGTCCCCATGTATCCTAGAGACCTAAAAAGTCCATCAGGGTTCAAGGTAATCATCAGTTTATAAATTGTCAGGAAGTTGAACCCAATCAATGTGTTAATAGAATTGTTTGGACACATGTGTCTAGGGTCCAGGAGCTACCATTAGATATGGTGAGGAAATATGAATAAGGAAAAGGTTGCAGAAGAATCGGTCCTCGTAAATGCTAATTGGGAATTTACAGCTTCTATCAAACTTGTATGAACTCATGAGATACCATAGCCAATTTAGAAGTGGGTCTTAGTTTCCCAAAATAAACATCTTGTGTTCACTGTCATCACCAATCCGGCACTATGATAATTCTTCACCGGGAACTCCTCGTGCTATGATTATTTACTAATGCACAGCCTTTAGTTTGGTGGATGTAATCTGGAAACACAACAACAACATAACACAAGAATACCATCGACTATGATAAGACAGGAATGATGATAAATCTGAAATATCAAAATAAATTATAATATTAACATGAAACTGTTACAATCTCACCCATGAGGTACTTCAAGTGTTATTGACTTCACTTGCCTTTCACCAAGACTATGGGAGAAACTTTACAATTACACCTCTTAATGGCTTCTTCAACACACCTTTAAACTGATGGCTTCCTTCGCACACTTCCTACAATATTTCTCACTACTTCCTTCTATGCTAAATGAGGGGGGTGGCCTCTCTATTTATAGAACTTCTAGGCTTATCCATCTTATCTCTAAGATAGGATAAGAAATCCACTCTGACGAATCATATTCCATACCTTAACTCTTATCTGTACATGTAAGCTTATCTGTTAAGATAAGATAAACCTTATCATTTTACATGGGTTCCACATTTTTAGACTTTTTACAAATAAAATACACAAAATATTTATGACCTCACTCCTTGTCCTTATTACCAATATAATATTTCTAATTCCTAATCATGTAGACCCTACTTCTCTAATTACCCAAACTTTGACATTTTAACATTACCGGACCACTTACGACAAATATTTACTTTTTACAACATTCCTATTGTACTTTGACTGTTACCGTACTCCACATTATTGGCGGCACCGTACTGACGGTGCCGTTATCTTCTATCAGACGCTACTACTAATTATACTTAACAACATCCTATTCCTAATACATACATTAATGAAATAGAAATTACGGAGGAAAATTTTAGTGTCGACATCTTCCCCCTTCCTAGCTTCTACTCCGTCCTCGGAGTAGACTATTCTGGTGCTTGGAAAATCTTCAACTTGTCGTGGTTGACCCATTTCGTAATGGGAGTGCCATCCAATTCCTCCAGTCGGTATGTACCATTTTCATGCACAGCTGCTATTTTGTAGGGCCCCATCCATTTTGGAAGAAATTTTCTCTGTCTTCTTTTTTTGTATCTGGAATCATATACTAGAACCAAGTCATTCACATGAAATGGAGACCAATGGATCTTTTGATCAAAGTATTCCTTCTGATTCATTTTCTTCTTATGGCTTGTATCCTTTGCTATTTCCCTCATTTCCTCCAGCAAATGAAGATGTACCAACCTTTCTTTTACTGAATCACTTTCATCCATCCTTTCATTTTTCATAACTCTCACAGTGGGAATATCAAACTCAATAGGAAGAACTGGATCAATGCCATAGGCCAACTGAAATGGGGAGTATCCTGTTGCTGACTTTGATGTTGCCCTATATGCCCACAATGCTGCATGAATCCTTTTATCCCATTTATGTACCTGCAAGGCTACATCTTTTGCTAGAATTTGACACAACACAAAATTTGTTCGTTCCACCTGTCCATTTGTGCTTGGCTTGTATGTTGTTGCCTTCCTGTGCTTAATAGAAAACTTATTGACTAGGGCTTCTACCACCTCATTAATGAAGTGGCTTCCTTGATCTGTTACAATTTCTAATGGGCAACCAAATCTGGTGACAATGCGTTCATATATGAACCTTGCCACTTCATCCATGGAAGTTGTTTTCAATGGCCTAGCTTCAACCCACTTGGTTAAATAATCTGTGGCAACTACAATATACTTATTTTGGCGTGATGTAGTTGGAAGTGGACCTACAATGTCTATTCCCCACTTTTCAAAGGGACCAAGGGGAAGAATAGGACATAATGGAGCTGATGAAGTCTTACGGTTACCATGTGTTTGACAAATATCACATGTCTTACAATAATTATAACAATCTTTAAAAAGAGTGGGCCAGTGATAACCTGCATCCAAGATCCTTCTTGCTGTAAGTTGTCCAGAGAAGTGCCCTCCACATGTACCATTGTGGAATTCTTCTAGCAGTTCCTTCCCTTGATCACGTCCAACTGCCCTCTTGTACTGTCCATCAGGTCCTATTCGAAATAATACTCCATGCAGAATAGAATATGGACGACTGGCTTGAGTAATCTTTCTCTTAGTCTTTGCATTGGCACCATCAGGAAACTTGAATTCATTCAGATAATTCCAAATATCTATGTATTCACTAGGGATTGTGTCAAGGGATAACAATGCTGCATCGGGGAAATCATCATCATCACAAGATGATCCTAAACCATCATAGGCTCGAGAGAGTGCATCTGCATTGACATGCTTCTTTCCTGGCCTATCTATAATATCAAATTCAAATTCTTGTAGAAAAATTATCCATCTTGCTATCCTCCCTGATGGGTTAGGCTTATTTACAATATATTTTAGAGCCTGATGATCTGTTACAACTATAAATTTCTTCCCTAGCAAGTAATTTCTAAACTTCTTTACAGCAAAAATGATAGCCAGAGCCTCTTTTTCAGTTACAGTATAATTTACCTCAGCACTGCTCATTTGTCTGCTCCCAAAGTAAATTGGATGTTCATTCCCATTTTCATCCTTTTGGCTCAAAGTACTTCCTAGTGCTGCATCTGAGGCATCAGTGTACACAATGAATGGCTTGCTCCAATCTGGATTCTTCAAAACAGGTGAAGACACCAGGGCTTCCTTCAGTTGTCCAAAAGCTTCATGCGCCTTATTTCCTGGTTCATAAGTAACATCCTTCTTCAAGAACTGGGTTAGTGGCTGTGCAATCTTTGAGAAATTCTTGATGAACCTTCTATAGTAACCCACATGGCCTAAAAATGATCTCAACTTACTTCTATTCATAGGAAATGGTAAATCTTTGATTTTTGAAACTTTATCAGGATCAGTACCAATACCATCTCTGGATACAACATGCCCTAACAAAATGCCTTTAGAACATCCAAAGACACACTTTGTAGGGTTTAGTGAGGCTTGTGCTTCATCTAACCTTTGAAATTTGTCTCCATCTGGTGCAGGTGGTCCATACTTGCTCCCATAGATGTAAAAATCATCTAGAAATACTCTGATGAAGTTCCCAATGTAGGGTTCAAACACCCTATTCATCAAACGCTGGAATGTTGCTGGAGCATTACACAACCCAAAAGGCATAACTCTATAAGCAAACATTCCCCAAGGAGTGGTGAACGTGGTCTTCAGCTGATCTTTCTCTACTATACGAACTTGGTTGTAGCCGCTATATCCATCAGCAAAACTATAGCACTCCTGGCCAGCTACTTCATCCAAGATCTGATCTGAAAAATCCACAACAAGAGGGTATTTCTTCTTTTACAGTCTTGGAAAAATTAGGATTCATTCTATATGGCATTTGATCCATCTACTTCTTTGCCTTATTGCCTATATCAACACAAATGTAGCTACCCCAACTTCCTTCGAAAGAATCCTGGAGGTAGGATTCCTTCTCACTCTCCATCACAACATCACCAATCTTTATTTGTTGGAGACGATCATCAACTTCTTCTTCAGATAATTTTATGGGGTCATGAGTTGGTGTGACTGGAAGGATATCCATGACTGAAACATCAACCTCACTTTCTTCATCTTCAGTGTCCACTTCACTGGTACTAGAGTAATCAGAGGATGTCCAATCATCAGTTTCATCACTTGAATCCACAGGTTCTGCCTTATGATGTCGAGGGATCACGTTTATCTTCACCCTCTCTCTACCACGTCCAAGTGTCATGAAACCTTCATTCCAGTAGTTTCTTGCATGAACTCTCCTTAGCCATGGTCTTCCCAGCAGCATTGGGTACGCAACAGTACCATTTTTCATCACCTGAAAGTCTACCACACATACAACACCCATAACAGATATTGCCACATTTGAAACTACACCTTCTGGTTTAGTTTTTCCTTTATTTAATGACCTTAACATAAGTGTTGAAGGGCGATCAATTTTTAAACCCAACATATTCATTACAGACTCGGTCATTACATTAACTGCAGCACCTCCATCAACTAAGACATCATGAATTGAAATACCATTACATAATACCTCAGCTTGTGGAGCATAGGGATCCGCCTCTGCCTCCAAAACAGGGACCTCAACCTCCTTCCTTCTTCGAGCATTGAGTCCACTTCGCAGCTCCTGCCTCTTCTCAGAAGACATAGCCAAGAGTTGACCATATGTAATATTTGCAGGCCTTTTGGACAGATCTTCCAAGATGGAGTATGGTCCTTGCCCCTGTGAAATCAGAAAATCCTGCACACCCAACTTTCTTCTCCTATGTTTCTTACTAGTTTCTCCTTTCATCTTCTTAGGATCATTTCCATCTTGATTATCTTTTTCTTTCTTTCTTTTTGTTACAAACACATCTACTTCATTATTTATGCTCTTATCTACTACATCAAAAGAATTCACAGGTGCTTTTCCTTTATCATTATCTCCTTGTACCAGATGTAGAAGCTCTATCTGGACAATTATACTTATAATGACCCTTTTTATAACAACCATAACATACAACTTCAGAAATATTTCTTTTTGGACCTCTATCTCCTCCCTGAGAACTAAATTCCTTTCCTTGAAGAAGATTAATAGTTAACTGACCCATCTTTTTGAGCAGATCTTCATACTCAGTAGATGTACTAGGAGAAATATTTGTGCTCACCGAGAGTGGTTGTGGATTCTGGACCAAAGGTGCTGGTGTAGGCTCTACTTTAGCAACAATTTCTTTGGGCTCCTCTTCCATGCTTTCTTCTTGCCTTCTTGCAATCTCCTTTGCTTGTTCAATGGTAGCTGGGTGGTCATACTTCACTCGTTGTCTGATCTCTGGCTTCATCCCAAGAATGAAGTGCTTACAGAGGAGATTATCCACGCCATTCATCAACCCATCCGCTAATCCTTCCTTCCGGATCTGGGCATCGAGCTTCCTCCTTAGCTCTAGAACACGAGCATGATAATCCCTTATCTTCTCCTTCTCTCCTTGGGATAGCTTTGTGATATCGATCATGAGATCTGCATATTTCTGTTGTTCACCAAATTCTTCAAGAAAACTTTCAGTTAATAAATCCCATGAGTTTTTCACATTATCACCTAGTGTTTCAAACCACCTAAGGGCTGAACCATCCAAAAAGGTAGGAAAAAATTCAGTCCATTGTTCCCTTCTTATAAGGCCATTACAAATACAAGATCATTTAAACTCTTGAATGAAAGAGGAAGCATCTTCATTAGATTGGGCTGAAAAAATAGGAATCTTCCCCATTTTCAAAAGTAACCACCGTGAAATACCAACCCACAAGTACAATCAACAAGACTTATGTGCACAAATAATTGGAATCACTTTAATAGAAAGTGACTTTACACCTTTCTACAGTAAAATAGAAATGACCATGGTAAACTATGGTAAAACTTGACTTACTGCGATAAAAACTGACTTTACTGTGGTAAACACTATTCACGGTAAAAAAAGTTACTGAATACTACTACTGGTAAATACTATTCACGGTAAAAAGTGACTTTACTGCGGTATACTATTACAAAAATGATTCATGGTAACTACTATTCAGTGGCAAAAATGACTTTACCATGGTAACTACTATGCACAGTAAAAACAAGGTTACCCTCCAATTGATTTTTGACTAAGTGGGAATATCTCTCCAGAAAATCCACCAATGAGGAATGGTCCCGGCAACGGAACCAAAATGTCATCACCAATCCGGCACTATGATAATTCTTCACCGGGAACTCCTCGTGCTATGATTATTTACTAATGCACAGCCTTTAGTTTGGTGGATGTAATCTGGAAACACAACAACAACATAACACAAGAATACCATAGACTATGATAAGACAGAATGATGACAAATCTGAAATATCAGGTGTAAATTATAATATTAACATGAAATTGTTACAATCTCACCCATGAGGTACTTCAAGTGTTATTGACTTCACTTGCCTTTGCCAACAAGACTATGGGAGAAACTTTACAATTACACCTCTTAATGGCTTCTTCAACACACCTTCAAACTGATGGCTTCCTTTACACACTTCCATACAATATTTCTCACTACTTCCTTCTATGCTAAATGAGGGGGGTGGCCTCTTTATTTATAGAACTTCCAGGCTTATCCATCTTATCTCTAAGATAGGATAAGAAATCCACTCTTCCGGCCAATCATATTCCATACCTTAACTCTTATCTTTACATGTAAGCTTATCTTTAAGATAAGATAAACCTTATCATTTCACATGGGTTCCACATTTTTAGACTTTTTACAAATAAAATACACAAAATATTTATGACATCACTCCTTTTCCTTATTACAAATATAATATTTCTAATTCCTAATCATGTAGACCCTACTTCTCTACTTACCCAAACTTTGACATTTTAACATTACCGGACCACTTACGACAAATATTTACTTTTTACAACATTCCTATTGTACTTTGACTGTTACCGTACTCCACATTATTGGCGGCACCGTACTGATGGCGCCGTTATCTTCTATCAGACGCTACTACTAATTATACTTAACAACATCCTATTCCTAATACATACATTAATAAAATAGAAATTACGGAGGAAAATTTTAATGTCGACAGACTACCTGAAATGAACAACAAGACCACATTGGGAAGTTAAATATATTATTGTGGACACTGCCTAGCGTATGCTAATTCAATTGGGTAAGTGTGATACTCCCTAGAAGGATATCAATCCACTATTTAAAATCAATTCAATGTTAACAATAAATGAAATCTACTGTAGTTAAAATGATTTAGGTATCTCATTTAATACAAGAATATTTCCAAACAGGAACAAATTCTATTGTAATAAATGAAAAAGGTCTCTATCTATAGTACTGGTACTGGTCAGGGTCAAGTTTTGGGCAATTGTTTTGGGTATTTGGTGGGGAATAATAGGCTCTATTCTTGGTATTCTGAGGGAAAAACATAGAGACCAAAAAGGAGGTTATTGTCTAGTGTAACCGATGACGGTTCTAGGATGACCAAATGATGGTCATGGGTAACTGAGTCGGTTCGATAGGTGACAGAAACTTATTAAAACCTTGTTGTAAGGACAAATCTAAGGCTAAATCTAAATGAAGAGGGCAATGAAAATTATTTATGGAAATCTTAAGGTATACTTAGCAGGAATTTAACAGTCTGGGTATGGTAAGTTTAATGGTGTGGGTGAAGGAATGATAAATTGCATGAAGGTAAATTATGGGAGAATGACGGAATGTAAGTAGAAACTCATAATAGAGGTATATGCTTACTAACCATGACAAGTAGATGAATAATGGTTAACAAAATACTTACTATTTACTATGAGCTTGATGGCCTTTGGAAATGGTATTTGATCAAATGGATGGAGTTTGATGTGGTGATGGTGCTTTCCAGGATGCTCCCATGAATGCAAAGTGGCTTAGTGTGATACCGCACTGGGTGATGTACAAACTGTGGATGTTTAGGATGCATATGTGAATGTTACATTTTCCATATTGACTTCATAGGAACAGTTCACCCTTTACTTCTGAATGTGCCAACCTAGAAATAAGGTTATTTAGGGAATAAATGGTAACCCATGGTTCTGGGTTGACCACAAAGTAGAGTTTAAGGTTGACCGGCATAAGTTAGGGTGAAGAGGATTACCTATGGTTTAATAAAATGGGTAGATCGTAATTGATTTCTTGGATCTTGTGAAGAGCTTCCCTTTATGGATTAGAAGGAAAGCTTCCTTTAGAAATGGGTGGGAATGTGGTTAGAGGGAATGTAGGCTTTGATTTTTAGGGTTTAGGTAGGTCTTAGTTAGTTATGGATATACTAAGAATAGGCTATGGGGTGAGGTATTGTAAACAATTTAATGCAATTAGAGCATATTTAAATAATCCTAAATATTGTGAGGACATGGAAAATTAATTTAATTAAATTAATTTAATTAAATATTAGAGTGGGGTGAAAGGTAATCCATGGTTAGGTCTGAGTGTGTTCAAGGTGGTTATTTGATGAGGGGACCAAGGGGAGGTTGTGACCGAATTTTTAGCTGTCTACATTTTGGCCCCTTTTTGTTACGTAGCTGTGTATTGGTAAATGCTGACAAAAAAGTAGATGTGGTTGCCCATGTGTGGGTGAAGGTGATCCCCCTCAAAAGAAATGATGAAAGAAGGTAGAAAGTGAGTGGTTTGATAAATGGTGAATGTGATGAAGAGGAAGGTGAGGAGATGGGGTCAAGGGGTAAAGGACTCAATCAGGAAATCTAGGTAATGGGTCAGGGTCAAAGGTATGTAAGGTTAGTAATGCAATGCACACGTATAAAGGTGTTGCAGGAGTACCAGGTTAAGAGAGGCATGCAAATCTACATTTTCTAAGGTCAATAGGTTTATCCAAACTAGGTTGAGGTGATTCAATGGTATCCAAGGTATAAATATGGTCCTAAAACATGGAGGTTAGGTAGTGAATTTTTAGGTATGTTTTGTACACCAAAGGTGGGTCAGGATAAATGGTCAGCAATAGAAGAGGGCAAGGTAAGTTCCCTATGAGTTCACAATGTGGATTGAACTTTTGATCATAGTATGGTATATGAACACATGTAAGGCCTACATGTCACTTGCAATGTTCCAATGTCCAAATATCTAGGTAAGGGGTAAGGTCGAGGTATGGGTAAAATAAAGAGTCCCCAAATGAGCAAAGGGTTAGGTGGTAAATGATGATTCAAGGGGGTAAAGTGAATGTCCAAGTCAGGTGTAGGTGACCAGGTTAACAGGATTCAATCCAACGTAAATTAGGGGTAATGTCATACTTGTTATAAGACTAAGCAGGATCTTCCTAAATTTGGTCAAATTGAGATTTTGGTTTTGGGTCATAAGTGTTGAATGGTCGCTAAATGGGCACAAGAGTAGTTAGAGGGATAATAGGTCACCATTATAATCTTAGGGACCAGAATAGGTCACTAGTTGGTTAAGGGGAATGAGGGTGGAGTCTTAGGTAATGGTATAGGGTTGGAATAAGTCTTAGGTGAGGTAGAGAGGCCAGTTGGCCACTGAGATGGAAAGGTATTTAGGCATTAAATTAATTTTGGCCCTTCAGGCCCAGATTAGGGCTCTGGGCAAGATGACACCACCATAGGTCAGGGGGGGAATATTAATTAAGGAATGGGGTTTAGAGGGTTACGAGAGGCAATGGCACCACCATCGCAGATTTTAGTACCCGCTGTTACTAGATTGAGAGATGCCATGGGTGAGGTGAGATACTACCAGGATCATTTGATGGGCCAGGGTATATATGTCTTATCATATGCCAAGCACAGAGCAGGAACAGTAGGCCTTGAGTGAGAGGAGAAGATCTCACACACATAGTGTGGAGAGTATAAAGGGGTAGAGCCTAGGGGATCGGGTCAGGGTGAGGCCACTAGTGCACATACCAGCTCCAGAGGTAGGACCATCAAGGGCTAGACTAGGGTGAGGGGCAGGGAGGTGAGCTCAGACATGTAGCTAGAGGAGCAAGGGGAGGAGATAGATGAGATAGGTTTGGAGCATCATATGGGGAGATGATTGAGCTCCATGCATGATTATTTTATTTTTCCAATATTTTTGACATATAGGTGGATTGTGCCAAAGATAGTGAGGATGTACATGAGAGTTTTTGATATTTTGTTATATACAATGAGCCTACGTGCTAAAGATATTTGAGAGTCATGCATATGGATACACATATTTAGATGATTGATTTATAGAGATTATGGTTATTATAGCATGATGTGTATATGGTTATGTTTAACTTGCTATTTTAATTTGTATATGTGATGGAAACCAAGTAGTGTAGGCATGATAGAGTCAGGTCATAGGCATGGATTGAGTCAGGGTTTAGGCATGGATTGAGTCAGGTTAGGCATGGATTGAGTTAGGTTTAGGCATGGATTGAGTCAGGTTTGTGGTTTAGGCATGGATTGAGTTAGGGGTTAGGTGATGAAAGGAGTTTAGGTATGGTGGAGTTATGGTTGAGTTTAGATGGTTGAGTTTGTAATTCCAATTCATTAATTTGTGTAATTAATGATGATATGGGTCACGTTGAGATGTTTTGTAGTAAAATGCATGATAATGGTAAAGAAATGGTAGACATAATGAATGTATGAATGATGATGATAAAGATGTGAAGCAATTGTTGTTTGTTTGGTTTAATTTCCAATTATTGATATAAAAAGGAAACTAACTAGGGTAGAATGTGATTAGGAAAGGGAAAAGGGAATTGGTTAGGGTAGAGAGTGGCCAAGCTAACCTCCAAGGGCCCCATGCCCTCAGAGTGCTGCCTACATAGTCCCGGTGAAAAGGGACCTCAGGCCGATGTAGTTCTCCCATAAGCTAGGGAAAATGTGAGGAGGTATGAGAATGGGTTGGTAGGTTATAGGCATGGTTGAGTCGAGGTCATTTAGGTATGGTTGAATTGTGGGAAATAGGTATGGGTGATTTTAAGTTGATTGTGGTGAAAGAGGAAAATTTCCCAGAGATAAGCATCGAGGATCTAGTCCTGTATAAGATGATCAATACGTAATGAAGAAGGTTAAAAGATAAGAGGAGGCAAGAGAGCCACCTGATTGGTGAGGATCATAATGAGTTGGATCATACCTTAGATAGGCTGGTGAATGTAAGACCCTAAAGACATTGCATGATTGATTATTCTAAAGGTGAAGAATAGTCACATGATCACCAAATGTCATAGTTCCAGTAGGTCCCTTGAGGCGGTAGGAAATGAAGGTGTAAATGGTGAGAAGGTGAAAAGTGGTTAGTTTATATGGTATGAGGTAGCATGCCTTTTTGGAAAGAGATCCAAGATCACAATGAGCAAGTCCATGATGAAATTTTTTTTCTATTTGACTTGTATTTGAGATAGACTGATCGATGCGGGAAGTCTATATGGGATGAGGAAATTAACTCCTTGAGGTCTTCGTGAAGCTGATCGATGCGGGAAGCTTCAGATTCTCTTTTTATTTGAGAGATATAGAGTAGTTTTATTTTTTTTTTGAAGCTGGCTTTACATAGATGTCCTTCGAGGGAGTAGTCTATTTATAGCAGTGATGTAGAGAGAAAGATGTCCTTTTGAGGGATTCATCTTTTTATCAGAAGTTTGACTCAAGGATTTGGATCTCATGTGAGGGATTTTAAGTCATGGAAAATATTAAGGTGAGGAATAGGATTCTTGTTCAGAAATCAAGGTGAAACGACCATGGGATCTCATCTGAAAGCAGATGAAAAGTATCCATGAGAATCATGCCATGTGTAGAGCCGTGGTACACATATTTAAGAGAGGGTAAAAGAGTGATGAGTATGCACATGATTCTTGTTTAATCATTGGGGATGGCATAGTGAAAGGAGGGAAGTGAATAATGCTCAAGGGATGAGCATGAAAAGAGGAAAAAGGTGAGGTAGGACTGAAATTCAGTAGTAGAATGGTCAAAGATACAAGGAATTAAGGGGCTCAGGTTTGGGTTTACCATCTAGTGAAGATAAATGATAAGCACCTGATCCATAAGCATGAGTCACGATGTATGGTCCAAGCCAATTAGGAGAAAATTTTCCCCATTTACTTTTTCTTCTTTGGTTACATGTTGATTTTCCTTTCAGGACAAGGTCACTGACTTGGAAGGTTTGTTCATGGACACGTTTGTCATAGGCACGTTTGATATGTTTTTGGTAAACTTGAAGATGGTCAAGAGCATTAAGATGACATTCATCTAATAACTCAAGTTGTGCTAAATGGTCCTGGTGAAATTCATCATCATTGAGCATGTCATGGAGAGAAATATGAAGTGATGGAATCTGGAATTCGAGAGGTAGAACAACCTCTGTACCGTAGACCAGAGAAAAAGGTGTGGCAGTAGTGGAAGTGTGAATACTAGTATGGTATGCCCACAGGGTGAAAGGAATGTGCGTATGCCAGTCCTTCCCAGTATCGTTAACCACTTTCATGAGAATTTTGTTTAGGGTTTTATTAGTGGATTCGGCTTGGCCATTGGTTTGTGGGTAATATGGTGACGAGAAACTTAGTTGAATACCGAAGGCGTCACAAAGTTTTCACAAGGTTTTATTTTTGAATTGTTTTCTGTTATCAGTGATGAGGCGATGTGGGAAACCAAAGTGAAAAATAATGTGATGATTGATGAACTCACATATTTTCTCAGCTTTCATGGAGATGAGAGGTATGGCTTCAACCCATTTGGTGTAATATTTGGTAGCGGTGATGATCCATTGATGTCACTAGGAAGAATGGGGATTGATTTCTCTGACAAGATCCAAACCCCATTGAGAGAAGGGCCAAAGGTCATGGGTGACCTGTAAGGCATGACTGGGTGTATGATGAAGGTTGGCATGTTGTTGGCATTTTACACAATGCTTAACGTAGTCACAACAATCATGGTTAAGGTTTGACCAGTAATAGCCTAGGAAAAGAATACGCTTAGCAACCATGAGACCACTGAAGTGACCTCCACATATGCCATCATGAACTTCCTTAATGGTATAAGGAATTTCAGAACTCGTAAGGCACCGTAAGAGAATACCATCAAAGCCATGCTTATAGAGGAGGCCACCCATGATGATGTAATGAGATACCCTTTTAAGAAAGGTGTGTTGTCCATTATGAGTGAGGTCAGGAGGTAAGATGGAGAGGGAAAGATAGTCTGAGTATTGTTTATACCAAAGGTCACTCGGGTTGGGAGTGGCGGTTCCAATAGAGTAAACTTCATGGGGTAAATAAGAGGGTGATTGGAGTCTTTGTATGATGACAAATATTTTAGAGTCAGTGGGCGAAGCGGGTATCTGAGAAGCCAAGTAGGCCATGGTATCTAAATTTGTTGGTAGAATGTATAGGTAGATGGGTTTGTCAAGGTGGGTAATGAGTCAAAGGTGGTCAAAAGTATGTTTTGTTCAATAGCTTTGTGAAGTAGTCATCATCCCATTTAAAGGAGACATCCTTTTTGAGAAGTTTATGACCAATGGAGAATCAGAAGATGTTGTGCGACTTGAAAGGTGAATATCTGAGAAGTAGGCCAAGGATTTTCCACAGATTAGTGGGACCAATTTAGAAGGAATTTGAAGAATGACCTTGACTTTAGTTTGGTCAACATCTATACCATGTAAGGAAACAATAAATCATAAGATCTTTCCTGAGAGAACTGCAAACACACACTTCTTGGGCTGAAGGCGAACATGATACTTAATGAGGTAGTCAAAGATGGTTTTGAGGATGGCGAGGTGTTCGGAGTGGCGTTTAGATTTGGTAAGGATATCATCTACGTAATCTTCCAATATACGGTGCATGATGTCATGGAAGATGTAAGTCATAGCCCACTGATATGTGGCACCAACATTTTTAAGGCCAAAAGGCATGACTCGATAGCAGAAGGTCCCCCAAGGGGTGATGAATGTGGTTTTGTGTTGATCCTTTGGGGAAAGAAAGATTTGGTTATAACCTGAGAAACCATCCATGAGTGATAGCATCTCATGACCAGAAGTAAGGTCAACCAGTTGGTCAATACCGAGTAGAGGAAAGTCGTATTTTGGGTAAGCTAGGTTGAGGTCATAGAAATCTATGCAAATGCAAAGTCCCCTTGTCACCTTAGTGATAGGGACAATGTTAGAAATCCATCGGGGATAATCAATGGGTAAGATGAAGGAAATGGAAAGAAGGTGCTGAAGTTCTTCTTTGACCAGAAGAGCAATGCGAGGGTGCATTTTCCTCAGCTTTTGTTTTATGGGTTTGGCATCAAGAATGGTTACAATATTGTGGACCACTATGGTGGGGTCAATACCAGGCATGTCAGTGTAAGACCAAGAAAAAGCATGGTTATGATTTTTGAGAAAAGAAGTGATGGCTTCCTGTTCAGCAGTATCTAAAGATTGGCCGATCTTTAGAATGTGTGGGTCATCCTGAGTATGGATGTTGATTTTGATAGTTGATTCATTCAACATGGTTTTTGTCTCAGATGGTAATGACTGATGAATATATGAGTCTTCTGCACCAAGGTAGGTGAGTATAGATTCATCATCCTGACATTGAATGACATTAATAGAAGGTGTATCATCATCGATCATTTCAGGATACAGGGAGGGAAGAGAAGAGGGAGCCTCCCTCACATTGATAAGTCAGAGGCCCCAAGGAAATGGTGTTTATGAAAAAAAAAGTTAGGAGGAATGGATTCTGGATCCATCGACTCTGTCGGTGAAGGTGGTGATGGTGGTGAAGAAGGTGGAGTGGGTGAAGAAGGTGGAGAAGGGATGATACCCTCAATGATTTCAATGCGGGCCTTCTTGGTAGGTAGTTCACAAAATCTGACACCACTATGGTCATTATGTTTATGGGTAGTACATGGAATAACAATGTGACAACCTTGCTCATAAAAGCCAAAACCAAAACCTTTCCATGCACATCGGTGCAGGAAGGTGTGGGTGAAACGGCGATTGGTGAGTGACTGGAGGTCAGCAGAAAAGGGGTGGGTTTGTGATGGTGGTTCAGGTGTATAAGTGGAAGTATCAAGTCCCCCATAGGTGAGATTGGTGCGAAGGTGGGGAGGACCATAAAGGAGATGATATCCTATGTGGTGATCATAGTGAAGGTTTTAGTGAAGGTTTTCGTGAAGGCTTACATACTCTTGTGGAGTAAGGAATGTGTTGACATTATATAGGTGATACTCCCCCAGAGTGAGGCATTGAAAAACACCTTCCAAGGGATCGGTGGTTGATATGTGGGTAGCTGGGATAGATGATGTGTTAGAGATTGGATCGGAGGTGGAGCTAGCTGATTGGGAGGCTGATGGGTTGGCAGTGGAGGTTGTGGCAGTGGTAGGAATGGAGGATTTAGGTGTGGTTGAGGTAGTGGTGGCACTGGTGAGTGGAGGTGTAGGTGAAGAGGAAGTGGTCATGGTGGTAGACACCTTAATGGGTACAAGCATGTCATTGGGTCGGTAAAGCATGTTGTAGGTTTTGAAAGGTGATGGGTTGGCTAGAATGGTATAGGTGTGTCCTTCATGCTCAAACTTCACACAACGATGCAAAGTGGAAGGAACACAACCCATAACATGAATCTAGGGTCTACCAAGCAACAAGTTATATTGAAATTCCCCCTCCAAGATGTAAAATAACTCTGGAATAGTATGGGGGCCCACGCGAACATGGAGGATGATGGTGCCAAGTGTAGAAGTGATAGCATCATTAAATGAACGCAACATGATGGGATGTTTATGCATGTAATTGTCGGGTATGTGCATTTGGTCGAATGCATGGGAGGAGATGATGTTAATGCTAGCACCCCCATCGATCATAACACATCGTACATGTATATTATCAATATGGATGGAGATGAAAAGGGCTGGATCAGGGTCATCAGTTTGGTGTGGTGTGATCTCTTCATCTAAGAAGCTGAGGGTGGCTACTTGGTGAGTAGGTGGAGGTGTAGAAGAAGGTGGTAATTTGGTGAGAGAGGCTACATGATGAGGTGTAATAATGGAGGCTACGGGTGTAGGGTCATTGGGTAAAACCTTAATAGACTGAAGAACCTCCATGAGAGCTTGACGATGGGATTCAGAGGTTTGGATGAGGTCATATAGGGACATTTTGAGGGAGGATTGGTGTAATTGTTTGAGCATCGTGCGATGTGTAACCCCATTAGAAATAGGATATGTGGGGCTGCGGATAGTGACTTTAGGTGTGGGTGCAGATGGTATGTTGGGTATAGGGTTGGTTGGTGGGTTGGTTTCCTTTTCCTTTCCTTTGTCCTTCTAAGCATGGGTAGCAATGTGGATCATGTTGATTTGAGGTGGGGAGGTAGATGAAGTAGGTGAGCCATGAAAGGTGTAATGACAGGAAGGGAAGAAGCCAAGAGGTGGGAAGGAACCTTGTGAAATGAGTTGGGCACACCGACATTTGGGTGGAGGTTTGGTGAGTTCTCTGATACGAACCATGTTAATTTTGAATCTCGGGGGTGGCTCTAAGAGTTGTGGGGGTGGAGGTTTTGGTCGTTGAGTAGGAAATGAGGGAAGAACTATGGAAATTGGTGCTGGTGAAATGGGGTCCTCATCGAGAAGGTCATCATCGTCAAAGTTTTCTTCAGGAGGACACAACTGGACAAGAGTGGCTTTCAAAGCCTTACAGTTCTCTACATCATGTCCTGACACACGATGGTAGGCACAAATTTTGGTTTCGTCAAACCCTTTTGGTTTGGGTTTGAGTGGGTCATAAGGTCTAAGAGGTGGTAATGTGATGACAGAAGTTTTGAGGAGATTGGTTAAGATTTTGGCATAGGATCCTGCTAGTGGATCACAATGGGAGGTGAATGTGGGTTTGGGTGCAGGTGTGGCTGACTGTATAGGAAGAGTCTTTGCAAGAGGGGGAGTGGGTTGGGCTATGGTCTTAGGTGTTGGTCATGTCTGCTTGGGTAGGGGCATGGTAGATGAACTGGAAATAGAGTGTGTGGTTGGTTTAACTACCTTATTGGAGGGTAGTGGATTTTTTCCTTTAGGTTGCACCTTCTTGGGTAAAGGTGATATGGGTGCATGAGATGTAGAGGGAAAAGTGGATGGTGGAAGAGGGTGGGTTACCCATGGGGGTAACCGAGGTGTTGTGGAGGTAGATGGTGTAGGTTGGGTAGGAGGTGTGAGGGAAAGGGAAGGAAGTGTCATGGGTAGTGAAGAAGTTATTGATGGTATTGGAGGTATGGGTGGTAAAAATGTTACAGGTGTGGGTGGAGGTTGTGTGGGGCACTTGGGTATATTAGAGGTCTGCGATGGGAGAAATGGGTTGTTGCATTCTGGGTTTACCAGTGGATGGAGGTTTCTTAGCCAGGGTCGAGGGGTGAGGTCCTAGGATGGATGAAAGAGGTGAAGGTGATAAGGGTGTGATTGGTGAGGTTGGGGTATGAGATCTAGGAGATTGGTTCTTCTGTTTAGGGGTTGGGTTAAGTTTGGTGTTAGTTTTGGAAGATGTAGCTAAATCTAATTTGATGGGTGGATGAGTAAGGCTAGCCGTTGGTATGACCCCTAAAGTAGTAATAGGTTTAGGTAAGGAAGATGATGTAGGTGTGGGTTTGGATGTAGATGCATGTTGGGTTATGGGTAGAGGTGTGAGTTGAGCCATGAGTGGTATTGTGGGAGAATTTGTGATAGTTGTGGTTGTGTTTGGTTTGGTCGGCCGAAACACTTTTGGATAGATAGTGGAGGTGTCAGCGAGTGACATCTGCATTTGTGTTGAGATAGGAAGTAGAAGATGCCCCCAAAGTAAGGCTCTATCAACATAATCCAGGTGATTGGCTAAGCGTGAGAATGACACTACTGTGGATGAGGTTTATGTGGATCCAATGGTGATTCCCATAAAATGTGTTTTAGAAATAGGGATATGGCTAGCTTCAGCCTCTGTGGGTAAGAGAGCCAAAAGTAAGTCAGCAGGATCTTGGGTGGTTGATGGAGAATGGTCACCTAGAGGTAAAAACATTTCTACTGGATCTTTGATAGGTGGAGGAGATGATGGGTGCTCCTCTATGGGTGGAGGAGATGAACAAGTGTCTCCCATGGGTCAGAGAGGTACTACTGGTGATGGCTCTCTAGGTGGAGAAGCCAAAGGTGAAGTGGTCTCGATGTTAACAGAAGGCTCCTTCACAGGTGAGGGAGGAGATGAAGGGTGTTCCTCTGTGGGTGGAGGAAGAGGTGAAGTGGGTTCATGTGCAGGTGGAAAACTTCGGGCTAGGATTTCCTCTATGGAAGGAATATGAGGCAATTGGGAAGTAATTGGTGCATCACTGAAAATAGCATGGACCTCGTGGGTATTGCTATCATTAGTTGAGGTCTCCCCAGTTTGGTCAGAAGAAGGGGCATGATTAGGAAATGGTTTCTTGAAAATGTGTAGGTTTTGGTTGGTAGGTGCATTCGGATTATCCAAGACTAACTCACCATTCTGAGCATTTCCTAGACAATGTTCTTGAAAGTGATGCAATTTCCATCATTATGACCTTTTACCCGATGATAGTTGTAGAAGTTGTGCTCTTTGTACCACACAGGTGTGGGGTGAGCAGGATCAAAACCAGTGTGTGGTTTTATAGGAGGAAGGGTGATGGCCCCAACTTTAATGAGATTTTCTAAAATAGAAGAATAAGGCTCCCCAATTGGGGTGTATTTCTGTTGTTCTTGTCTGAATTGAAAAGTCTGGATAGGGGAAAGATTAGATGAGGGCTTAGCCTGATTTGATGGATGAGCTGGGCCGGCCTTGAGTACCACTACATTAGTGGTTCCCTTGGCTTTTGAATAATTATTTTGTGGTTTCAAAGAAGAAGAGGTATCATTTGACTTAAATTCCACGTTCTTATTTCGTAGTTGGATTTTCTTTTCTTCGATGGCCCGAATCTCTAGTTTTCATGCCATGGTGAATGCCTCATCGAAGGTTCAGAAAGTATGCACCTGCAAGGTCGGTGAAATATGTCTAGCACAATCCTATGAGTGAAGATTTCTATGAGTTTGGTTTGTGGTAATTAGAATGTGATTTTATTAGGCTACGCCAACGAGCGACAAAATCTGTGATAGACTCGTCATCATATTGACGCGTAGAGTAGAGGTCAGTCATGGTAACCTTCTTAACAATGTTGATGGAGAAGTGATCTAAGAAGGCTTGGGCTACCTGATTAAATGAGTAGATAGAATGTCTAGGTAATCCACTATACCAGTCTAATGTGGGACCGGTCAGAGACATGGGAAAAGTCCTCATAAGCAAAGCATCATCATGGGCGATCAGATAACACCCATGTTTGAAAGACCACAAATGTTGTTGTGGGTCCTCTTTGTTGTTGAAGCAGTTAAATTTAGGCATCTCCCAATGTACGGGATATGGACGAATAGGAATGGATGGGTGTATGGGCTCATTACAAATTTCATCGTAGGTGAGAGAGTTGCGTGAGCCAGAAACCGATGCCTCCAGTGTCTGCATCTTGTCCATCATTAACTTGATGAGGTCATTGGTAGGTGGTGATGGATGGGTACCTCCTGTAGCGTAAGAGGGTTGGTGTTGGACATATGATGGAGGTGGCATTCCAGTATATGGTGATGTCAAATAGGTAGGTTGAGAATGAGGGAGTGAGATAGGGGCACATACACAGAATGAATGATAGATGAAATGGGAGGTTGATGCTAGTACGTATATGAGGTGGAAGGGTCGAGGTGACTCTAGTAGTGATGGGGGCTAAGGACTGTGGAATAGAAAGGAAAATGTTTTGAAATGGGGTAGGGGTCATCGACACCAGGGGTGGTTGTGTTGCTATGGGTATATGTGAGACAATAGGCATGGATGATGAGGTTATGTTCTGGGTGGTTGAAGAAGGTATAGTGGATGTTACGGGTGCAATAGATGTGGCAGATGTGGTGGTCATAGCAGGTATAGGGCCTAGCTATGAAATGACTGGGGGTAAGGCAGGTGTGGGTAGTGCGGAGCTAGAAGGGACTGACATAGAAGTAGGCATGAGTGTCAGGGGGATAGATACGGGCATGTCGTATATCAACTGACCTGAGGCATCTCGAGTGGATGAGTGGGAAAGATAGAACTGTAAGGCAATAGGGTTCTGGTCAAGGAGTCGTGTGAACTCCTCGTCACCTGTGGTGATGGTGATAGGTTGGGTAGGATCCATGGGTGATAGAATGGAAGGTGGTGAAGGACTAGGTGGGAGTGGTTGATAACTAGCATGGAATATGAGGGTGTTTTCTTGGCTACGAGTCAGCACCATGTGAACAAGTGCTGATTTGGTAGGACTGCTTTCTGTAAATGACACAGAAATACAACAGAAATAGGAAAAATAGGTAGTGGTAGGTGGATTGGGTAAAAATGTCAGCTGGAAAATTACACAGGCTAACCAATGCTGGTTAGGGTAAAATGATGTCGGTCAGAGGTAACCACAGTCGGTCACTGTGGAAAAAGAACAGTTTTCCAAACAAGGCAAAAGACTGATAATCTACCAGGTAGATAAGTTGTAGATGGATTTATCAGGACAGAGAAGATGCTGAGAGTTACAGAGACTCTGAATAACAAAGAAGATGAAACAGGTGTCCTTTTGGGTAGGTTAACCAAAATAATAGTAAACCGATGCCAGTTGGATAAAACTGGTGATGGTCAGAGGGTAACCGATGACGGTCACTGGACTGACACCGGTTACTGTGAAATTGAAACAGAGATGAAGAAAAAGGTGGTTGTGATTTAAAATCAAGTGTGGAATCAAACCCAGAACTCTGAGAATGATAAAAATGGGGTCCAGGCACACTCAAACGAAGTTGGAATACACCAACTATGATGAGGAGTGTGCAAGGAGAAATAAAAAGATGAAGAATGTGTCCTCTCACCTCAAAACACAAGCCAAGTAGAAACACTAAGAAAAATATGATCCTAAGAGTGCTCTTTCCTTTATGTTTGTTCAGCTTATGCTATTTAGAAGACTGACTCATGAACTTTAGAATAGATTTTTTGGTGAGGAAGGCTTCCTACGAAGAAGGAGATCTACAAGGAGAGGTTTCAGGTTATGTTATGGTGGGGGCAGGCCGTCCTCTGAGATAATGACTCGACAGAAGTAATGAGCTGGGGGTACCCACAACCGTGATTGTGTGATCACCTACAACTTCTTCCTGGGTGAGATGTTGTTTAAGAATGTGTGTATTTTTCAATTTTGTGATGTTTGGTAAGACTCAGAGAGAGAGAGAGAAAGAAAGTGATTTTCTATGATTCATTTGTCAACCATCAGTTGGGCATGACTTCCAGCATATAGGTTGCCCTCATTTAATGTGACTAATGCAGTAAACAGAATGAAATGCAGTTGATTTTAAGCCCAAATCGAAATATTAAATTTGATGACACAAAAGATGAACAAGAGAGAATATGATCTTTCACTAATGCAGTACAAATGAAAGAGAAGAAGAGTTCTTTTTATAGCACCAAAACATGATTGCTTTGAGACAATAGAAAGAAGAGAAGATTCTAGGGGAGAAATTTAATGTGAGAACCTTTCAGAAAGGGAAAAAACATACAAATTTTCACCTAGGAATGAAGAAAAGCAAGGAACCCGAATGGGTCCCACCAGGTGTGCCAAAATGTTTCACCTGATTCTTAGAGCGTTTCTTGGAATGTGACAAAACAGATAAGGGTAAAAGGGCTAGGAGGAATACCTGTTAAAGCTGGTTGAAGGTTGTTGCATGCATATGACTTCTTGATCCACAGCTGATCGTGAGAGCTTCCTTTTGGCTAGGAGGAACTACCTGAAATAGACAACAAGACCACCAAATAGAAGTTAAATAGTATATGCAGTGGACTTCCTAGCGTATGCTAGATCCGGGAAGTGTGATACTCCCTAGATGGTTGTCAATCCACTGTTGTAAAAAATTAATGTGAGAAATAAGGTAAATATTGTCCTACTATAGTCAATATGATTTAGGCATCTCATATAAACACAATAAGAAAAATCTAATCTAACAGGCTAGGTTAGGATCAGATCCGGAGGTCAGGTAAATGGTTCTGGGGTGTAGGTTTGACAGAGATCTGATGAAGGTCACAGGTGATTATAGGTATCTTGGGGTAAGTAGGTAGGTTCTGGTCTGGTACTATGTTGACAAACACAAAGACCGATGTCAGTCTAGTCCTGACCGATGCCGAGTTAATTGTGACTGATGGAGGTCACTGAAGATAAATGGATAGGGGTCAAGAACTAGGGGTCTGGGTCTATTTTCCAGGTTGATGGGGAACTAGTGAACTCTAGGAGGTGTGGGTAGGGAAAAGGTCAATGGGAAATATGGTGGGGTTTTGGTGAAGCTGGGAGGAGTTGATGGGTAAGTTGGTGAATGGTAGCAAAGGGTAGTATCGGGAGGTAAACCGATGAGGTATAGGCTCGACCGACGGTCAGTTTAGGGAGACCAACATCCGGTGACTGACTATGGGAAAATAGAAGATGTTGTAGAATAGATTTTGGACCTTCTTTGTGATTACACAAAGGGTTGGGTAGGTTGGAATGGAGTGTTGGATTGCTAGGAAGGGTTTTGGGGGTTTTGGAAGAAGTATAGGGGATAGTTATTAAGAGGAGAGAGTGAGTGGCTAGGAAAGCAATTACTAAGAAGAATCTAAATACTGAAAGTATTCAAACAAAATGGACTGAATAGAGCAGTATAGTTACTTGGAATTTTCTACCAGTCGACTATGGTGAAGATGGAGATGGTGGTGAGAGATTTCTTCTGTGAAGGTCCACGTGTTGATGGGAGACTCTTGCTTGAGCTTCCTGGGATTTTCTCCTTGCTTGGAATGAATCAATGATCTCTGACTTGGATGGCTATGGATGTTTGGGTGTGAACGGATGCTCACTCTGATTGCATGCAGATTTGATTACTCTCTCTTGCTCTCTGAAATGTGCCAACCTCAAAATAAGGTTACCAAAGGGGAATAAAAGGTGACCGACGAATGGATGGGTTGACTGGCATTGGTTTAGGGGTAACCGGCATCGGTTAGGGTGGGATTTCCTAGGTTTACTAAAATGGGAAGATCTGCTTGATTTCTTAGATCCAGTTAGTTTCTATTTTCATGGATTAGAACGGAAGCTTCTTTTCTAATGGGTGGGAATGTGGTTAGAGGGAATGTAGGCTTTGATTTTTAGGGTTTAGGTAGGTCTTAGTTAGTTATGGCAACATACTAAGAATAGATTTGGGGTGAGGTGCCTAGGTGAGGTAGGTGAGGTGGCGGTGTGGGAATTATCTTAATTAGGATAATTAAATAATAAATATTGTGAGGACATGGATTAATTTAATTAAATTAATATTAGTGTGGGGTGTAAGGGGCCATGGTTAGGTGAGTGTGTTTGAGTTGGTTATTTGACGAGGGACCAAGGGGAGTGTGACCCAATTTTGGTGTCTATTGAAGTAGATGTTCACTACCCAACCACCATGGAAGGGGTTGTAGAAAATTCATTCAACAGGAATAAAAATTAAAAGCAATCTCTGCCCATAAGGAAGAAAATAGAAAGAAAATTACTAATTCTTTTTGATCTCTTGCACCCGAAAAGGGGGTATGGAAGAAGTTTAGTACCAAAAATAATTTTCTTACTGATAACAGTAAGAAAACAACAACAAATAAACTTGCTACAAATGTTTGAAAAAATTTCGTTAAGAACAATAATAATGGAAAAAAGTCCTATGGAGGACAGAAAAATAATTTCAAGGTTGGGAATAAATTTGAACCTTAACAAGGACCTGTAGGAGGCTGCTACAACTATGAAAAAGATCATTATGCAAATTAGTGCCCTATAAGGAATGATGACATCAATCAACAGTATAAGATACATGCTGTGGTAGATGATAAACAAGCTGAGAAGTAAGTTACACCTATAGATGTGCCAGGTAAGTTATTTGGTATGCCTGTTACTATACGTTTTCATACTGAAGCTACTAAATTATTTATTTCTAGTAAATTAGCTTCAAAACTAAAAATAAAATCTAGAAAAATGGAAAAATATTGGGTTGTAAATTATGGAAATAATGTTGTCCACAAAGTTAGTCAGTGTCTTTTTGGAGCAATCCAAGACTTGCCTAGTTTTTCCATTGAAGTTGATCTTTCTGTTTCTCCTTTGGGGTCTTATGATGTCATAATAGGTGTTAACTGGCTTGCTGAACATAAGGCTAAATTAAACTATTTTGAAAAACACATTAGTTGTGTTGATGACCCACAGAAAACAACAGATATCTAATGGATAAAACTTGATATTTTAGATAGAAAATTGTTAGCTATGCAACTTCATAATTCCAAAAAAAAAGGCTACACCTTGTATACAGTAAATTTTTTTGAAATAACTAAAGGGGGTAGTGATTTCTTGAAAAAATATCTATTGTTAAGGGATTTCAGTGATGTTTTTTCTGGAAGAACTACATGGTCTTCCACCCAAACGGGAGTTTGAGATCAAAACAAGAACTGAGCCTATTTCTAAGGCACTGTTTCGAATGAACTACCATTGAATTGGTAGAGCTTAAGGCGTAGTTATGAGAACTATTGTCTAAGGGTTTGATAAGATTGAATTTTTCTCCTTGGGGAGCACCGGTAATTTTTGTGAAAAATAAATATGGAAGACTTAGGTTGTGTATTGATTATAGAATGTTAAAGAAAGAAACAATAAAAAATATCCCCTCCCTATAATTGATTATTTGTTTGAGTAGATGAGTGGCACATCAGTATATTCTAAGATAGATCTTCATTTTGGGTATCATTAGTTAATAATCAAAGATGAAGATATTCATATAACAACTTTTAAGACAAGGTATAAACATTATGAATTCACAATTTTACCTTTTAGTTTGACAAATACACCTGTAAATTTTATGAATTTAATGAACAATATCTTTCAAGAATACCTAGACAAGTTTGTACTTGTATTCTTAGATGATATTCTCATATATTCTAAAAACATTGATGAGCATCATGAGCATTTGAAAATAGTACTTGAAATCTTAAGAAAAAGAATATTATATGGTAAGTTGTCCAAATGTTCTTTCTATGAGACAAAAGTGAACTATCTAGGACATGTCATAAGTAAGGATGGAATATCAGTAGATCTATAAAATATTGTTTCCATAACTGAGTGACCTGCACCTAAGAATGTACATGAAGTTAGAAGCTTCATGGGTCATGCTGGTTATTATAGGACATTTGTTAAGGACTTTTTCAAAAGTCACTGCACTAATAACTTCATTATAAAATAAAGATAATAAATTTAAGTGGTGTGAAAAATGTGAATCAACATTTAAAACTCTTAAGGAGCAATTAAAATCTGCACCTATTATGGATGTACTTGATCCAAATGGAAACTTTACAGTAGTTACAAATGCTTCCGGAGAAGGACTCACAGGTATTCTATTGAAAAATAAACATGTCATAGCATATGAGAGTAGAAAAATCAAGTTACATGAGTTGAATTATGATCCACATGACCGAGAGCTTGCTGCCATTATACATTCACTTCAAGTATGGAGACATTATCTTTTATGAAGACCTTTTGAATTAAAAAAAGTTCATCTTGGGCTGAAGTATATTTTCACTTAGCCAAATATGAATGTAAGACAACAAAGATACTTAGAGTTTTTGTCATAATATGATTTTGACATAAGTTACATAAAAGGAAAAGAAAAGAAAGTGGTAGATGCACTAAGTCATAGGAAACATATTTATGCACTTATAACTTTTGGAACTAAGTTTAAGGATGAGGTAAAAAATATCATGGAATTTGATTCTTACTTTTAGCAGGTAAAAAAACACTTCTTGCAGATCCAAATGACGTGAGATATAAAGTTTTTCACTTCAATAATGAAGGAATCTTGAGATATGATAAATGTGTGTATATACCTTCGAGAAATGAGTTAAGGAAAAATTTAATGGGAGAGTTTTATAATTCACCTTACTCAGGACATCCCGGTATTATGAAAATGCTTGCTGATATAAAACAACAATATTTTTGGAAAGGGATGAAGAAATACATAACTGATTTTGTGACACACTACTTGGATTATCAGCGTATTAAAGCTTAACATATGCATGCAACTGGCTTATTGTATTCTCATAGCATACAAAAATATAAGTGGTAGGTAAATAGCATGGATTTTATTTAGGGGATGTCAATGTAAAGAAATAAACATGATGTTATTTTAGTTGTTGATAAATTGACAAAAGTAGCACATTTTATTGTTGGTAATCTAAGGATGATTCACTTGTTTTAGCAAAAATATTTGTACATGAAATTTTTAGATTGCATAGAGTACCTCAATTGATTATATTAGATAGAGACCCTATAATGACATCTTGGTTTTTCCAAATGCTTAGTGCAACCTTAAGAACTAAACTAAACTTTAGTTCTGCATACCATCCGGAAACAAATGGTCAAACTGAGAGATTTAATCAAGTCTTGGAAGATATGTTATGAATGTAATGCATAGATCAACAGTACAAATGGGAAGAATACCTTCCTTTAGTTGAATTTTCTTATAATAATATATATAATGCCTCTTTGAAAATGGCACCTTTCGAAGCGTATGGAAGGAAATGTAGAACTCTAGTTAACTAGGATATCATTGAAGACAAAGAGGTAATTGGACCTGAAATCCTTACTGAAATGGAACAAGAAGTTAACATGATTCATGAACATTTAAAAGAAGCAACAGATAGGAAAAAACATTATGTAGATTTGAAAAGGGTTGATAAGAGATTTGAATTGGGTGAAAAGGTCTTTTAATGGGTTAAGCCGAAAAAGAGTTCTATAAGCTTTTACAAGGAAGCCAAGTTATCACCTCATTATGTGGGACCCTTTGAAATAGTTGAAGTAATCAATCCTGTAGCTTATCGTTTAGCTTTACCACCTGATTTATCACAAATGCATGATGTTTTCCATATTCCTTTACTTAAGAAATATGTTTCAGATTTATCACATGTGTTAAAGTGGGATTCCTTGCAGGTCCAAGACCCATGAATAATTATGGTTGAACCCATTAGAGTGCTGGAAACCCGCCATTTGCACTTTAGAAATAAGGAAATTAGTAAATGCAAGGTTCAAAAGGACCAGTTTAATGAAGAAAAAGCAACATGGGAAAAATTGAGGATATGAAAATTGTTATTCCTCATTTATTTAAACATAATTAATTTTGTTGATGCATAACAAATAAAGACCTTGTTTTTAGTTTATCAATAAATATGCTAGTTTTGGGTAGGTACTATATTATTTGGTACTAGGAAAACTATCCTAATGCTGTAATAATTTATGAAATTGGAAAATTCTAAAATCTGGAATTTTGTTTGTGAACTTATGATGAAAGAACTATACTTAGGATTATTTTTCTTGTTTGAGTTTTGGACTAAGTTAATCATCAACACCATGATGATTTTTAGGAGGGAGGTATGTAACAACTCTAACATGGCTGTTATCTATGATGACACCTATTTTGAAAGTTGCAAACACTGACATGTGATTCTTGTCTTAAGATGTTGTACTCTTATGATATATGACATCATGTTTACAGTATATAATATGCTATATGCTAAAGTAGGTACAAGTCTACCATGTTTATGCTACATAGAAAATGAAGTAATTCATCTCTTCTTATGCCGAAAAGTTCACTTCTCAGGGAATGAAAAATTGAGTTTCAGTTTTCCTAATTTATTGGGATGAAGAAAAACATTACCTTGGATCAATTTCATTGATCCAAGGTATTCTTATAATTTATAAACCTTGTGGTCATAATGACCAAGCTGGACAAATTGAAGGGTTCCTGGACTCTGACTGTACTAAAGTCATGAATGATCTCCATGGATCTCTACTTCATATTTGAATTTGGATATTAATCAGGTTCTTATTTTTTTAAGTGGGATGTAATTTTTACTATGAACATGGAACCTAATTAAACTAAGTTCCTTAAATTAGTAACTCTATCCTAAAAGTGAAACCTAACCTAAGTTACTATGTTCTTTTTTTAATAAGGGATGTTAATAACAAAAGGAACCTAAGACTAAAACTATAGACTTATTCCTAAGGACCTATGTTAGTTCCTAAAATAATGTTAAACCTAACCTAATGTTTGGCTAACCTATTAGGGGCATATGGGATGAAATAGAGAGGGGGAGGTCAGTGGTATAAAATTATAGAAATTTATGAGGAATTAATATAGTCTTACCTCTTTTTAAGGTCCCAAATTTGGTGAAGGATTGAGGAAAGCTGGGGTAATGACTTGGAATCTCCACCGAGTTTTAGTTGCATGTAATTTTGAACTTAGTCATTGCCAAACATAGAGGTGGCGGTGGCAGGAGAAATGGAAGGACTGATAGTCCTATTTTGCATTTAATATTTTGAAAATGGAGAAAACCAACTAGGAAAAAGAAAGAGGGTTTTTGTTTTTGTTTTGGTTATTTGGTCTTTTTGAGCTTGAGCTTTGCATGGGGTTTTTGCTCTTCAAAAATACAATTTATATTCTTGCATGAATATCCTTACCTTGCATGGCATTTGAATGAAGAAGTTAGCACTATGAAAACTATAAGAAGAAGAAGAATGTTTTGATGGTTGTTGGTATTTTGAGGGAAAGAATTGAATCTCTAATTGGTGATCTTCTAGGAAAAGGTGAATACTGGTGCTCTATAAGGCATGATAGGCCCTATCCATTAAGTCTTATGCTTTTACTTAAATGTTTTATAAAAAAAACTCTGCTTTTACGGAAATCTTCTAATTTTGCTTCTATGATTAAATAATCTTTGTTTCAATGGTGTTTTATTTGTTTTCATGGATGCATTATCAATTTTGGTATGATAGTAGGAAAGTACGTTATGGGAGTATAGTTTTCATACTTCTTGGTAATCTTGCTTCTACTCAAATCTTTATGAAAATGTCTTGAAACAAAGTTGAGATATGTTAGGTGACATTATCACTATGGGTGTTCTTGCAATGTTTGTATATTGGTTGGTTAGAATCAAATAATATTGCTTAAAATGTTTCCTTATTGCCATTGGAAGAATTAGAGATAGGAAACTTGTTGGATATTGAGACTGGTGTATGGGGTCTTACTGTTCTTGTGTTTATGTTTGATTTCCATGCTGTTATTGAATTTGAAGATAGTCATTTGTTCTTGACTGAGCTAAACCTTATGCTATGAGTTGCATGTTATGAATATTAGTATAGATATGTAGAAATCCTTAGATTTCAACTTGTATGTCCTCTTTTTGTTATCATTAACAGAACTTCGAAGGATTTCTTGTGTATACATCATGGGAAATATAACTTGTTGACGTTGTGTCTGATTGTTGATCATGTCAGTGGAAAACATTATTTTTTTTTAGCTTGCTTTGAGACTGTAGGCTATCATAGGAATACCCACTTTGCTTTTTAGTCTGAAAACCCATTTTGGGTATCGAATTATTGTAATTTCTCATTTTGTATAAAGTATATAGGATTGTATATCTGAAAAAGGTCAATTTTGTCCTATTGTATATTTTTCATGTTCTCTTTGGGCTTTTGAGCTCGGTAACAGATATTTTGGGATCTGAGGTAGATGTTCTGAATTATTGATGAATGTTAACTCCTATTTAGAGGCTGCTTGAATGCTTATTTTCCTTTTTGTTAAATGGTTTTGAGTTCATTGGAGGTATGTTTTAGATTATACCTTTTGTTCTAGTATTTTACTTTCTTCCTTCGCTGGGATTTTAGGAAATGAATCCTTTCTTTAATCCTGATGCAACCTAGAATCCACCAATACAATTCCAAGCACACTGGCACATCACTCATCTTAGATTGAGCACTCACCTGAAGCACGTAAAGGTACCACACCCCTCTTTAGGGTTACTATTGCAGGATGTTAGCATGATAAAGACTTAAATCATTTAGATCTATGGCTAATATATCTTTCTACAGTGCACATTCAAATCTAGGTCTAGAACATAACGGACTTAAAAGATAACCATAATAGGATCAAGCATGCAATAATTAATATAACCATGATAACACCTTGTTTCAGTCAATAATCTCCATTATATTAATTGCAGTAAATACATAGAAGCTTCCTTACAATAATGGTAGTATACTCTCATGCACGTAATAGATATGAGAACATAATCTCACTATAACCTAGTTCTCACACGTATACGCTCCCCCTCTATGCTACACAGTTCAATATATATATATTTATATGGGTGGGTACTTTCCCTTCATTGCTTATCTAATCCCAAAATAGGTCGCATCTTATTATTAGCCACGTGCCATTACAAAAATAGCAACACATGCAAGTGTGCTAACAATAGACTAATTTTAGTTAACTGACAGTAGTAGATCTATTCCTGGCCCGTGTCCATGTAAAGTGCTTTGTAGCTGATCCTCCAAAAATAGCCAATGCATGTCACACAAGTCTTTGAACACTTTGTATCCTCCGCACACTATCTCCAAAAATAGATCCTCACCTTGAAAATGGATAAGTCCCCAAATTTTTTCTGTTATGCGCACGATCCTCTCCTATACTCTCATGTCTTTTAATGCACTCTGCTCTCCCACTCAAACCTTATGTATTTTCTTTGTTAAGTTCCAAGATCTGACTTATCAACGTTACCCCACACTAGTTGCATTTCTGCCTCAAAAATGGTTGTCTCAAAAATGAATCAAATAATATGAATAGAAGAATAGAAAGAATTTTGATGAATAAAACAATGTTTTTACCCTGCAATATCTTTTGCTTCAACCTAAATAATCAATTCTGGATAGTATTGTTTTATCTCTGCCTCTAAGGTTTGCTAATCATTGAGTACAACCTCTACCTTCTCTAGAATATCCACTACAATTGACTCTAATTCATCCCTTGCAATGTCTCCCTTCTCATTCTATAAGACCAACACAATTCTAGACATGCCATTCATTCTCTCTTCAAACAAGTCCATATTTTGAGAGATGAGTTTCCCAAGCTCATCCAACCTTTCCTTGTGTGGTTTCCAAGCTGATGTAAGAGCATTGTACTTCTTCTTAATAAGTGCTAATCATTCTGTGTGGCCCAATGTCTCATCTTTCATGGCCTTCATGACCTCATTGTCTTCCAAAATGGTCCTGTTTATTATAACAACTTCTACTGTTGTACAAATATTCAACACTTGATCTGCCTTCTTTACTTCCTCCTGCAAGCTTTTAAGCAACCCTTCATATGATGAAATCTTCCACGTCACTAAAAACTTTTCCCACTCTTCTTCCTATGCTAGATCCTTTGGTTATGGCATGCACATAGGTTCATCTTCAAGCACTAAGTCCACCAATGTACTTACATAATTTATTTCTGAAGGAAACATCTTAGGTACATTTAGCTCTAAGTGTAGCCTAGCCTTCATGACATTGTCCCCAATCTCCTCTGCTATGCTGATAAACACAATGTTATTCTTTTGTGAAAAATATCTTTCCTGATTTAGGAACACTATTTCTTCATCCTTACTCTTGATCTCCTCCCTTAGCACCCTAATTATGGTAGCTTTATCCATATTCCATCGTGTGACTTTTTTCAAGACCTTCATCAAAGCATTGCTTACTTATTCATCTGACATAACAATAGGATTTACTATTACATGTCTGGTATGAGGTGTCTTCTTCAACCTCCTTGAAATGAATGATTCCTCACACACATCAAAGTATGGTTCATCCATGTGTGTGTGCATTGACCATGAAAATTTCTTCCTTGTGTGCATTGTTGCCATATCTTCATCCATTAAATCCCAGCCATACAACTCTTTTTGTGTCATTGTGATTTGGAAATGGGCATGAACAATTTTACCCATGTCCTTAGTGTAGCCCATGGCTGGTGGAATATACTCCCCACTTGTTCTTCTTGATCTAGGTTGTTTAGGAACTTGGGCTTCAAGATTTGGAACTTGTACGGCTATGTCCTGAGTAGTCTTGGTTGCTGTCTCATCTGCTCCTTTTTCTCCCTCTTCTCCATACTTCATTTATTTGTCTTTTTATTCTTTCATGTTCTATGGAGGTGTAGGATAATTAGGCGTGCTTTCCTCATACTCTTTTTCTTCCTCATTTAGCTTCAATTTTCTTCTTCTTCTCTCAGTTGTCTCCTTTTGTGGAGAGAGTCGAGGTGATTTGCGCATTGTTTACATAGTAAAACATTGGGTCCTTGTTCTCCTGAATATTATCTTGAAATGGTGCTCTCCTTAGAGTGCATCTAAGTCATCATCATCTCCTTATTGTGGCTGCGATGGTGTAGTTGTGCGCTCAGCTTATTCCTTATTTGGAGGTTGTCTTCTACCTCTGTGTTCCCTCAAATTTCCCTCCATTTTCCAAGTCTAAAAATGTTAAATTTTGAGTTGGTGCCTTTGAAGTATGCTTGAAAGAGGTATTTTTGAATCTAGGACTAAACAAGGACTTGAATACTTTTGAAAACTCATTCATCATATGGAAAATATATTCCCCTTTCCAAAAAGATCAAGAAGTCCTCCTAACTCCTTGTATTTTACAACTTATGGCTCGACGGACCTAAGTTGATAAATTTTCTTTAGCGGGTTGGCGGACCTACGGAGTTCCTTGTGATTTTTGCACTTTTTCACCAAAATGGGTAAGTTAGAAAAAGTGACCCATGAGCCCACATGGAGAAATGGAGAGATAAGTTCCACAAGCCCCCTTAACGAATCATAGAGACCGCCACGTGTCCTCAGGGCAGTGAGCCGGTGGAAGAAATTTTTTTTTTGAACCCTTTTCAAAAAAGGGTTAAAGGTTCAAGTTTTTCCACCCTCCCTTTGGGCCCGCATCCAATCAGAAGGAGCCATGTGTCATCAGGGCAAGACCCATGGACCCATGTAAAGGAAAATCAAATTTTGTGCCAAAAGTTCAAAATGTTACAAATTGAGCCCGCCCCCTTATCCAATCAGAAGGTGACACGTGTCCTAGTCAAATCGGGAGGGCAGACCGGTGGAGAAATTTGAGATTTTGAACTTCTCGCCAAAAGGGCTCAAATGGTTGTTTTTGGACCACATTTCCTCATCCAATCAGATGGAACCATGTGTCCAGCCTTTGGCAGAGCTGTGGAGGAAATTGAGAAATCGCGCCTTTTTCCCAAATGTTGGGAAACATATTTTTTCCACCTGGCTCATCGTTTCTCTAATTCTGACATGTGTAGGGTCCCGATTTTGAGGTAAAAAGGAGGGAAAATGGTTTATTTACATCTGCATCTGATCTTTTATCACCATTTTTTGGCTCGAGCTCTGCAATGGATGAATGTGGATCATTTTTTGTCCTTCCTTCTCTATTCATGGTCACTTTTTGTGGAAATGCATTTTGGGTCTGTTTTGGAACAAAATCGATGATTTTCACAGGGAATATGATTGATTTTCGAAGAGATAGGGTAATCAGGTGTTTACAAATGGAAAAGGAGAAATATGCCAACTAGGCACTCAAATGTTTTGGAGGCAGTCACAAAGTCGAAATGATGAGGGAGAATGGATGAGGAAACCGCCATATAATTCTACTAAAGCATTCACGTTTGAAATGATGAATTTCAACCATTTAGGGCATCTGCATTTTCCATGAGTGCATTCTTGTTTCCTGTCTCTTTCCAAATGAATCTCCAACAAATTTGATCCCATTGGGATATTCTTTCCTTGGAGGAAAAGCAAAGATAAAATAGGATTGTTATAAAAACATGCTTTGCCATTATATATGAGTTCCTGGCATTTTTTGAAAGATTGTAAAAAACTAAAATTGCTCAATACCAAGGTCCTTTTCCTATCATCCTCTTCTATTTTCTTTCACTTCTGGCTCCTAATTAGTGAATTTTCATCTCTGCATGCAAAGAAACTTTGTGCTCTTGTGTATATGATCTCTGGAACTTTGTGTCTGAAGATTGATACGTATTGTGAAGGTGAATGATCCCATTCTGCATTTTTCTATTTCAATACAAGTAAGGTTATATACTCTGAAATCTATATTTCTAGAAATTATTGTGGGTTCTCCCCCATCCTCTCCATCTTATCCATTCTTCTGAGCCCTTTGTATTGATGACATTTTGGTATGAAATCTCTTAAAGTATCAGGAATCCACATGATGAAAGTTGTGTATATGTATATAACTCTTTACTGCTTTCAATAAGGGAACCTCTCCCATTAAAGAGGAGGGACTTGTTGTCCCCTGACTGTGGTTTCACCCAAAGTGAAAATCTGAAACCCAATAGTTTTTGGTGACTCCACTGGGGAATCCATTGTGAAGGATTTCCAGTTTTGAAGAATTACTTCTTGATCATCTTTGATCTGGAAACTCCAAGATACACTAGGGGTAGGAGAACCCTTGGGGAAGAAGATCCTCATTTCCAGCTGCTGGACAACCAAGGTTTCTCTCTTCCTTCATCAACAAGAAAAAGAAGAGGAGAAATATCTGCAAGCACTCCTCCTGATAGAGATAAAACTTCTGGGAGTGATAGTCCTCAAAATCAGATCAGTCCCAATCTGCATGCTCTGATCCTTGCTGGTGTTGTTGTTCCTCTCCAAACAATATTTCCAAGAATGGCAGCTCCTCTACCTTGGGGCCAAAGGGTTGGGCCTCTTGCTCTTCCCCAGCCATTGCATGAATTTCCTAGAGGCAATAGAAATAATTTTCCCAAATTCAGAGGTGATGGGAAAGTTCATCTAGATGAACATATATCAGCCTTCATTGTTGCTTGTGGTGTTCTTGGCGTTGAACATGAGGATGTCTCTGTTAGAATTTTTGTGGAGACATTGCAAGATAATGCTGCTGATTGGTTTTATCACCTGCCTGCTGGATCTATCACCAATTAAAACACCATGACAACCAAAATTGAGCAGTGCTTTAAACCCTCTTGGCTCAGATTTCCCAAATCAAGAAAGAAGCTCATGAGCCTATGAGGGAGTTTGTAGCTAAATTCAATAGGCTGATCAACAAGATCCCACTAGCTACATGTCCTATAGATCAGATTCAGAAGTGCTTCTTCCTTAATGCTCAATTACCTGAAGTGAGCTATGCACTTAGGAGAGCTAATCTTGCCACCTTGGATGCTGATCAGAGGTTAGCTGTTAGTGTGGAAGATGATCTGATTATGTCTAGAAAGTTGAGGAGAGATTCATCTAAATCCAAGGCATCCTCTTCTTCCACATCTTCTCCTGGAGTTAATGCAGATCAGTTAGTCCAGAAGCTTGCTAATGATTTGATTGCTCTCAAGAAACAACTAGCTCAACATGCTCCTTATCAAGATGTGCCTAGAAGGAATTTCTAGCCTAGAAATTGGTTGACCTCTCCTCAAACTAGATTAGCAATTGAAGGTCCACCAATCAAGGCTCCATTCAATGCCATGTGTTAAGTGTTGGATCCTGATGATGAAGAGGAGAATGAAATCTATGAAGATCCTGAAGAGGAAGTTGATGAAGAATTGGAAGAGCTGAGTGGATCCCATGTCCATTTTCTCACTACTGAAGGTATAGATGAAGAAGATGATTATGAGGAAAGAATTGCAGAGATGAGCAATGAATCTTATGTTGTCATGACTCATGAGAAAATGAGCAAGAAAGAAAAGGTAGTGCAGCCTGCTAAAAGATCTAAGGATCCTCCTACAACCATTCCAGTGATTGCAAGGAGGGGAGCTCCTATTCCAACTTCTTCCACACAAAAGGTAGGCTCTGTTGTTCCTTCTTCTTCTGCTCCTGCTCCTAAAACTTCTTGTCATCCTAGTGATAGAGTTGATAGATCAAAAGTCCCATCTACTGCTGTTAATAATGTTGCATCTACCTCTGGCTCATTTGATATTATTGACCATCTCAAGAAAACTAAGATTCAGATCTCAGAGGCTGAATTCTACCAAACTCATCCCAAGGCATTTGCTAAGATGGTAGACTTTGTGAATTCTAAATCTAAGCCTTCACCCCATGGTTCTAAGGGCCTCTTGCCAACTCCTTCTCCTTCATCTCAACCCAGCCTTGTAGCAGCAGTTACTTCATCTAAGGAGAAGATCAAACCATTTTATGTTACCCTCCTCATAGCTGGTCATAAACTCAGCAATTGTGTCATTGATTCCAGTGCTTCAGACAATGTGATGCCCACCAAGGTAGCTCATGCCCTAGGCCTGACCCTAACCCACACTTTTGGCTCATGCTATTCAATGGAAAGTAGACAAGTATCGTTAGTTGGTAGAATCAAGCATGCACAACTTTCATTTGCTGCTATGCCAGAGAAAAGAGTTTTAGCAACCATCTTGGTAGCTGATATACCTCCTTCTTATGGCATGCTATTAAGTACAAAATTTTGCAAGGATGTTGGAGGAGAGATCATGATGGACTGGTCACATGCCCTCATTCCAGTGAATGGGAAGATGAAGAAGCTATTGCCTGAAAAGCAAACTGAATATATTGTGCAAAAGATGGATGATCCAAAAGCACAAATACTTTATGAAGACAGAGGTCATGGAAATTACATGGTCATGTCACAAGATGAGGTAAAGCATCCCAAGGAAGTACTTCTTGATCCCAATGGCATTTGGATTTTAGAGTTTGATGGGAGCTGCTCCTCAGCTGGTTCTGGAGCTGGTGTAGTGCTCATTTCTCCTGAAGGGAAGCTTCATCCTTCCTCTTTCAAGCTCCAATTTGAAAACACAAACAACACAACAGAGTATGAAGCTCTCTTTCTTGGTCTTAACTTGGCAAAGGAAATGGGAATTAAGAATCTCCTTCCTCATGGTGATGCAGAGCTGATTGTAAAGCAGGTTAGAGATCTTTTCCAAGTAAAAAATAGAAGGCTAAAACATTACAGAAATCTGATTTGGGATTCAATTGAGTTCCTTGATGCCTTCTCCATTGAAGCCATGCCAAGAGAAAGAAACATGAGGGCTGATTCATTGGCTGTCTCGGGGTCTCTGTTAATTCCTCATCTGGATTTCTCCCAAGAGAAGTTCACCATTGAGATGATTCATAGGCCTAGTGTGCCAGACAATGCAAATAATTGGCAAGTCTTCAATGATGATCAACATCTGCTGTCCTTCCTGGAGCTTAGAGATAATTTTGATCAGCTGTACTTTGAAGGGAGTGAAAATCCACCTAGGGAGTGTGTGCCTCCGAATGAAGAAGGTAGCAAAGAAGAAGAAATAGATCATGACGGCTGTTTAAAACTGAAAGGTAATAATATACCTAAGGGTTTAGTGAGTTTGGAGGAGCTATTTGATAAGCATGATGGGTATATTAAGCCCAAAACTTCCAAAGGAGCCTAACAGTCAGCTGAGTATGAGAAGATAAACATTGGAAGTTCTCATGAACCCAAGCTAGTGAACATTGGGAAGTGTTGCACACAAGAAGAGAAGAAGAAGGCTGCAAATTTGTTGAAGAGGTATACTGATGTCCTTGCTTATTCATATGATGATCTTAAGGCCTTCCAACCAAAAGAAATGTAGCATTTAATTCCTTTTAAACCTGGGATCAAGCCCTTCAGGAAGAAGTAGAGGCAATATAATCCTAAGATTGCTGATACAATCTTCCAAGAAATTCAGAAATTATTGAAAGCAAAGATCATTTTTCCTATTCACCATTCAACGTGGATTGCTAATATTGTGCCGGTTAGAAAGAAGAATGGTGAGATCTGGATTTGTGTTGATTTTAGAAACTTGAATCAAGCATCTTTGAAGGATAATTATCCTCTTCCCACCATGGATAAATTATTACAAGCTTTCATGGGTTCAGAGATGTTATCCATGCTTGATGGGTTCTCAGGTTATAATCAGGTCGAAGTAAATGTTACTGATCAGCATAAGACCACCTTCACCACTCCTTGGGGCACCTTCGCTTATAAGAGAATGCCATTTGGCCTCATCAATTCTGGTGCTACTTTTCAGAGGGCTATGGACCTGGCCTTTGGCAGCCTCAAGGGAAAGTGCATAGTTGTTTACCTTGATGATCTGACTGTGTTTTCGAAAATCAGAACTGATCATTTCAAACACCTTGAAACAGTCCTCCAAAGGTGTAGAGAGCATGGCATCTCCTTGAATCCAAAGAAATCAGTCTTTTGTGTCACTGAAGGAAAATTTTTGGGACACATTGTCTCTAAGGATGGGATCAAGATTGATCCAGAGAGAGTTCAGGAAATTCAACAGATCCCTCTTCCAACCAGCAAGAAAGGTGTGCATTCTTTCTTCAGCAAAATCAACTTCCTAAGGAGGTTCATACCTGATTTTGTAGAGCTTACTTTGAGCATTTCTCACATGATGAAGGGGAAGCAGACATTTGGCTGGTCCTCTGAAGGAAAAGTTGCATTTGAAGGCATCAAGAGAGCTATAGCAAAGACTCCAATCTTGGCATGCCCAGATTTTGGTAAGGACTTTATTATTTATTGCTATGCCACCGAATACACTCTTGTTGCTGTGTTAACCCAAGAAAATAATGAAGGTTATGATCTCCCCATAGCATTCATGAGTTATATTTTGAAATCCCATGAGATGAAGTACACCATGATGGAGAAACATGCTTTTACAGTGGTTAAGGTGGTGAAACAGTTTCATTTTTATATCCTCAACTCCCATGCTATTGTTCTTGTGCCTGATACAACTGTTAAATCCATTCTAACACAACAAGAATTTGGAACCAAGAGGGGTAATTGGGTAGCCAAAGTTCAGGAGTATGACCTTGACATCAAACCCACCAAGTTGGTTAGGGGAAAGGGCTTATGTGAGCTCATTGCCGAAGGAGCTGATGCTAAATTGCTAGAGGAAGAAGTTGATATGCCTGTTGTTCTTTTCCTCAGCTCAACTGATGAATGGTATGCTGACATTGCATACTTTCTCACTTATGGGGAATGCCCATCCCATTTGACCACCAAGGAGAAAATAAACATCAAATTGAGATCGACTCAATATGTATTATGGGAAAATGCATTGTTTAAATGTGGCATTGATGGAAGATTTTTGAAATGCGTTGACAAGGAGTAGCAAAAGAGATTATTCTCAGCTTTCCATGATCAGGCCTGTGGGGGTCATTTCTCTTCTACTGTAACAGCCCACAAGATTCTTCATGCTGGGTATTATTGGCCCACATTATTTAGAGATGCATCTGAGTGGGTAAGTAAATGTGAAGCATGCCAAACCTTTGTTGGCAGACCCAAATTGGCTGCTCTACCTCTCAAACCAGTAGTGATTGAAGAGCCTTTTCAACAATGGGGTTTAGACTTTATTGGCACACTCAATCCACCCTCAAGTGCTGGACACACTCATTTTTTGACTGCCACTGACTATTTCACCAAGTGGGTGGAAGCCATTCCAGTCAAAAGTACTACTTTGGAGGTTGTTTGCAATTTCATCAAGGAGAATATCTTAATAAGGTTTGGAATACCAAACAAGATTGTCACTAACAATGCTTCAAAATTCTCCTCTGCTGAAATGGCTGATTTTTGCTATGGCTATGGCATTTCCCTTGCACACTCTTCAGATTATTATCCCCAAGGGAATGGGCAAGCTGAATCAATGAACAAGAACTTAGTCACAATTGTCTGGAAGCTTGTAAATGACTCTCAGAGGAATTGGCATAAGAAACTATATGATGCTTTATGGGCTGATAGAATTACACCTAAGAGAGCCATTGGAATGTCTCCTTTTCAAGTGGTATATGGAGTTGATGCTCAGCTTCCAGTAATGTTGGAACTACCAGCCTTGCACTTGATGAAGGCCATTGAAGATGCCAGTTTTTCCAGCTCATTGGACAAAAGGATTATGTACCTTCAGAGGCTGAATGAAGATAGATTGCAGGTGGTTGATAGGATATCAGCTCACCAACTCAAGGTAAAAGCTCTATTTGACAAGAAGGCTAAGTCTAGAACTTTTCAAGTGGGAGATGTTGTTCTTCTTTGGGACAAAAGGCATGAACCAAGGGGCAGCCATGGTAAGTTTGATTCTCTTTGGCTGGGCCCATTCAAAATCAGACATCTTGCCGGTGAGAATTCTTTCTACTTGGATTACTTGGATGTTTCTCATCTCCCACTTCCTTATAGTGGGAAAAACTTTGAAATTATTCAAATCCTAGTGACTTGGAGTCATTTGTATATTTTGTACAGCTTTCCCTTTGGTTTGTTTTCCTTTGTTTTTGTCTTGTTTCTTTTCCCGCTTGGTGTGTGCTCCCCTTCTGTTTTGAGCTTGTTTTTGACTCCATTTCCCAATGGATAAGGCACTGGTCTTTTTTTTCCCAAAGTTTTCTAAGGTTCTTGATCTTGCCTTGTATTTCATGCCAAGCCAAGTCATCCCCAGAAGGAGCCAACTGTTGTCACCCTCAAATTTCCCTCCATTTTCCAAGTCTAAAAATGTTAAATTTTGAGTTGGTGCCTTTGAAGTATGCTTGAAAGAGGTATTTTTGAATCTGGGACTAACCAAGGATTTTGGACTTTTGAAAACTCATTCATCAGATGGGAAATCTCTTCCCCTTTCTAGAAAGGTCAAGAAGTCCTCCTAACTCCTTGTATTTTGCAAGTTATGGCTCGGTGGACCTATGTTGTTAAATTTTCCTTTGGGGTTGGCAGACCTATGGAGTTCCTTGTGATTTTTGTCCTTTTTCGCTAAAACGGGTAAGTTAGCAACAACAACCTATGAGCCCGTGTGGAGAAATGGAGAGATAAGTTCACCCACCCCCTTAATGAATCCAGAGACCAGCCACGTGTCCTTGGGGCAGTGAGCTGGTGGAATAAATTTTTGTTTTAAACCCTTTGTCAAAAAAGGGTTAAATGTTCAGGTTTTTCCACCCTCCCTTTGGGCCCACATCCAATCAGAGAGCAGCCACATGTCATCGGGGCAGACCCGTAGACCCACAGAGGAAAATCAAATTTTGTGCCAAAAGTTCAAAATGTCGCAAATTGAGGCCCGCCCCCTTATCCAATCAGAAGGTGACACATGTCCTAGTCAAATCGGGAGGGTGGACCCGTAGAGAAATTTGAGATTTTGAACTTCTCGCCAAAAAGGCTCAAATGGTTGTTTTTGGACCATGTTTCCTCATCCAATCAGATGGTGCCACGTGTTTAGCCTTTGGCAAAGCTGTGGAGGGGCGGAGGAAATCAAGAAATCACACCTTTTTTCTCCAAAATGTTGGGAAACATATTTTTTCCACCTGGCTCATTGTTTCTATAATTCTGATACATGTAGGGTCCCTATTTTGAGGTAAAAAAGAGGGAAAATGGTTTATTTACATCTGCATATGATATTTTCATCATCATTTTTAAGTCTTTATTACTTTCAAGGTAACCTCTGCAATGAATGAATGTGGATCATTTTTTGTCCTTCCTTCTTTAACTCATGGTCATTTTTTGTGGAAGTGCAATTTTGGGTCCCATTTTGTCCCCAATTATCAATGATTTTCAAGCTTCATACTGATTGATTTTTGAAGAGATAGCCTCTTAATGAAGGTGTTCCACGAATGGCAAAGGAGAAATTTCTTTCTCAGACTGGGTAACTACAAACTATTTTGAAGGCAGTTACAAAGGTTAGAAATGATGACGCGCAAAAATGAATGAGGTGAAAACATATACTTCTACTAGAAGCATTCACTTGTTGTGAAGGGCATGATGGAATTTTTCAACATGGTCTCCAAGCCCCATCCTTCATAGCAAATTCCATGAGATGTATTCTTGTTGGTAGTCTCGTAAATCTAAACAAATCTTACCCACAACTGAATTTGAAAATCTTGTTGGGTATGCACCATTCTTTCCTTAGAGGAAAAGAACCGATGCGGATTGTATATCATAAAACATGCTCCACCATCTGTATGACGTGGTTCACTGGCATTGATCCATGACACAAGTACTTGTAAAAAAAATTGAAATTGCTGCAGGTGACAAAAGTTTTCCGTGGGGTCTTCCTCTGTTATTTTCTTTCACTTCTGGCTCTTAATTAGTGAATTACCTCAATTTCCATGCATACTAAAGACAACTAATACAGTGCTCAAAAATTATGTCAGTCACCTGATCTTTGGAAATTTGTGTCTAAAGATTGATACTTTGCTATGTGGTCTGCAATATTGTAGACTACTCCTTGAGACATTTTATTTGTGACGTACAACCACATTGTGTTTACTGTGACCACCTTCCTTGGTCATTCAAAGTTTGTTACAAGATGTGCAACTACCTACACTACTGGGTACTTTTTCAATGTCCATGTCATGTGGACCTTTAGTATACCCCATCTCTTCCTTATCTCTAGGATTACGGCCTTATCAGTTGAATTAGTATCCAGATCCAACCTTGAGGCCCTTAGTCATGTCACTGTTGAAATCAAAGTAGATGCGATTCTTACCCTCAGTCCAGAGAAGTAGAAGAAGTCCTCATGGACTCTGATCATCAACCACTGATACAATGGTTCATACTCTCCAAAATATGGTCAGCTTATATAGCTAGTAGAATCCAGTATACTTCAACAACTTCTCACCCATGTCATCGTTATACTGGCTTATCCTTAGCCATGCACTTGTTTATTTTTGTGCTCAGCAATGCATCGAGCTCCTTCTTATTATCTTATGTTAAAAATATGGTTATAATCATTTATTTTACATTAGTGGAAATTGGAATCCCAGTTATTGTCCCATAATCACGCCCTATGGATATTGCATTTCTGATAAATTACTCTTGAGAGAAATCTCTTATTCCACTTCAACCTTCTTCTTCCCTTTATCTCCTATTGCAGGTGTTTTCTTTGGTTCCATTTAAAAAAAATCTCTCTTTTCTTCCCTCTGTAATCGAGCAAGTCAAAACCCTAGTTTAAATCTTTGTGCCCTAGTGGAAATCACATTCCCTAGCTCATTTGTAATCATAGGGTATGCCTCATTTACTCCAAACCCTTCAGATAAGAGTTGAAAAAGTCAAGATTCTCCTTCGCATGAACCCTTCTAAGTATGATCTGAGTTTCACACTCTTCACACCTCAAGACGAATGACTCTGGCTCGAGGGTAATGGAGTCCTTTTACAATTCTGAAGAAGATGATACTTAATAAAAATGAAGAGAGGCATCCCATCGTTATATAGAATTTCAAAAATTCAGTACATTGATTGCATCTTACCACCTACCAATAATCCTCTCATTAAGTAGACCATTTTCATTGTTTTCATATGGTAAAACTTCATAGCGCAAGAGTATAGACCTGTGATAGCAAAGGGATTCTATCAGGTTTAGCTGCAGAATTTTCTTCAGCATGCTATCCATACGAATTATGGAGAGAACATGATCCCTTTTCCGATGGACTGGTAGTACTTCATAGACATCTACTTACCTCAAGACATAATAAGGTGCTTCAGTGATCTGGATCTATGAGTTAGAGGTGAAAATCAAAAGTGAGTATCTCTGATTCTGATTCAATGCCTCCAGACAGGGTAGATAGTGCCCATAGATTCTTTCATTCTTGGTGTACTAATTTTCAACAGTTTTGTACCTTGATATCAAAAACCTACCCCACACTAAGGGTATGTGCAGTCCTCTACGCATAAAAATTATTCAAATAGTAATTAGCTTCTGGCACGTAAACGTGCTTATTATAAAAACACAACAACTAAATTAATAAAGTATAGTGACAAAGATAGAAATACATTAAGGAAATGTAGAATTTAAAACCTAATATAAATGGAAACACTACCTTATTACATACACCAAGAAGACTTATTTATAGTAGGGCTTCAGCCTACTTCCATTGAAGTAACCAGGTAACTGTATTCCATCAAGTTCCTCTAACTAAAAGCACCCAATTTGATTATGTGACGTGATAACATATGGCCCCAAACAATGTACCTTGAGCTTTCCTGGATGGCGTAAAAACTTACAATCATAAAGAAGCACCATATGTCCTATCTCCAACTTTTTATCCTTGATGTGCCTATCATGCCATGCTTTCTTCCTAGCATTCTCTTGTTTTTCACTCTAATGTGCTATGGCTTGTCGCTCATCTAATTTGATTAACTTTTCAATTTGTTCATCTAATGCTTGCTCATTAGCAAGACCTCTAGCACGTGCAATATGCAAAGAAGGTAACATAAATTCCATAGGAAGAACTACTTTTGTGCCAAATACTAATTGAAATGGTGTGGATTTGTTCAACCTTTTATATGTTGTCTGATATGCACAAAGTATTATAGATACTTTATCATCTCAATCCTTTCTTCCAACATCACAAATTTTTGTCAATGTGTGGCTCAAAATTTTGTTGAAATCCTCAACAGTACCATTTTCCTGAGGATGATAGGGTGTAGTCTTATGGTGTGCAATCATGAATTCATCTAATAAAATTTTGATTGTCTCATTAAGAAAATGCATGCCCCTATCAGTGGTCAAGATTAAAGGACATCCATACCTTGTAATAATATTTTCCTGAAGAAACCTGGATGTTGTAGCCGTTGTGCAATCCTTTGTAGGTGTTGCTTCTACCTGACCTTGTCAGATAGTCTATGCCCAAGTTATGATGTAGCATGATCCAGTTTTGCGTGCAGCTGGTGAAATAGGACCCACAAAATCTATAGCCCATTTCTCAAACAGTTCGGCACTAGTAATGGGTCTTAGAGGCATTTCATCTCATTTACCTAGTTTCTCAAGACATTGACATCTTAGAGACATTTCATCTCAACACTAGTAATGAGTCTTAGTAATGGACCTAGAATTCACCAAAACAAGCCTAGGCGCGCTAACACATCACTCAGCCTAGACTGAGAGCTCACCCAAAGCACACAAAGGTACGAGGCCTCTCTTTAGGGTTACCCCTTGTAGGATGTTAGCATGTCTTGAAAACTTAAATCATTAAGATCTATGGCTAATATATCTTTCTATAGTGTATATTTAGATCTACGTCTAGAACATAACAAACCTAAAAGATAACCATAATGAAATCAAGCATGCAATACTGAATATAGCCATGATGACACCTTGTTTCTATCCATAATCTCTATTATATTAATTGCAGTAAATACACAGAAGCTTCCTTACAATAATGGTAGTATATGCTCATGTGTGTAACAGATCTGAAAACATAATATCACTATAACCTAGTTCTCACACGTATATGCTCCCCCTCTCTACTACACATTAAATACATATTTATATGGGTGGGGACTTTCCCTTCACCACTTATCTAATCCCAAAATAGGTTGCATGCTATTATTAGCCACGTGCCGTTACAAAAATAGCCACACATGCAAGTGTGCTAACAATAGAATAATTTGGGGGTCCCCTGATAGTAAGTAGATCTATTTCTAACACCCCCATCCATGAAAAAATCCAAGAAGCTTGGAACAAATCATGGTTCATTTTAAGAGACCTATTGGAAATCGGAGGTGGAAAATACTTGACGAATATCCTCGGAACCGGTTTCACTAGAAGGAAAATTTTTTAGGGGTTTAACAACAAAATTTTTGCTTGATTTTGAAATGGTATGACAGAAGGCTGCAGACACATGACATAGGATATTTTTTGTCATGCATTAACAAGGTTATTGTCACACCGTCAACAAACCTTGCTAATGTACATCAAAAACCTTGTTGACACATGACAAAATCCTCGCTAACGGGCATCAACAAGGTTTTTGTGCATGTCAGTGAGGTTCATTGACGCTTGACAATAACCTTTTTAACGCGTGACAAAAAATCTTCTATCGCGTATCTACAGCCTCTGCCCTCTAGTCACATGACAACAAAATCTCTGTGTCATGCGTAAAAAAGGTTGTTGTCATGCTTCAATGAACCTCGCTAACGCATGTCAGCGAGGTTTGTTGACGTGTGATAACAACCTTGTTGACACTTGACATCAAATCTTCTATTGCGCATCTGTAACCTTAGCCCTCTAGTCACACGACAACAAAATATTTGTGTCATGCATCAAAAAACTCTCTGTGATGCATCTACTTCCTCCGCACTCCTATTATGCATCAAAAAAATCTCCTTGTCACAATCAACAAAATATCCCTGTCGTGTGTCAATAAACTCTCTGCCGCACGTCTGCAGTCTTCGCCCTCCTGTCGCATGTCTATAGCCTCTACCCTCTTGTCATGTGTTTACTGTACTTGATAATACATATGCCCCCAGGTGGTATGAGTAAGCTAGTAGTGTTCTACGTGGTGAATAATCTAGGATTATATAGGGGATAGTTTCAAGGGTAGGCGAAGCCAACCCCTAAAAAAAATTAAACTGTAATTTTTAGGTGAACAGGTCACTGACCCGCACCAGAAAATTCACCTTTTCAAATTTTTCAAAAATGGAATATTTTCCATATTATGAATATTCACCACTAAAATTATAACTGGTGCTTCATAGCTAATCCTCCAAAAATAGCTAATGTGTGTCGCACAAGTATTTTAACAGTTTGTGTGCTCCGCACACTATCTCCAAAAATAGATCCTCACCTTGAAAATGGCTAAGTCCCGAATTTGTTTCTGTTATGCGTGTGATCCTCTCCAATACTCTTGTGCCTTTAAATGCACTTTTCTCTCCTGTGTGAACCTTTTGTATTTTCTTCGCTTAGTTCCAGGATTTGACTGATCAAAAAATCCTTTTGATAGAATCATGTTTTTGAACTTGCCTTTCTTGAAAAGGTGAAAGGTAAAGGTTGAATGTTTGATTTACTTCCTTTTCCTGGTTCTTTTGCACACATCCAATTATGGACTTTGGTGAATCTCTATTAAAGTATTGATTGGTTGTATGTGATATTTTCTTAACTGCTTCAACACTTGATGTGCATTGTTCATACGGAAATACACTCTATGTTTTTCGTTATTATTTACATAAGAAATGTTTACTCTTCTTTAGATAAGTTTGGATAGATGAGGAGACTACAATCTCACTCATTTCCTCTTCAATCTCGGGTTTGGGAATTGTTCACTAGGGTACCGTTGGTTGTTCCTTATTTGGTCTATTTTAGATTTTATCACCTTTTGACCTTGGAATAGGTCTTAGTGTATGATTGGCCTTAAGGCAAAAAAACAAATTTTATGATAGGCCGAGGGTAAGTATCAATTCTTGTGTAAGTTACTGAACCTTAACCAATTTTCTCCTTTTTGGAATAATAATGATTTGAGTAAACTTGTGTGAGTTCCTGAATGTTAGTCTTGTTTTCTTCCACTCGTAGAAACAACCTTATACTTTTGATAATATTTGCATGATGTTATATTTTAATTCTACTTTGAGTTGAATAATAAACTGAGCCCAGGACTTCTAGGATGCTTCAATGGAGATTACTTTGATTGTTTATGATGATTTATTTACCCTTACTTTTCTGTATGATCTTAATTATGATTAATGTTCATTTTAGACTTAGGATGAGTCTGAGATTAGTAGGATATTTAACTGGAAGGAAATATTCATTTTTATGCAAGTAGTAGAATTTAATCTGAAAGATAGTTTATGTATCTTATATTTCTTCTTGATAATTAGATCTAGCTGATTGAAGGAACTTAAATTGGTTACATGAAAGAGAATGTAAATTAATATGAAATGAAATTTTTCTTTAACTCTATTTTTTAATTCTTGTATGTTGAAATGAGTTTTATGATGGAAAGATAGGGTTGATAGGCTTGACTAACTAAACCTTATTTGATAAGAAACTTTAAAACATATCTCTCTCTCTCTCTCTTCTTCTTGGATTGTATTCTTTTTGGATGAGTCTTTCTGTTCTTTTTGGTTGTGTTTTCTTGACTGTTTCATAAATAGAAGAGTTATTTTTATGAAATAGTTAGTTAAAAGCACAATGTTTTAATGATATAGTTATTATCATGCTCAGTTCAATGAACTGACTAGTGCTAACAATTTTGTAGATGGAATTCATAAAATATGAAAGGAGAAAGACATATAGAAAGTTACATTTTTTTTATTAAAGGAATTGTATCTTTATTATGATGAAATGTGGCTTCATTACTTGAGATGTACTTGTTGGAAAAGAAAGTTGTAATAAGATTTAGTTTGGTACTATTGTTTTGACACTTTGTAATCTCTGAAATGTTTCTGGATTTAGTGAATGTATCACTCCTTATTGATGAATAAAATATGTGTTGATTACTAAATAATACTATTTGTAATACCTTCTTGTCATGAATTGGGATGTATTATTAAGTAATATCATAAATGAAGGAGATATACTTAAATATGTATTTTTAGGGATATGAAATTGGAACTTAATAGTTTATATTATAAAAAAAACTATGAGTTGTGAATATAAAACCTTAGTAGGTGGATCTCAAATTAAAGAGATACAACTAGTAAGTTGAATAAGTAGATCTATAAACAATTTAAAGAACTATGTTTGATTTGCTTAAGATATATAAATATGTATGAATCATGAATATATGTTTAGAACATGTGAATTAGTTTTCATAAATGGGCATTAGTCCATATGATATAGGGAAAAAGGGGATAATTCCCTTGAGTTAATTCATCAAGACATAAGTTATGAACTTGTTAAAAGAATTATGAATGTTGTAAGTAAAAGGATGCATATGTGCTTCCTTAGGCAGATTCTCTTAATCTTTAAATTGGAATTGTTTTGAAAGGAATTAAAATGGAATTTAGACTTCATCTCCATGAAGTCTAAAATAAAAGGTTTTAAAAAACTTATTTAAGCTAGGGCTGAAATAAGTAAGGAACTAATTAACACACTTTCATAACTATAAGATATATTATGCCATTAAAGGATACACCATTTTTTGTTTAAATGATAATCTTAAACATGTAACTAAGTGGTTAGGAAGTGATTTTATCTGCATACCTACCTCAAATGTAACTTCAACTTGTAACCATATAGGTTAAATAACCTAGTTGAATTTATAGGTTGTGCAGTAATTAATCTTAATAAAGTGATTAATGGGATAATTAAATAATCTAAGGTATGTCATCCAGTTGAGGAAACTCAGTTGGATGTTGACACACATCAACTACAGTGTAGTACTTTTGTAATGGCATGAGTCATTACAAGGATACTATGATGCAGTTGACATGTCTCAACACCACATAGTTTTTTCAACTTGAATAACATAAGTGCATGAATGGATCACAATTTTTCCCTATGTAGGGATAGGGACATGATCTAGTGTCAAGGTCAACTCATGTTGACTTAGGATAACTAGACACACCCAATCGATGTAAGTTGATTGAGTATGTCTATGTACCCTTAGTCACCGTGAGTAGTCCTCCACACTAGGGCATGTTGCTAACCTTGTCTAGGGTTAAACTTTGAATCAAGTGGGACTGACAGAAGTCAGTAAAGACCACTCTAGATAATAGAACAAGTGTGGTGAAGGACTTATTCCATTTGATGAGTATGTCATCTAGGAATGTAAACATGATAAACATGTTTAAAATATTTGGCCAAAGTATCGCAAGTTGTTGGTTGTGTTGTCCTATGTCACCTAGTTTAAGAAGTGGGATTTCAGATGAATATCAGTAATAGATATTCAGATAGGCCTCTTAAACAGAACACTTGGGTACCCTAAAAAGGTAAAGGAACCAAGTATACATTGTATACACATTACTGAGTAACATGAGAGATTGGTTTAGTACCGAGTCATGAAATGAGAGATCGTGTTTCACTGAGTCATTATAACTACATATGGTTTTCTGTTATGAGATAGTTTGGCATTGGAATGTTTGTTCTAAATTATGTAATTTAAAATAGAGAACATTATTTAAAAAAAATATTGCTTGTTTCTGAAGTCTTAAAATGGGAATGTTACATCTTGGTATCAGAGCTGAAGGTTACAGCTCTTGGACCTATTGTGTCCATAATCTGATAAAAACTTAATTTTCTTGTTAACAGAAAATGGTTAGAATAAGGGGAAATGCTACAAACAACCCACCCCCAGGTGGAGAGGCAGCTACCACCCAAAAACTTGATGAGATCCTTGCTTCCCTGTTGGACATAAGAGATCGTCTAGTTGTACTTGAACAACAAGTTATGGGTAAATGAGGAGGAAGAAGATGTTGGTAATAACAATCAGCCACCTCCTGTGGACAACACCAATGTTGGGAATTTGGGCATTGATAATAATAATGTTGCAAATGCTAATGCAAATGTACCCAATCAGCCTGAAAATAAAAAGGCAAGGTTAGCAGCTGAACTCACAAATGATATAAAAAGGATAAGTCCACCTAAGTTTGATGGCACTACACTGGGGGATGGAGCTGAGAACTGGCTCAGTGAAATGGAGAAGTACTTTGCAATAAGAAACTTCTCAGAGGAAACAAAAGTAGTATGGGGAGCTTATCAACTTTCCCATGAGGCATCTTCCTGGTGGGACAACCATAAGGCTGAATTGAATATTGATGAATCAAACATCACTTGGGATCAATTTAAAAATTACTTTAGGCAATGATGGCTGCCACAACTTTACAATGATAAGAAGATGACTGAATTTAAGAACTTTAGCTCAAGGAAAAGTTAATTGTAATAGAGTACTGGGAGAGGTTCACTAAACTTCTTAAGTACGTACCTCAATATCAAACTGACGAGAAGTTTAGGATACAAAAATTCATTATGGGATTAAACCCTATTCATAGGGGGTGAAGTAGATGTTCACAACCCAACCACCATGGAAGGGGTTGTAGAAAAATCCATTTGGCAGGAACAAAAATTAAAAGCAATCTCTACCCATAAGGAAGAAAACAGAAAGAAAATTCCTAATTCTTCTTCATCTCTTGCACCAAAAAGGGGGCATGGAAGAAGTTTGGTACCAAAAATAAATTTGTTGCTGATAATAGTAAGAAAACAATAGCAAATAAACCTACTGCAAATGTTTGAAACAATTTCGTTAAGAACAATAATAATGGACAGAAGTCCTATGGAGGACACAACAACAATTTCAAGGTTGGAAATAAATTTGAGCCTAAAAGAGGACCTGTAGGAGGCTGCTACAACTGTGGCAAAGATCATTATGCAAATCAGTTCCCTCTAAGGAAAAATGACAACAATCAACAACATAAGATACATGTTGCAGTAGCTGATAAACAAGCTGAAAACAAGTTACACCTATAGAAGTGCCAGGTAAGTTATTTGGTATGCATGTTACTATACTTTTTGATACTGGAGCTACTGAATGCTTTATTTCTAGTAAATTAGCTTCAAAACTAAAAATAAAAGATGGAAAAATGGAAAAATCTTGGGTTGTACATTATGGAAATAATGTTGTCCACACAGTTAGTAAGTGTCTTTTTGGAGCAGTCCTAGACTTGCCTAGTTTTTCCACTGAAGTTGATCTTTATGTTTCTCCTTTGGGGTCTTATGATGTCATAATAGGTGTTAACTGGCTTGCTGAACATAAGGCTAAAGTAGACTATTTTGAAAAACACATTAGTTGTCTTGATGATCTGTAGAAAACAACAGATATCCAAGGGATAAAACGTGAGATTTTAGTTAGAAAATTGTCAGCTATGCAACTTAAAAAGGCCAAAACAAAGGTTGCACCTTGTATGCAGTAAAAATTTCTAAAAAACTGAAGGGGATAGTGATTTCTTGGAAAAATATCCATTGTTAAGAGATTTCAGTGATGTGTTTTTGGAAGAACTACATGGTCTTCCACCCAAACGGGAGTTTGATTTCACAATTGAGATCAAACCAGGAACTGAGCCTATTTCCAAGGCACCATATCCAATGACTACCATTGAACTGGTAGAGCTTAAGGCACAGTTACAAGAATTATTGTCTAAAGGTTTGATAAGACTGAGTGTTTCACCTTGGGGAGCACCGTTAATTTTTGTGAAAAAGAAAGATGGAACACTTAGGTTGTGTATTGATTATAGGATGTTAAACAAAACAACAATAAAAAATAGATATCCACTTCCTAGAATTGATGATCTATTTGATCAGATGTGTGGTGCATCAGTATATTCTAAGATAGATCTTTTTCTGGGTATCATCAGTTAAGAATCAAAGATTAAGATATTCATAAAACAACCTTTAGGACAAGGTACTGACATTATGAATTTACAGTTTTACCTTTTGGTTTGACAAATGCACCTGCAAATTTTATGAATTTAATGAACAATATATTTCAAGAATACCTGGAAAAGTTTGTACTTGTATTCTTAGATGATATTCTCATATATTCTAAAAGCATTGATGAGAATCATGAGCATTTGAAAATAGTACTTGAAATCTTAAGAAAAATAAGATTGTATGGTAAGTTGTCCAAATGTTATTTCTATGAGATGGAAGTGCACTATCTAGGACATGTCATAAGTAAAGATGGAATATCAGTAGATCCATCAAATATTATTGCAATAACTGAGTGGCCTGCACCTAAGAATGTACATGAAGTCAGAAGCTTCATGGGTCTTGTTGGTTACTATAGAAAATTTGTTAAGGACTTTTCAAAAGTTGTTGCACCAATAACTTCATTACAAAAGAAAGATAAGAAATTTGTGTGGAGTGAAAAATGTGAATCAACATTTAAAAATCTTAAGGATCAATTAACATCTGCACCTATTTTGGTTGTACCTGATCCAAATGGAAACTTTACGGTAGTTACAGATGCTTCCAGAGAAGGACTCAGAGGTATTTTGTTACAAAATGAACATGTTATAGCATATGAGAGAAGAAAACTCAAGTTACATGAGTTGAATTATGCTCCCCATGACCTAGAGCTTGCTACCATAGTACATGCACTTCAAGTATGGAGACATTATCTTTTAGGAAGACCTTTTGAATTAAAAACTGATCATCTTGGGCTGAAGTATATTTTCACTCAGCCAAATCTGAATGCAAGACAATGAAGATGGTTAGATTTTTTGTCACAATATGATTTTGACATAAGTTACATAAAAGGAAAAGAAAATAGAGTGGAAGATGCACTAAGTCATAGGAAACATATTTTTGCACTTATAACTTTGAGAACTCAGTTTAAGGATGAGGTAAAAAGTATCATGGAATCTGATTCATACTTTCAGCAAGTAAAAACAACACTTGTTGCAGATCCAAATGATGTAAGATATAAAGGTTTTCACTTCGATAATGAAGGAATCTTGAGATATGATAAACGGGTGTATATACCTTTGGGAAATGAGTTAAGGAAAAAGTTAATGGAGGAATTTCATAATTCACCTTACTCAGGACATCCTGGTATTACAAAAATGCTTGCTGATATAAAACAACAATATTTTTGGAAAGGGATGAAGAAAGACATAACTGATTTTGTGACACACTGCTTGGAATGTCAGCATGTTAAGGCTGAGCATATGCATCAGCTGGTTTATTGTATCCTCATAGCATACCACAATATAAGTGGCAGGTAATTAGCATGGATTTTGTTCAAGGGCTGCCAATGTCAAGAAATAAACATGATGTTATTTTAGTTGTTGTTGATAAACTGACAAAAGTAGCACATTTTATTGTTGGTAATCTTAAGGATGATTCACCTATTTTAGAAAAAATATTTGTGCATGAAATTTTCAGATTACATGGAGTACCTGAATTGATTATATCAGATAGAGACCCTAGAATGACATCTCAATTTTGGAAAATGCTTAATGCAACCTTAGGAACTAATCTAATTTTTAGTTCAGCATACCATCCAAAAACAAATGGTAAAATTGAGAGAGTTAATCCAGTTTTGGAAGATATGTTATGAATGTACTGCATGGATCAACAGTACAAATGGGAAGAATACCTTCCTTTAGTTGAATTTTCTTATAATAATACATATCATACCTCTTTGAAAATGGCACCTTTCGAAGCATTGTACGGAAGGAAATGCAGAACTCCAGTTAGTTGGGATAACATTGAAGACAAAGAGGTAATTGGACCTGAAATCCTTACTGAAATGGAACAACAAGTTAAAATGATTCGTGAACATTTAAAAGAAGTAACAGATAGGTAAAAAAGTTATGCAGATCTAAAAAGGGTTGATAAGAAATTTGAACTTGGTGAAAAGGTCTTTTTACGGGTTAAGCCAAAAAAGAGTTCTATAACCTTTGGCAAGGCAGCCAAGTTATCACCTCGTTATGTGGGACCCTTTGAAATAGTTGAAGTAATCAATCTTGTAGCTTATCATTTAGCATTACCACCTACTTTGTCACGAATGCATGATGTTTTCCATATTTATTTACTTAAGAAATACATTTCAGATTTATCACATGTGTTAAATTGGGATTCCTTGCAGGTCCAAGACCTAGGAATAATCATGGTTGAACCCATTAGAGTGCTGGAAACTCACCAGTTGCACTTGAGAAATCATGAAATTAGTCAATGCAAGGTCCAGTGGGACCAGTTTAATGAAGAAAGTGCAACATGGGAAAACCTTGAGGACATGAAAATTGTTTTTCCTCATTTATTTGAATAGAATTAATTTTGTTGATTGATAAAAATAAAGATTTTTTTTAACTTATCAATAATTCTGCCAGTTTTGGGTAGGTACTATATTCTTTAGTACTGAACAACTAATTTAATGTTGTAATAAATTTATGAAAATTTGAAATTCTCAAATTTGGAATTATGTTTGAGAACTTATGATAAAAGAACTATAATTAGGATTATTTTTCTTGTTTGAGTTTTGGACTAAGTTAATCATCGGGATGACGATGATTTTTAGGAGGGATGTATGTAACACCTCTAACATGGTTGTTATCTATGATGAATTTTATTTTGAAAGTTACAAATGTTGACATGTGATTCTTGTCTTAAGATGGCGTACTCTTATGATCTGTGAAATCATGTTTGTTGTAGATAATATGTTATCTGCTAAATAGGTACAATTCTGCCATGTTTATGCTTAATAGAAAATGAAGTAATTCATCTCTTCTTATGCTGAATAATTCACTTCTTGGGAATGAGAAATTGAGTTTCAGTTTTCATAGTCTTTGTTGCACTTCATTGGGATGCAAAAACATTACCTTGGATCAATTTCATTGATCCAAGGTATGCTTCTAATTTATAAACCTTGTGGTCATAATGACCAAGCTGGATAGATGAAAGGATCTCTGGACTCTTTGACTGTACTAAAGTCATGAATGATCTCCATGGCTCTCTGCTTCATATTTGAATTTGGATATTAATCTGGTTCTTCTTTTTGTTAAAGTGGGATGCAATTTTTACTATGAACATGGAACCTAATTAAACTATGTTCCTTAAATTAGTAACTCTATCCTAAAGTGTAACCTAACCTAAGTTACTATGTTCTTTTGTTAATATGGGATGTTAATAAGGGGACCTAAGACTAAAACTTTAGACTTAGACCTATAGACCTATGTTAGTTCCTAAACTAATGTTGAATCTAAGCTAATGTTTGGCTTACCTAAAAGGGGTCTGTGGGATGACCTAGAAAAGTGGAATGTCGGTGGACATAACCTCTAGAAATTTATGAGGAATTAATATGGTCTTATATCTTTTTAAGCTTCCAAATTTGGCAAAGACATGAGGAAAGTTGGGGGAATGAGTTGGTACCTCTGCCAAGTTTTAGTTGGATGAAATTTTGAACTTAGTCATTATCAAACATAGAGGTGGTGGTGGTGGGAGAAGTGGAAGGACTGACAGTCCTATTTTGCATTTAATATTTTGAAAATGGTGAAAAAACACCTAGGAAGAAGAAAGAGGGGTTTTGGTTTTGTTTTGGTCATTTGGTTTTTTGAGCTTGAGCTCTGCATGTGGTTTTTCTCTTCAGTTTGAATCCTTGCATGAATATCTTTCCTTGCATGGCATTTGAATGAAAGAAGTTAGCATTGTGAAAACTATAAGAAGAAGAAGAAGAAGGTTTTGAGGGTTGTTGGCATTTCAAGGGAAAGAATTGAAGCTCTGCTTGGTGATTTTCTGTGAAAACTTGAAGATCGGAGCTCTATCAGGCATGATAGGCCCTATCCATTAAGTCTTATGCTTTTACTTAAATGTTTCATAAAAACAACTCTTCTTTTGAGGAAATCTTTTGGTTTTGATTTTTGTGATTGAATATTTTTTGCTTCAATGGTGTTTTGTTTGTTTTCCTGGATGCATTATTGATTTTGGTATAATAGTTGGAAAATGTGTTCTGGGAGTATAGTTTTCATACTTCTGGGTAATCTTGCTTCTTCTTGATATTTATAATAGTGGCTTGAAACAGAGTTGAGATCTGTTAAGTGATCTTTTGACTTAAATGGTTTTCTTACAATGTATGTATCTTGGTTTGTTAGAATCTGAGAATCTTGCTTAAAATGTTTCCTTATTATCGTTGTTGGAAGACTTAGAGATAGGAAACTTGTTGGATATCAAGATTGTTGTTGGGATCTTATTGTTCTGGTGTTTTGTTTGATTTCCTTTCTTGTTGCAAGACTTTGAAGACCATCATTTGTTCTTGATTAAGGAAAAACTTATGCTAAGAGTTGCATGTTTGAACATTAGTATGACTATGTAGAAATCCTCATATTTTGACTTGTATGTCTTCTTTCTAATGTTGTTTAAAAATTTTGAAGGATTTCTTGTGTAGACATACACATTGTAAGGTATAACTTGTTTATGTTGAGTCTAATTTTTTATAATGTCAGTGGAAAATGTTATTCTATTTCAACTTGCTTTGAGACTTAAAGTTATCAGAGGAATACCCACTTCATGTTTTTTGTATGAAATCCCATTTTGGGTTTCAATTGTTGTAATAGTTCATTCATTGAAAGTATACAGGATTGTATATCTAAAAAGGTTGATTTTTTTCTTGTTGTATATTTTTCATGTTCTCTTAAACCACTTTGGGGTTTTTGAGCTTGGTAACAGATCTTTTGGATCTGAGGTTAGATGTTTTGAATTATTGATGAATGTTAACTCTTATTTGGATGGAATGCTTGAATGCTTATCTTCCTTTTTGTTAAATGGTTTTGATTTCATTGGAGGTTTGTTTTGGATTAGACCTATTGTTCTCTATTTTTCCTTTCCTTCCTTCACTGGGATTTTAGGAAATGAATCGATTATTTAATCCTTTTGATAGAATTGTGTTTTTGAACTTGTCTTTCTTGAAAAATGAAAGGTAAAGGTTGGATGTTTGATTTACATTTTCCTTTTTCTGGTTCTTTTATACTCATCCAATTCTAGACTTTGGTGAATCTTTATTTTAGATATTGATTGGTCATATGTGAACTATTCTTAACTGTTTCAGCACCTGATGTGTGTTGTTCATAGGGAAATTGTTCTGTGTATTTTGTTATTCTTTGCATGTGAAATGTTTACTCTTCTTCATAAGAGTTTGGAAGATGAGGAGACTACAATCTCACTCATACCTCTTCAATCTTGGGGATGGGGAATTGTTCTTAGGTATCGTTGTTGTTCCTTCTTTGGATCTGTTTTAGTTTATATCACTTTTTGACCTTGTGATAGGTCTTAGTGTATTAATGTCCTTAGGGAAACAAAACATGAAGTTTATGTTATGCTTAGAAGGAGTATCAAGTCTTGTATAAGTCTGAACTTAAACCAATCTTCTCCTTTTTGGAATATTAATGATTTGTGTAACTTGTATGAGATTCTGAATGTTAGCTTTTTTTTCTTGATAGAAGCAACCTTATACTTTTGATAAGGTCTGTATGATGTTATCTTTGACTGCTACCTTGAATTGAATACTATAAATGAAACCTAGGACTTTTAGGATGCTTCAATGGAGATTACTTTAATTGTTTATGATGATTTAGTTACCCTTACTTGTCCATATGATCTTATTTATGATTAATGTTCATCTTAGACTTTAGGATGAATATGAGATAGTATGGATAATTAGATGGAAGGAAATATTCATTATTGTACAAATAGTAGAATTAATTTGAAAGATAGTTTTATGTATCTTATATTTCTTCTTGTTATATAGATTTAGTTGATTAAAGGAACTTAAATCAGTTACCTGAAAGGGAAGGTACGGTTCAGATGAAATGATCATTCTTCTTTAACTTTGTTGTTTTATTTTGTATGTTGAAATTAGTTTTATGATGAAAAGTTAGGGTTGATAGGTTGAATAACTAAACCTCACTTTTGATTAGAAACTTTAAAAAATCTCTCTCTCTCTTCTTCTTGGATTGTATTCTTTTTGGATTAAGTCTTTCTGTTAGTTTCAGTTGTGTTTTCTGGACTGTTTCATAAACAACAAAGTTCTTTTTATGAAATAGTTAGTTAAAAGCACATCATTTTAATGATATAGTGCTTATCATGCTCAGTTCAATGAACTGACCCATGCTAACAATTTTGGAGATGGATTTCGTAAAAGATGAAAGGAGAAAGACATATAGAAAGTTACATTTGTTTTATTAAAGGAATTGTATCTTTATTATGATGAAATGTGGCTTCAAACTATGGAATGGGGTTAAGAACACTCAAGAAACCCCAAATCGTTGTGCAAAACCAATCAGTGGACCATCAGATAAGAAGTAAACAAGGATTCCTATTTTACATACATTAACTTTGAAGCAAACAAGCCAAATTAACAAATATAATTACCATCTATTCTTGAAAGCCTAAATAAGTGAGCCTAATAAGGATCTAAGAAATCAGTTTGTGCTTAAGAGAATGGGAGCTCACCATTAATGGCTTCAAGGCCAATGGTTCTTCCCATTTACTCCATGGTGTGTGGTGTGTTGCAAAGGATAAAGCAAATAGCTCAATAAAATGAAATAAAAATCCTAATCCTAGCAATAATACTATAGTTTATGTTAGAGGGAAGAAGTGTTCTTGTAAATGAGAGGGGGGTAGTGGGCTATTTATATTTTTCCATTTGGGAAAGTGGGAGATTTGGGTGCATGTGGGACAAATGAAAAAACCCAAAAAGAACTTTAGCAAGTCAAAGTAGGATTTGAATAGGTTTTAGAAGAGGTTGACCATAGTTAGGGCTAATTAACTTAGGTTAGACTAGTTAATCTTGCTATTAGAGAGAAATTAGGGTTTTGAAAGAGTTTTGAGAGGTTCAATCAATCCAATGAAATGGATTGATAGTCTAGGAAGCTAATAGACAACAGTCTAGAAGAGGATAAAAAAATAATTTAGCTAAGAAGAGGCCTATATTAGCATGTTTAATTGAATTATAAGAGGAATACGAATGAAAGGAGTGTCATAAGAGGGGAGTTAGATAGGTCTAACTGATGGTATGTCATCAATTTGTGAGGAGGAGAATAATTAGTGCAATATTAAGAGTAATAGTGCTTTGATCAAACTACAGGTGTCTACATATCCCCCTCTTTGGGGTGACGTAAGCCTTGTAACTTCAAAGAAAGTAGACAAGCATAAACGAGTAGGAAAGTTTTCTGAAGGGGTAGAAGAAAAAATTGTTAGCTAAAGGGATGCCCCCTCAAGTGTTGATGGGGTGATGGAAGAACTTGATCAATGATCGAAAAGAGAAAAAAAGAAAGAAAAGTGTGAAGGGAAGATTAGAGAACAACAAGAAAGAGAGATATTAAGCTATCCACAAACCATTATAAACAATTTTTGAATCATCATTTTGCTTAAAATCCTCATCATCGGCCCTTATTAAAATATAAGCATACGATGGAAGCGTAAAATGACATGAAAAGACAAGATACAAATAACCACCCCTTGCTAAAACATCAAATCCATGAAACATACAAACATGCAATGCAATACGAGAAGTAAACAAACTTATCTAACAGGGAAATAAGTACAATCACACACACTCAAACCAAAAATGTTCAAGATAGTTGCACAAATAATTTTTTATCAAGATGTAGTCCCAAATGTTCTGATAAATGATAAGGGTTTAAAATGATTCCCCAAGAAATTTGTATATGCAAGGGAAAGAATGGAGGACACTTGGATCCAATGAAAAAGTAATGTGCATGACGAAAGCAGTACCAGGCAACTGACAGTGCCCCAGAGTACAGATGAAGTAAAAAACGTAGATTTTGTAAAATGATTATAGAGTTAGGTGATCCACGAGTCATTGTTTCAAAACATGTGAAAATGTCAGCAAGATATGAGATGAGTGTCATTCAAGAGACACATATTTCAGCTGTAAATGAGCCTTTTACCAATTTTTAGTCCATTTTTGAAATTTTACAATTTTTTTTTGGTTTTTTGGATGGTTTTGTAATTTTTTTAAATTTGTTTTTGATCAGTCGAAAGAATTTGCATAAGAGACCAAATATCTCCTAATAGAATGCACAACCGCCTGATGGCGAAGGCAAGGGTGTCAGATAGCAAAAAATGCTCTAGTGAGAAGAATTACAAGCAACAATAATTATTTCATAAAAATAATCATCGTGATGGGAAAAAGAAAGGAAAAATAGAAGAGAAATGATAGAAAAATGATTCTTGGAATATTCGTAAATCATTCCGGGTTGAAGAAGTGACCGCAGGGTGGCACTGAGTGCTCTAACATGTGAAAATAAGTAGAAATAATCACCTTAGATATAAAAATAATCATCTTCGGTGAGTAGATGAAAGTACCAGAGTGATCACGATGGAGAAAACATGCCCCAGGGGCATCACGGACAGCCTAATATACCCACCCATGGGGGTAAAACAATCACGACCAGTTCATTTGTAGTAGAGCTCTTGCGAATTTTTACCGCAAACGAGAGCAATAGCCTTGGAGTGAGATGGCAAGACTATCAAGTAGACAGAGACAAGAAGATCACATCTGAGAGTTTCCTTTAAAACCCAGCGGATGGACCCTACATGAGTGCCCTATCCCTCCTTTGTCAACTTTGCATTTAATGCAGTTTTTTCATCTTTTTAGGGTAGTTTTGGCATTTTTTTTTGCACGATGTGCATGCAATGATTTTAAAGATGTACGCACATGTGTCAAAAAAATGGGTACGCATACGCGTACGTGTTTAAAAATAGGTATGTGCACTCATGTATCCACAAAAGGGGGGCATATGCGTCGGGTAGGGTAAAACAAAAGATGCACATGCGTGTGCATCGAAGGGTAAGCATATGCGTCGTGTTGGGGGTGCATGTGTTCTGGGTAGGAATTAGGAAAAATAGGAAGAATGTGGGAGGATTGTATGCATCTATTAGGGCGTGTATGCATCAAAGAAGAGGCGTATGTGCACTAGGCGTGTATACGTTGAGATAGGCACATAGGTGTCAAAGTGGAGGTGCACATGCTAGGGAAAGGAGGGAATTTATCCATGCAACCAATATAGATAAGTATAGATGAAAAATAGACTAGATGGTTAGTAGAAGAAGATGAAAATTAGTAGGTTAGATGAGTGAAAGAAGAATTTTGTTGGAAAATTAGCTAGGAATTGATAGAAAATTAGATACAAGTGGATAGAAAATTAGATCCTGACATGTGCCCTTTTTTTTGTAGAGGTTATTACCCATTCTACATACCCACAAGAGGTACAGATGGCCAGTAGCAGCGATAGAGGCGTAGTTTGATGAGGTTGATAGAAGGATATTAGATATCCTTCTATATGTGATAGAATTGGCTTACGCAGCCGATATGCCACAGATAACCTTGGATCATGACTGCTGACAGTTGTAGCTAAGAGGTGGCATAATGAGAGTCAGTACTTTTGGCTCCTAACTGAAAAGATCATGATTAAACTAGAGGAAATATGATGCATATCATGTGAGTCCCCATCCAAGTTCAGCTTATTTAGTATACCCGTCACTAGCCCGATATTGATCGGTGTATTCTTGAGATATTTGGTGTCTTGTTGATACTGCATCACAAGATGACTACTAGATTGTCACGTTGCATCAAGGATCTGTTGCTTGATCATGTGGTAGTTTACATGATGGCCTTTTTCAGTGGAGTTTTACTCCCTGACAAGACCAGTGCTTCCTTTCTACTTGGTCTCCTTGGAGTGATACAAGGATTGATTAATGGGGACACATACTGCTGGGGTCATTACATATTAGCACACTTAAATTGGGACCTCCATTTAATCACTTACTACCATCAGAAGATGATAGAACTAGCCAAATTATTACATATTTGGGCATGGGACTACATTACTATTGGTCGCCCCATAGGTGCATTGAGAGCTTGAGCTCCACAAAAGCCTTCTACTATGGGTTGGGTTCCGATTGAGAGACGATGTGTGGCCACATATAGGGGATATCCTACCATTACCTCTATGAGTTGGATAAGTTACAGCACACTTTCGTGGTATGGAAGCCCTACATACACTTTCAGTGGCCAGTGGATGGTCTAGAGCTCAGTATAATGACTGTTGAGAACTTTCTGCTAGGTAGTTCTAGCTATATACAGGAGATTTACAGAGTGGAAAGGTTCTAAAGGTAGCTTAATATTACCCAGGATGTACTCTGGGCTAGATATATGGTATGCTCTCAAGGCTAGAGATTATTTTGATATGCGGCCACAAATCGCCAGGGGCAGGGCCTTGAAAATGTATTTTATAGGAATGGTACCAACTATGTACCTATAATCGTAGATTTTTTGTGAATGATTTTGTGAATTGTGCTAATATGAGAAGATGATTTTATTTCCCCCCAGAACATTAGTGCCAATAGGAGGATAGGGGTACTCAGGCACTAGTGTCTAAGTTTGAGTCCTAGTTTTTGTACTATGCATTAGATCCAAGTCATATTTTGGGTTGTTTTGTGACTGTGTTAATGTTTTGTTCATGTATTATGCTGACTTGAACTATAGCTATGAACTGTTGTAGGAGTGATTTTTCACCCAATGTATGCCCTCCTCATTTAGGGTGCACGTGACATCTGTAGGATAATGTGGCCCAAAGGAGACAACCTGATGCTGATTTGAAGTGGATACCTGCAAGGGGTAGGTGTTGTGCATACCAAAAGAAACACACACGAGTGCTGAGTCCCTCCTTTATGTGAGTTGTGTGAGAATGCATTATTTACGATAGAAACTTAAGTGAACAAATTGAGAAGGAACCACACATTCATCTTAGATCTTAGAATGTCTTCTAGAAAAAATGTGTTCATTCACATAAGAAAAAAATTATAGAACATAGATCTGAATCATAATAGAAAAGAAATGCACTATATATATAACTGATCCATACATATGTAAGTATAACTGGAACCACACATATATTCATAATAAGGATGTTGATAACCACATTACATTAACTCAAACAATCACATATCCATATGATAATGCAAACCAATGTCATGCATTAGAACTGGACTTAGGCCCTTCATAGTAAAAAGAAAAATGTTCATGCCCATCCCCTTAGTACAAAATACTCCTACAGATCCTCTAAAACCCAACTTATGGAGATCTCCTAGTATTACTGCATGGCTTTGCCTCTTTCTCCTTTTCTCTCTTTTTCTCTATCAGGTGGTGGATAATTAGATAACAACATATAAGAGGATTTGATCTATCCTACCTGCTTTAGGTCGTGCCTTTTGACTAGGGTGAGAGGACACATTTTGTAACCTTTGTCAGTGAAGGACATGGTCCTCCATGGGAGCATGCTTATTTAGGCTCAAGCTGTCCACTATTTCTAATGATGGCCTTTTAGAATCTTCCATCGCAAGGTATATTCCCTCCTAGGCCAACCTATTTCCAGGCTTGCACCTTATCCACTTTGCATGCATAGTTGGGTCACACTTTTCTTATGTTTTGTCTGATATGAAAAATATGGCTAAGTCTCGAAACCTTTGCTCTGCTCTACGCACGTGCCACTTGTTCTACTAAACCCTCCTAGAACCCTATCCTACATGCTTTCTCCTTGCACACCCTTCTTTAAGTAGGCCCTGCGTGCCCATGCGACTCTCTGTACCTAGCCAATAATTTAGGAGCCCAATAGTAATCCAAGATCTGTAACTATAGAAAACATATTTTGATCTAAATGACCTCCAAATACATCATTTACAACATAAAATCCATTATTTACAGTCGCATATGTAACTTTCACATCAAAAGTATCCATAGATAAGATTTTATCTTGAGCTTTAGGAATTTGTGTCATTGCTTCCAAAATTGGAAAAATTTGAGAAAAATCCTCATCCATTGAGATGTTATTTGCCCCAGGTCTTGTTGATTGTGCTCCAATATCAATCATATCCGTGCCTTCAGAAATCATCAACCTAACCCGTGTCATTGCATCCTCTACAGAAACATAATGTCCTCCATCACTAAAGCTATCTGGTGTCAAATTTAACATACCCATGACATGAGTTCTTTTGGACCAATCCAACAACTTATTCCCAATGGGAAAAAATCTTTTCATTCCCTCTCTTCCAATAAGATGTTCACCTCAAAGATTTTCCCATGCCTCAAATATGCTACCTCCTCTTCCTAAAAAAGTGTGCCAATAGGAAACATTATCAACTTTGGCTTCCAATCCAAGAAGGTTGACAAGAGGAGAAAGAACAAAAGGTATCTCCCAAACATTTTGATGGGGTATTCTAAGAGTATCAGATATAAGTTTGATCCTTCCATAGAATATAATGTCTAAATCAATAGGCTGAGGCCCATATATGATGCCCTTAGTCCAACCCAAATCCTTCTCAATTTCCTTTAGAGCTCTCAACAAAGCATGGGGACCAATTTTTGTGATTTGCCTTACTACAAAATTGAGGAAGAAAGGTTGATTGGTCACATATGAAGGTGTTGTCTCATACAACTGAGCATGGGCCCTAACTTCAATTCCAACTTTTTTCATCATGTCCACAACTCTATTAAAATTTTCAACTTTGTTGCCAACATTACTGCCTAAAGCAATCACTACTTCCTCTTTCGGGGAATGAACTTCAATGAAAGAATCATGATGATGTCTTTGCAGAGTAATAGAAGAGCTGCCCAATTATTGCAAAATGAACATGCGGAAACAAATGTATCAATGAAAATCCTATAAGTCTTTTATTTTCTCAGTTTGCTTGGTTAAGGACAATTTTCTGAGGCATTAAATTACTCGATATGGTTTTCACCAAACCCACTTTAAATTCTCCCTGAGATCAAGCATATGGAGATTATACTGATTGAAAGTTTGGTTGCAGAAAAATGTTAATGCACAGATCATAATAGTGGGAAGGAGTAGATATGTGGTAAGTAGATCTAATGGTGAGAGTGCATTTGGAATATTTGTAATGATTGTAGGCTTTGGTTCTTAATTTTTAAGTAAGTATGGTATTTTAGGGGAAGGAAATTCTAATTTAAATGTATATTTACTTTCATTTCTAATTTTAATGTATATATGTGGTTGTATTCTATTGTCTATTTTGACCCCTATTTAAGCATGTACCATATAATGCCCTAATAACTTACAAATTATTTAATTTGCTAAATATATTGTTTACCCTGGTGATATTCAATGGTCTAATAATAATTCTTCCCCTTAGTTGAATGTTTTAAATTATCTCACAAAATAATATTATTATACCCTAAAATGCCATCATAAAATCGCTAAAAATTTATTTGTCCTTGTGAGTTAAAAGAAGCTTCAAAAACTATGTGAGAAACTCTAAATGGTTTTTCCCTTTGCCAAATACATCAAAATTGAAATTACCAATTCATACTTGTTTGTATTTGAAAATCCAATCCCAAGGTCGAAAATGTTTAAAATCATGCTTTAGTTGATTTTGAATCCTGCCATCTTGGTGAAAAAAGTTGAATTCTAGGGCATAGCCTGGAATTTTTAGACGTTTTGATGGTTAAACACATTCGTAACATTTACAACTATTAGACAAATCATCCTCATAATGGTATTTTAATGTGGCAGGTTTGGTCATTGGAAAGCCTGAACTATTGAACACAAATATTGTTAAGGGTCATTTCTTTAATTTTTTCAAGGCATTTTGCAACCCAACTATCTATTTAAACACAATTTCCTCCATGGCATGTTCATGTGAGTAAAATTGCAGATCATTTTCTTTGAAAAAATTGTTGTAAGGGTTGTCTTGATAGTGAGAAAATTGAATCAAAGTGAAAACTACAAGTGGCCCGATGCCATCATTAAATCATCAAGTGGACATGTGTCCCTACAATGATAAAAATGAGGGTTTTCTCCTTTCATACAACAACATTTTTAACTGTGGGAATTTAACATATGGAGATAAAGTGAGGATGGTGTTGAAGGCAAGGATGAAATATGATGAGATGACATGATAAGGTATGTCGGAAAAGGGTAGGATAGGGGGTGAAAGGAAACGTGATTTTGTAGTTTTTAAGTGCAAATAAAAAATAAAGTATTGAAGACAACAAAAAGCTGCGCAACATATCTAGAAAAATGACACGTTGAATATGCATCAATCATAAACCATCATATTAAATATCAACATCATCATTGTTGATATAATAACGCCATTAATAAATGTGTTTATGTAATTCCGCTCAATAGATCAAAACATCAATATGTGAGAAAATATTGTGTCACGTTATAGGATTTTTATTTTGCAAAACATCATTAGTAAATTTTGTGCATGGCTTAGTGTAGTAATAAAAATATGGTTATGGGCACTTGGCAAGGACCACTTTAACATTTATTCTAACATTATTGCATCTACCTAATTTTTTAGTACCTTAAAGTCTTTTGCTCGATCATATGGGCTAGGGAGTGTTTCATATTCTCTTCCCTAGGTTCGAGGAGATTGCAAAATCAAAAATTTACCCTAACTCCATTAGGAATCACAAGGAGACTTGGCAAGTGGAGCAAATCAAGAGGTGCATTGCACATGGCGGGGAAAAAGGTGACATCTATAGACTATCATGTGTATCAAAAAAGGTCAAAATTTCAAATTGAAACAATTTAATGGGACCCCGTAGGCCTAGGAAAGGATCAATTCAAAACGAACATGGGGAAAAATGAGCTTGTTTCAAATTTTCAAAATGTTTCAAATAAATTTTTTAAAACTTGGCCCGATCCAATCATTTTTTGCCACGTGAGCCTTATGGAAAAATTTTGAATACTCAGGTAGATCAAACACATTTACCCTAACTCATTAGGGGCACCTAGGGATCCCAATTTGGAGGGCCAAGATTAAAAAGGGCATGGATAAGATCGACGGTTACTGTGCATCCATTTGTTTTAACCAACCATGGGAGCTCCAAGAATCTTGGAATCACATTTTTTGCATCAAATTTCATCAAATTTATGTGATTTTGTGTCCTCTTGGCCTTCCAGAGATCCATTGGCATTGTTTCATGACTTAATTCTTTTGATCTCATGGTGTTTTTGAACTACATTTGGCTCAGCCTTCAAAGAAAACACGTGAAATGCTCATCATATCAATTAAAATTGCAGAGGTAATTTGAAAAGGTAAAAAGGTGAAAATGATGAATCAAAGGTGTTTGCATGCCTCAATGATGAAAAATATGCCTCCAGGATGGATAATGATCCAGATATTTGTAATGATCTAATCTTTTTTGGCACACCTAGGTAACCTGCGAGTGTTTTTCAAATTTGATGTCATTTTCATTGAATCATGTAGAATTGTTGTCAACAAACTTGATCCCATGGCATATTCTTTGCTTGGGAAAGAAGGCTCCAATGTGGCATCAGGGTATATAGTGCATTTTGGAGAAATTGTAATATTTTATACCTGATTTGAAAATTATCACAGCAAATTCTGAGAAAAAGCTCATTTTCTGAGAAATCCACCAAAGAACCAGGTTAATGTCTCATGTGTTGGAAATTCATGTATGTGAGTTGGTTACAAGTGTATAGCCATCACACAATTTGAGATTGTTCATGTAACTCTCCCCTGTTGTTGAATCTAACATTTATTTTGAATTAAATCTGTGTTTTTCTTTGGGCAATATGATGTCTGTTATCATTTTTAAATGCCTGCAAATAAATTTTATTGTTCTTGTTGCAATCTTGCATTGAAAGTCTTTAGAAATCACACAGGATCTCCATTTCTTGGTTGATAGTTTAGTGGCATTTTCAATCTCATATTCAGAAGAGCCTTCATCTGATAAGGAGATAAACAAATTTAAAATCACTTTACCTTCCTTGACTGTAGAGATTTCTTGTAAGCCTTTGGGGGTACCTTAGGCATGGTTTGATCATGGATTTTTGTGTTTAATTGAGTTCTTTACTTCAAGCTTTTGTGGTGAGTTCTCAAATATTGTGTGAAGAGTGCAACCTGGGCTTCCATTTGTGCCTCTTCTGGTTGAAAGAACATCCTGATTATTTTAGGCATTTCATCTGATAGTTGTTCAAGTATTGTATAGATTGTCAAAGATTTGATCTATCCCAGTTTGTCTTATCAATCCCCCACCAAAAATCATCTAAATAACAAAGATCCTATCATGTACTATCCCTGATTTGCATTTGTATACCCACAGAAGATCAAAATCCATTTGCAAAAGTATGCATAACAGATCAGGATTTCCAATGTCTCTAATAACCTTTGCCTTGTTTTGAGAACATACCCATGTTTTGAGAAGTGACAACTTGTGAGAGTTCAGATCTGGGGTGTTGATCATGTTTTCATCAAGGTCTCCATCATAGAATTTCAAGCAAAGAGAAGGACATCTTCATCTCCTTCACCATTACAAGGTTACAAAATAGGTCCTCTTACCTTGGTTGCAAGGCACAACCTAAAACAGCTAGGACAAGATCAAGTCCTATTGGAGTGCTATCCATTTCTCCACAAACCTGAGTGCCAGCTAGACCATATCCCCGGCTACCAATGACATACAACATGGTCTAATCTATCCTTAAGCTCCATGACATATCTATGGTGTTGCTTAAACTGAAAAGGAGAACAAATTTGGATACCAGGTACAAATAAAATTTAATAAATTCGCAAAACAAAGAACTAAAGATTGATACCACACAAATAATAAGACATTTGTTTCTTTTCTATCAGCTCACACTTTTCCAAAAACTGAAAGATATATGTGTCCAAACACTATTAGATCACACTTCGTAATGAAATAAAAAATACTAAGTCAAACAAAATACGTGGATCCTATTAAATGGCTCTCATTTCACAAATATGACAAATGCAACAAGCTAGAAAATTTTAATTGTATAACAATTGACAAATGCAAAATGTGGAGCAATTCTATTGGCTTAGATTTCCCAAATGTGAGAGGATAGCTAGTACATGTCTGACAAAGAGAATACATGTGTAAATCCTTTATTGGCATGTGGATTTTAACTGACAATCAGATAAAAATATTCTGACACCTCAAAGCAAGATAAATAAATTTGATTAGCTCAGGCTTCATACAAACTGACAAATGCAACTCTAGATGGAGAAATATGATTGGCTTGAGCTTCGAAGTCAAATAATTCTATCAGGGAAAATCCATATGGCACAAAATGATTGTATCAAGATTTTTAAAGGCAATAAGATGTCAGATTGAAGCCACTTGGCACTCTAAGAGTGGGTACAACTTCACAAGTATTGGTACAAGATTCGTAAAACCAAAAAATGACTTTAAAAATGAATCCAGATGGCAAAAAATGATTGGATCAAGCTTCGCAAAAGTGGATCTAGCAAAAAAAATGACGAAAAATGTGAAGAAAGATGGGACCAAATGACTTGTCCAAGCTTCGCAAAGACAAAATTATCTAAAAATAAATATTTTTACCACTACAACAGACTTAAAAACCTCAAACAAACTATATCTATGAAAAAACAACTCAAATGGCTATAAACAACACGAAAACTTAAAACAAGCTCACAAATGATGGATTTAAACCACAAACAACTAAAAATAGATGCATGCCCAAAGAAAAGATATAAGAATACAGTAGCTTAAACATGATCTAAACAACCATTTATCCCATATTTTACAAATGTTTCAAATGGTATTGGGGTGGTAATTGGAATTTTAAACCTGGTTTGTTTGAAGACGACTATGGGATATTTTAGAGTCTTCCAGATCCGTACATACAATTCAATCTTCTTTAATTTTTCAAGTAAAACACTACTAGATCGATCCTGTATACACACAATCACCAACCTCTGATACCATGTTAGATTTAGTAGGGGATGAATAATCCACAAATTACAAACCCATCATTAAAGCCGAAGATTATAGATTATAATATGCAATCGATTAGACACATGAATAGCTTAAAAATAGATAGTGAATGCAAAGCTTAATGAGCTAGAGATTGAAAGTAAATAATGAACAAGAGGAGAGATAGATAACACCATATTTAAGTGGAGAAATCTGAAGGAAAAACTACACTGGTAAAGCATTGTCTTTATTAAGAATTCAACACAAGTTTAATCTAACACTTCCACTTCCATTTTGCACTCATTTATAATGTCTTCTCAGCTAGTTTCTTGATTAGATCATACAATGATCATCAAATGTATCTTAGAATAAGATCTCATTCTTTAATTCAATCTGTATAACATGTATACATTGTAGAAATCTAATCCCAAGAGGGATCACCCAAATCAGTGTGGGTGGATGAATTGGTCGAGTTGTTTCGCTCTTTAATGTGAAAGACCTTCACAATAAATTTTTCTTAATTTGTTTTTAAATTTAATGTTGGGGCATACTGCATTGGCCGATCCCACTTGACATTATCACCCCAACATATTTTAATGAAGACTGGTTAAGATTACAAAATTTGAAACAGATGTAGATTTCTCAATTTGTCTTGTGCATTGGCACAATGTTGGCCACCCTGGATGAACCCCTATTTTTCCATATTTTTGTCCCATGTAAACCCGATGTCATAAAAATATAAATTTTCACTATTTACAATCTTGATATTTATAATTAATACTTTACTATGTTTTGGAAGGAAATGTTTTCCATATTCTTGTTATTTTTATCTTGTTATTGGTTCTTCCAATATGGCTTGAATGAATTCTTTTATGTGTATTAACAATATATTTGGAAAATGAACAAACTTTGCAAATTTATAAAAAACCTTAATTTTATGAACAATAGACTAGGTTTGACAAAAGTACATTTACCATGACTAAATTACTGTTTATGTATTTAAGGCTATATATTAACTAAGTGGAGCAATATGTCAAAAGTGTGTGCATACCATCAATAAACATTAAATTGTTTCCATCATGGGAAATAGATTCAACACAGTGACACCTATATAACGTCTCGTACATTTGGATAAAAAGGACACCTCTCATGTCACGGCCCAGAAATTATTCACCTCTCTTTAGAAGTTAAAAACTAAGATTGATAAAGCAGTCAAGTAATGTGGACTGCTATTGCTTTCAGATTCCTGTCTTGATGTATGTATAGAATCCAAATGTGTTCAGGCTGCTTTGTTGTATATTGGGCTCTTTTTTCCATATTTAAATAACCTAAAGGGTTATGGTTCCATATTAAGTGATGGGGATAAACCCTTGATTTAATAAATATGGTTTTAGTTACTTTAATAACTAATGAGAAACCTAATATATAATTTATATTTAAATAATAAGAATATAAACTATTCTATATTATTTAACTATTAACTAAATATTATGAAACACTTAATATTATAGTTCTAACCCTCCCCCATAATATTAAGTGGGGATCCATATGCCAACATTACCTGTTTGTACAACAGTATTTACAAATCCATAAACCATTAAAGCAATAGGCTAGCACATGTATTTTTGAAGGAATTATAACAACTTCATCATGCTCAACTTACCTTTTGGTACAAAAGAATTTGGAATCCATAAATCATACAGTATGATTTAGGGAAGCATGATTTATGAGACTACATCCCACCATTTCTCATGGAAATTTTCTTAAACCACATCTCTAGGATCCTTTTATAACACAAGGACCTCCTTTACAAATAAATGCAACACACTGGACAGTTGTACCGTAAACTCTATCAGTTTACTTTAGATCATACAAGATCTTTTACAATGCTTTTAAACCAGAGATAGAAGTATAAAGGATAAGGAGTTAATAACCATTCGACCATTAGGAGGTGGCATTGCCATGCACACTCCCCCTCAATGGCAACTCTGAAAGGCCAAACATTACACAAACTTGCAGTATTTTACAACACACAATGGCTCGTAAACATATCTACAATATAATCTTCAGTCTAACAGAACTAGATATCTCTATCACCCAGAAAACTTCTCTCGAATAACATACATATGAACTTCAATATTCTTTGTTCTTCTAATGTTGAACTAGATTCTTTAACAAGAGCAATACAACTTTGACCACCACATAGAAGAGGAATACTTCCTTTAACTTCCATGTGTATCTCTTCCAACAGTCGCTTCAGCACACATGGCTTGTTCACTGTTTCCATTGCACTTCTCTTGCCTCAGTAGAAGAAATGAAGATTATTGGTTGCTTTTTGTTGTTCAAGTAATGGTTCCTGCACCAAAAAACTTGAACACATATCCATTATATTTTATATCTAACACAACATTAGCATGGTTGGAGTCATAATATCCATAAGCATATAAATATAAATCATTATTGATTTCACTTTTAACCATCTATAAAAGTTAAACACTAGTTGTATAACAACTAACATAACAATATGCTTAACAACTAACCATGTTAAAATATGTTGAAAAAATTCAACATACTATTCATGTAGAATATATATTAGATGCAATCAGTATTGGACGTCTCCAATACAAAGGCAAGGGCATCCCCAAGTGTTGTTTGTGATGAATCTGGATCAGATTGCAACAATTAAACACAACAATAATGATTTCTTTATATTTCACACACAATAATTTCTATATTGGTTATTAAATAGCTAAGGATAATAGCAAACCAACTTCCTATTAAATAGGAAGGCAAAATACACAAGTATAATTAATAAGCATGTAACTTTGTTGGGGCAACAATATATGGGCTACAACACCACAAGATATTAATAATATTACTAATTAACAAGAGATTATAAAGTAGCTTTTATTTTACAATAAATAATGAATACCAATGTGAACACTAGATTTCCTCAACATGACCCCCCAACCTGTTCTACATCCTGAAGAAAACACATCTGAATAACTAGAAACAAAATTGTATGCCTCCACACCATTTTGTCTATGTTGCTAGCTTGGATCTTGTTGCACATGACCAATTTGCTTCACTCAGTGAAACCATACCGAATTATCACACTTCCATCGATTCACCTACATACTGAACTCGACAGTTCCCAAGCTTTCACTTCCAGTGAACGCTCTCTCACCGGAAATCAAGACCTCTAGAAGTATCTACATCGAATCAGCAGAATAAGAGGATCACTCTAGTTCATGCCCTCCTATACTAGTTCTCAGAGGCAAAATGCACATTCTCCTCATTTTAATCATAACAGGGGAAGGAAACCAGCTGACATCATTTTATTCTGTTGAACTGAAGACTACACAACTAAAAAAGAGATGCCACCATACCAAAATGTAAGCCCCCGTCAAGATTACTGAAGAGGCATTGATATCCTGATCCTTCGTTACCTCCAAACTTAATGCGACATGCTACTAACTCAACCTGATTTGATCATGGAGCTCAAATTGAAATGCCCCCAATTTTGACTTAGACATCAGATTCCAGCCAAATACATCCATGAGGCAATTTTTATTTTATTTTTAGTGACTTTTACAATGACCCAATTTTTCAATCGATAACGCATGTACTGACTAAAAGAATTACTAGCAACTGGGGCAACAAAACACAACTCATTTGACTGACTCACTGAGTCTTTTACTACAAAATCACTTTATGACGACTATTGAGATGGATAACCTCCCTTGGCATATAACATTTAATAGTAATCGACATGAAGACCGCCTCGAAACTTCCTTAATGACTTGCTGAATCCTCTCGTCTTTGACAACAACTTTAACTATTTTTGATTCTTTAAAAATAAAAAATAATAATAACACATAAGACAATAACAACCCTTTACCTAAAAAGACTTTGAATCACACCATAATTTGATGCAGATCTCTGGAATAATTAATCACTTTAACTCAATGTAGGCCCTACTGTTTGTTCATATGTATTCATTTTTGAGCATGAGTTATTTCGCTCTTTAAGGGAATAATAGCCACTATATGATGGTTGTATGGAATTTGTCTTGACAAAGACGTCCTGGAATAGAATCAGCTGATGATATGATATATAGCTCTATAATGCAGATTGAAGATCCAAACTCCTTGGATTCATTAGAAGTTGGAGGCTGTTTTAGCCTGTACGTGGTAAATCTACACATTACAATGGATGTGTTGCGTATCAAAATGGCCGCAGATTTGACTACAAGGCAGGTGTTGATAAAGAAGATTAGCCTTCTGTCCGTAAGCAACGATTTGCTCATTAAATCTGTATTCATGTAACAACTCCTTAGCCAAGACTGATAATGGTCTTTGAGATCTTCTTATTCAAGTCTTCACAAATCTGTTCTTAGATCCAATACACGATAAGGATCTGAGAAATAGAAGATTGTTTCCAAAGGGTGTAGTTCACGTATTAATCCACGTTACAAAGAACAAACACCGTTAGGATATAACTCAAAAATACATAGCATACAGGTTCGAGGCGTATCCCGGGTCTTCTGCCACTTATACACTATAAAATAAATCTTTGAAAGATAGATTCATTCCTGTATAGACCTCAAGAATTCATAACTGCATCAATATATTTTCTCTGATACCAGATGATGAATTTGGATTAGACTGCAATAATTCACTTGCAATAATGATTTCTCTATATGTCACATACAACAATTTTGTATAGTATATTGGTTATTAAATACCTAAGGAGATAGAAAACCAGACTTCCTGTTAAATAGGAAGGCAAAATAACAAATGTAATATTTGTATTTTCCAGCAATATTCGACTAACATATTGCATGCTTATAAGTGAATATTATAAAACTAACCTATTGGAGGCGTCTCCAATACAAACAAAAGGGTCTTTTATCCCCAAGTGTCTTTTGATATCAAATAATAATATTTTAGTAATCACATACTAAGAAATGTTTTATATTAAAAACATATATATCTTCATTTTAAGCCTTTAAAAATGTAAGATAAGACTTGTAGATTAGATAACATATCTAAATAGATAATCAAATCATATAAGAATAATCACATAATTACTGAAAACATGATCCAATGACTGTGGATACTTCTCCATGGATTTAAGTGGAGTTTGCTTCAAACAATGATCATGTAAGCACCCTTCAATACATTTCATAGGTGGCAAAGCTTATAGACATGTCATATATGATCAGTTTTTCATGCAAAAAATAAACAAAAGTTCTATTTTTTAATAAATTGTCCAAAAACGAAGCAAAAATTTAAAATACATATAAGTCATTTTGTGTATGTTTTCAGTTGTAGTTATTTCTAGTTTATTTCATTGAGTTAATTATGTAAGAAAATGAAAAACAACTCCTTTTTCCAACAATATAGATAAATATACTTTTTATTTAGAAATAGAATTTATAAAGCTATTATATTAGCACTATGATTATTCTCATTATCATCGTCATTATCTTGATTTTGATCTTATTTATTCCATTTATAATTTTTGAAATTTGACTTGTTTTTAAATTTACAAACCTAAATTTCTTATGTCCAAATTTCCCACATGGTTCAAGACATTTACCACTAACAACTTTGAAGAAATATTTCCTAGTTTCATGCACACACACACACACACACATCTATATATATAATTTTTGGGCCCCTAAATTATTGACTAATTATGCAACCAAGGTGCGCGTAGGCGCATGCAAGACCTAGTTGAAGGATGGGCGCGCAAGGAGAAAGGCACAGGCATAGGGAAGGGTTCTAACAGGGTTTGGAAGAAGGGACATGTGGATAGAGCACGTAAAGCAGAACTTATCCAGGTTTGGCATGAAAAGAAGTAAGACCCGACCATATGCAAAGTGAATAAGGTGTCAGGACAGCATGGGGCACAAGAAGGAATATATGTAGCCATAGCCTGGTGACATGGGGAGACCATCATGTCAAACATGCAGAGCCCATGCTGAGGATGGAAGTGCACATCTAGAAGACCATCATGGCAAGAATGTGGAAAGCTCCATACCTGATAGGAGCATGCTCCCATGGAGAAGCCCATACAGATGCTTGGCAGCTGGATCTGAAGGCCTGCAGAAGAAAGGAAATGGCAGTTGGGGATGCCTATATATACAGGCACCCATGAGTAGTGGTGCGACATAGATGATACTAAGGCAGAGGAATTAAAGAAGAGGAAGGATGATAGATATACATGAGTCATAGTGAGAGAGCTTTACAGTTATATTAGAAGAGCTGTATTGGGTTGGGTAGAAGAAATATAGGATGAAATAATGTATCAAGGGGTTGGGATTGTAAATTTCCTTTGTATGAGTGTAAGGGATGATCCCTGGTATGATGTATGACTTCGGTCTGATCAAGCTAGTGGTAGTTCTAAATGGGTCCATTGATTGTAATGAGGTCACCATGAATATATGAGGTTACAAATATAAATGAGCATGAGTATAGTTGTTTCATATCTATATATGAATTTCATTTCTGTTTCATGGAAGCTATGAAATAGATATAATCTTATGCATTTTCCTTCTAGTTTATGAAGTTATAGTCCTATAATCTGTTATCTGTAAATTCTATTTGGGATGAATACATTTGTCTAGAGACCGCTCTATGAGTCCTATGATGAATGCATGTCTCTTTTACCTGCTCACTTACTCATTAAGTATCTATGATCTAGATAATGTTTCCCACTAAAATCACATAAAGGAGAGACTCAGTAGCTGCGCATGCCTCGGGTGAGCACCCAGTGCCCATTGGGTGTTAGGTCAGCACGCATTGGATTCCCTTGTTCTTTTGGTGGGTGTAAAAATGACTGCATCTTGGTTCCATTTCCAGGACCTCTTTTTGAAGTTATAGTGGGAAATAGCATACATCTTGATCTGTGTAATGAGTGATGATAAAGCAGTTTAACTTTGGAGAGTGTTCAAAACATGGTTCAAGAGCACGGAGGATGAATTTCCTCAAATATTTAGCACTGGACCTGAGTTTGATGCACGCAGATGGGTAGAAAAGAACCTCTACCATGAGTTATATGAAACCTTCTTCTATTGCTTCCTAGTAGAGCTATATGAATGGATCTTAGCATATGTGTCCAGATCAAGATGGTATTATAGATCACACACAGTGGACCCAAGAAGAGTACCAGAGTACTGCAAGATGTAGATCTGACGTGGACCTGTGCAGTGGATCATTGGTGGAGAGGTGTGTTGGCCAGCTACACTATGGAATACACTATTTCTACATACTCTTGTCTAGAAGTTGCTGAGTTTGAGTTTCTGTGGGATCCCAGAGGATCATTTCAACATGTTATCCCTTTGGTAATGAAGATTTTGATTGTTACCTTGGGTTTAGAGGCATTTCCAATGGCTGGCTAAACCATCTGAGTGCTGGGTGAAGAAGCTAGGGTGGAGGAAGATGGTAGATATTGCAACTGAGAAAGAAAGGGAGGAAAGATGACTCAAGTATAGTGAAGCACATGAAAGGGAGATTGCTAGACAACGTGAGGTTGCAAGTGTGATGGATATATGGAGGTAGATGTTGCAGGAAGGATTTGAGGTTCACGCAGAGGACGTGGAACCTGAGCAGTCTGTGCTACCCCATCTTGGAAAGCACGTAAGAGAGAACCCTTTGGCTTCTAATGAGAGTTCATCGTTCAAAGAAAGAAGATCCGTTGACACATATCTGAACCTGCCTAGTGACTAGACCTTAAAGCTTGGATTTCCAGATCAAGGGGAGAATATTGTTAGCTAAATTGATATCGAGTGGGAAGTGACCAATCTACACCCATGAGATGATAATTTCTCAATTGGGACTTCTATGGCTATGCATATTCCCATTTTTGGAGGGATTTTTAGACAGGTAGAAAGTACACCAGCCTTCTGATCTCACATATGGGAGCAGCATAGGGTACACTATTGGCAATGGGACATCATCACTGATCATAGGTGTGTAATTTAGTGGGACTATGGGGACCATTGGCACAATTAACTACAGGATCTGGTGGATCTAGTGGATCTGGTGGATCAGAAGGAACATGACTTGGTGGACTTGGTGGGTCTGGTGGGTCAAGAGGAATATGACCTAGTGGACCTAGTGGACCTAGTGGGCTAGGAGGTATAAGACCTAGTGGACTTGGTGGGCTAGGAGGTATAGGACCTAGTGGGCCTAGTGGATCTAACGGTGGTAAAGGAAATTCTTGAGGAAACTAAGGTTCTGGCTTAGGAGGACAAGGACCCCAAGTAACCCCCTCAAGTTTTCTTTGAAATGTCATTGCATTTACCAAATTATAGAGGTATTGAAGATGTTACAAAGTATGTACACAAATGTGAGTTGATATGGCGCGTGAAAGGGAATCGCTAGCCTAGAGCGGAAGGCAAGTCAGTTTACAATGACGTTGTAAGGGCGCACACATAGCTGGTATAAAAATTATGACCCTCATCAAACGGTGGTGGATTTTACTACTCTTGAAGAATACCTTCCTAACAGAATTCCACATCCCTGAGTTTGAGACAAAAGAGCATTAACACCCTCAAGGAGATCCAACAAGGAATGGAAGAGAGTGTGTGGGAGTATGACATGTGGTTTAAAACCCTCCTGCCAAAATTTTCATATGACATTCACCCTTCACAGCATGCTCAATGGTTTTTCGGGGGGTTGATAACACCTTTCAAAAGAGACCCCTATCTCATAAAACTTTCACAGACCCACATGAAGGTGTTGGAGTCCGCTCTACATGCGGAAGCTATTGGAAGTGTTGATACTAGTAGTTAGCCCATTTTTGGAGGATCAAATCGACTACTATGGCTAAGCCAGTTGGAGAATTTGTCTGCAAAATTAGTGCATGAGACTCGTAGTGGATTATGGTGTACACATTATGACGTAGAGGAGCATGTTAAGGATGATTTGTCCCCAAAGGATAGTACGTGCCATAGTAGTGGTTTGTGAAATTTTTCATGGGGAACATGATGCAAGTAAATGCCCCCTACTACAAGTGTGCATGATGCAGAATAATGTGTCCTGCTATTGTAAAATTTATACCTCTACAACCCATGATACTAAGGATTGTAGAATCATTGACAAGATCTATGAAGCCATTGATCATGGGGTTTGCCAGACCAACATTGCTAGTACTTCTAAAGGTGATGATCCACCAGTTATGAGGAGTGCACAGATGAGGGTGCAAGTGCGGAAGAGGCTTTCATAGAGGATTTCGTGGCTCGTTGTAACCATGGATGGGAAGAAGAAGTGAGCTCTTGCGTGGAAATTGTTTTAACTGTGGGTCTACAGACCATTATAAGTGTGAGTGCCTATGACTTGTTGTAGTGCTCATAGAGTGGGGAAGAAACACAAGTATGAGGAGTGTCCCAAGTTGTTTGATCATATGAGTCAGCAGCACCGGAAAGACAAGGATGCAATGTCAATGGTTAGCATCAAGAAGGTAGACACCCAATAGATGCCACGAGTAGCACATGATGCATGATTGGAACCTATTTTGGTAACCACAAGGGAAAAGGTTGCACACGCACAAGGGAGATTCCAAGGAAGAAGAACCTGGTTTCGAGAGAAGAGGTGGTACATGGAAGGTACCCAAACCCTGCTTATCAAAAGGAGGTGTATCAAGAAACCATGGACATGATTCAGATTCTACAAGGATAAATCTAGTGTCTGAAGGAGAAATCCAAGAGAGAAGGGAAAAGTAGGAGGATCAAGGCTCCAAAAAAATGACTTAGATGAGGTCAAGGAGGTATGTAGGATGCCAAGGAAAGAGAATATTATTCCCTTGTTAAGAGCATGGCTAAGAGAGAAGGTACCACGCATGGGAGAAGAGTGTGAGAGGCAAGTCTTACATGTAAACCTTCCTCCTCACAGCCTTGACTATGACAAGGAGATCACATTAAATGTGGTCGTAGATGAATGGCTCCTTAGAAATATCCCCATTGACACAGGTACGGAGGTCAATGTTCTCACTTTAGATGCTTGGCATCAGATGGGAAGGACTGCATTACAACCATATTCAAATGTAATGTATATGGCAAACAAAACAAAGGAAATTCCCATAAGTGTCTTAAAGGATGCCGCTATTACCATTCAGGGAGCTAATTTTACTTGGGACTTCGAAGTCTTAGCACTCATTGAGGCAGAAAATTTCCCAGAACTACTTGGGCACCCATGGTGTTATAAGAACAATGCAGATCTTCGGTTCAACAAGGGGTACATCAAATTTGAAAATGAAGAGGAAAGTGTCATCATACCCCTAGCTGATGGGAATTCAACACCCTATACTGAAATTTTGGGAGAAGAGGTCCTAGATAGGATATATTTTCACTCAATTAGGGACCCAGAGATAATCCATCCTATCGATGGAGTTATCCAGTTTGAGGATGCTCAGTCAGTGAGTGATACCACCCATATAGCATGTGATAATTTGGCACATGGGACCTATGAGCTAGTCAGTAGGCACTTGAGAGGATCAGTGACAAGGGTGACAAAGGCGCATATAGTCTGGCACCTAGGGGGAAATGAGATACCTAAGTACTCTGGAGGAGCCTTCCCTAAAATCTTTTTGTAGAAGATGGAACCTTAGTGGAAGGAGGAGGAGGAACAAAGAGGAATGTTGAGTTACGTCCTACTAGGAACTGTTGCACGCTGGTGGGTGATACATCAGGATAACCTTCTAGAGTGGCACGAGGTGATGATTTCCCTCTCTGTCTGGTTCTCTAGAAGTAACGTGCCCACCACCATCATGGAATACCATGGTAGTGAGCCTGCCTCTTTCCAAATCCAAACCAGTGAGAGGGTCTGGAGAGAAGGCGAGGAGTATTTTCCACCATCCCTCTGGATTCACAAACTGTATTCCACACTGCAGGGTTGCATGCATGCATGGTACATCCACTCTGAAACATGCTGCTAAATAGGGAATTGGCAGGAACTAGTGGTTGATCTCATCAGTTTGACATCGAAGCACCAAACCATTGGTGGATAAGGCATTACAGGAGGTCAAGGGACCTACAATGGGAGCTAGTGCCAAGGCAGAGGATAGGCTTGTGGAAAGCTAGGAGGTGGGATGGACTCTGGATGAGGATGAGGTTCAAAGGAGCCTTGGTTGTAGGAAAAGAACTCTGTCTGGTTCTCTAGAAGCAATGCACCAACCACTATCAAGGACTACCATGGTAGTGAGCCCACTTCTTTCCACATCCAAACCTGTGAGAGGGTCTGGAGAGAAGGCGCAGAGGCTCTACCACCATCCCTCTGGATCCATAAACTATATTCTACACTACAGGGTTGTGTGCGTGCATGGTACATCCACTCTGAAACATGCCGCCAAATAGGGAATTGGAAAGAACTAGTAGATGTTTTTGTCCAAGTGTTTGAGTACCGGAGTACTAAGCCATCGGTGGATAGGGCTTTGTAGGAGGTCAAGCACCTTACAATGGGTGATAGTGCCAAGGAAGAGGATAGGCTTGTTGAACTACTAGGAGAGCCATGTTTGGAAGGGAACTTTAGGGAAGATGAATCTAATGAGGTAGAGTTGGAGCACGCATGCGCGGAGAAAGAAAAGGGTAAGATGGTCTATATTATAGATGGTGAGGAAGTGGAGAACTTGGAGGTTAACCATTCTTTAGGCTCACGCGAAGTGATGGATAGTGCTAATGAACAAACACATGCTTATCATGAGCCTTTGAAGACAAAGAAGGTTAACATTGGGTCGGAAGTAGAACCCAAGGAAGCTATCATTGGGGATTATTGGTCAGAGAAGGAAGTCTCCAAAATCATTGATCTTCTACGCGAGTTTGAGGATTTATTCCTACGTGGTTATCATGAGCTCAAAGGTGTTCACCACTCATTGGGAGAAATGAGGATTAAGCTGAAGGAAGGTGTGTGCCCGGTCAGGAAGAGACCATACCGGATGAATCCTAATTTTTACATAAAGGTCAAGGAGGAAATAGACAAGATGATAGTGTCAGGAATCATTAAAGTAGTGGAGGAGTCAGAGTGGATAAGTCTGATGGTGATTAGCATCAAGAAGGATGGGAGGATAAGGATATGTGTTGATTACAGGGAGTTGAATGCAGTGTGCATCATTGATCCTTTTCCAACCCCATTTACTGAAGAGATCCTGGAAGGAGTGGCAGGATGCGAGATCTACTCTTTCATGGATGGGTTCTCAGGTTATCACCAGGTAAGGATTGCAAAGGAAGACTAGAAGAAGACAACTTTCACCACTAAGTGGGGAAGTTTTCTTACACATTCATGCCTTTTGGATTGAAAAATGTGCCCGTTGTGTATTTGTGCATTGTAGTACAGGCCTTCCAGGACTTCATCCACAAGTTTCTCCAAGTGTACCTTGATGATTGGACCGTGTATGGATTGGTCAAGGACCATTGTGATAACTTGTGCTTGATGTTTGAAAGATGTAGGTAGTTGAGGATATCCCTCAACATAAAGAAGTGTGTATTTGCTACACCCTTTGGGACCCTGTTGGGGCACATCATATGCAAAGAAGGCTTGTTGGTAGATCCTGCCAAGATTGTAGTAATTGTGGGATTATTTGAGCCAACTAGTCAAAGCGCAGTGCACGGATTCCTTGGACACACGGGCTACTACTAAAATTTCATCAAGGTTTATGCAAGGATCGCCATGCCTTTAGAAGAATTGCTTAGGCATAAGAGTACCTTTCATTGGGGAGAGGCACAATAGAAGGTGTTTGACACCTTGAAGGATAGGCTTATCACCGCACCTATCTTATGTTTTCCTTCTTGGGACAAGCCCTTCCATGTTCATGTGGATGCCTCTGGAATGGCCATTGGAGTAGTACTTGCACAACTTGGTGAAGGAATTATTGATCACCCCCTATGCTTTATAAGAAGAAAGTTGACAGTAGCTAAAATAAATTACACCACAACTAAGCGCGAGGCATTGTCTATGGTCTACGTGCTTCATAAGTTCAGGTAGTATCTGTTAGCAAATCCCTTCACTTTCTACACTGACCACATGGAATTGAAATATTTGGTGAATAAACCCATTCTTCAAGGGCGCATATGCCGATGGGTGTTTCTATTCCAAGAATTTGACTTTACCATGGTTGTCAAACAAGGAAAGAGCAATTCTGGACCTAACCACTTGTCTAGAATTGACTTAGGAGAGGATGCACAGAGCATAGAGGATACTATGTTAGATGCACAATTATTTAGGTTGTGGTGTGCACCCTCAGATTTGGAGGATATTGTTGTGTTCCTTAAGACGGGTCAGGCACCAGAAGGAATGAAGACACTAGAAAGGAAGCAACTAGCCATTCACGCCCTACATGTTGATCAGTGGAGACCTATACAAGTTAGGGTGTGATGAAGTTTTGCGTAGGTGTGTGATAGAGCATGAGAACCTTGCCATTATGGAGGAAGCACATGGAGGAAGTACAAGTGGGCATTATGCAGGTGATGCCACTGCGTGTAAGATATTAATGGCCAGTTTATGGTGGGAGACCTTGTATCAAGATCGCAAGGAATATTTCAAAGCATGTGACCATTTCCAGCACATTGGAAATCCCAAGTGAAGGGATGAAATTCCTTTGTGCCCTATCCCTAGCACTGAGCCTTTTGAAAAATGGGCAATAGACTTTGTAGGCCCTATTGCACCAGCAGCGCACAGGACTAGATCATGCTATGTGATCACTTGCATAGACTATTTGACAAGGTGGCCAGAAGCAGCCCCAACTAAGGACTGTACACCAACTACAACAACAAGATTCCTATGGGAGAATATCATTACAAGGTATGGATGCCCTTTGAGTCTCACCAGTGATAGGGGTACACATTTCTTGAATGAGACCGTGAGGATCCTGTTGGCAGAATTCATGGTGGCTCATCACAAAACTACTCCCTATCACCCTCAGGAAAATGGAACCGCTGAGGCATTTAACAAAATACTTAGTCACACATTGACTAAGATCTGTGATGTTGGAAGGCAGGATTGGGATGACAAGGTATCAGTTATGTTGTGGGCGTATAGGACAACTTAAAAGAGGCTAAACAAAGCCACACCATTTCAGTTGGTGTTTAGCACAAAAACTGTCCTACCAGTAGAATTCATGTTACCTTCTCTGCGTATAGCGCATGCAGGAGGGTTGGCTGATGAGCAAGCACTGGAAGAAAGAATTGATGAACTGATGAAGCTGGATGAGAGAAGATCACTTGCTAGATGGAGCCAAACCATAGAAAAAGCATGGCATGATCGCCATATCAGGAACAAGAAGTTTGAGGTTGGGCAGATGGTATTACTATATGATTCCAAGTTTCTGTGCCATCCTGGGAAGTTGAAAGTGCATTGGTTGGGTCCTTACACCATCTCATACATCCTTGATTCGGGTGTGTGCCAGTTACAAGTGCTGGATGGGATGAGATTGCTAGGACACTTCAATGGGAGTAGGTTGAAGCCCTACTATAAATAAGTCTTCATGGTGTTTTTCAATAAGGCAGTATTGCCAGTTAGCTTAGGTTTTACTTTTGAGCAGTTTTCCTTGTGGTTCTCATTTCCCATTGGTTTGTGTTTGCCTTGGGCAATGGTAATCTCATTACTCTCTAGTAAAGTTGGATATGCACAGAGAACTGCACATCAGTTTAAGTGTGCGGTGGAGTAAGATGGAAGAAATTAAGTATGAAGCGCCAGGAAGGGTTGGATTTCATTGCAGAGCCCAGTTGGTTGGCCCTATGAAGAAATTACATGGAGGAAAGGTGAAAAAGGAATGGTGGGTGTCAAGAAAAGGCTACATTGGGGAACCACGTACAAAGGAAGAAGAAGTGCATGAACAACATGAGGTAGGAGAAAGAAAAAATCATGACAGAAGAAGTGCCTTCGGCGTGGGGTATGCGTGCGCAAGAGTCTCTTGTCTAGATGATTGGTTTGCACGCCAGAAGGTTGGAAAATGATCCTGCAAGGTTGGGCACGTGTTGAAAGCGCAAAGGTAGTGGCACGTAAGTGGGTGCATAAGTCAAGGCACGAAGGTTGGGAGATAAGGACAAGTGGAAAGTCAGGCTTTTTGAAAAAGCTACATTAAATGTTAATGTACGGTGGTAGGTAAGGTAGCATTTAATGTTACAAAGTAGAAAAATCTATAAATAAAGGGTCGAGGCACTTTCATTTTCACTTTGCAAATAGAGAGAAGTGATTTTGCATTTGTTACAAACTAGGGCTTCTAAAATTTGATCCGTGTGAAGAAAGATCTGAGAGGTTGAAGTTTGAGCAGCTAGTTTGAGATTTACAAACCAGAAGAAGGGATTTCATGGGTGTGAGAAGGGTTGTGAGAGGCACCGTCTTGTGAAAGGATTATCCCAAGTTAGGGTTTTGTGAAACTAGGGCACGTGTTTAAGAGTGATTTTCTTCACAGATTTGAGATCTGAGACTGGAAGAAGTGGAAAAGCAGAGTGACAAGGAGTTAGTGAAGTGATAAGAAGGACCTAACAATGGCACCCAAGAAAGGAAAGGGCAAGGGCAAGGGCCAAGATCCAGCAAGAGCCTGAGACAAGTACGAATGAAGAATGGTATGCAGAAATGCAGTACCCAGATGGGGTAATGATGGGTAAGGAGTGGGAGTCCCATCTGAGAAACATGCCTGTGAGTGACTATAACCATCGAAAAAACATGATTGAGAAGGAGATGGCACTGGAGTTAGTGTGCCCCACAAATAAGAGGACACAGAGGGTTTTCCCATCTACAATGATGATGTAAAGGTGAAAGATGGAGAAGGCGGGGTTGTTGCAACTTTATGAGTTGCCCTATTTTGGAAAACCAGAGTGCCTATATCAATGGCTGATGTCGAGAGTGCATGAGGACTACTTCCATTTTGCAGGGCACAAGATGCACATTACTCCTCAACTCATTTCACAATTCACAGGCCTCAAATGTGAAGGAGATAGCCTAGATGATGACCTGAGTGACAAGGAGGCAATTCAGGAAACCATCATGCATATGCCTACAAAAAGGGGTCAAGATACTATGACATCTCAGACATCAAGGACCCAGTAATGAGGATGGCCACACATCTAGTAACAAAGCTAAATGGCCAGGAGAGATGGACTCAAGTCAATAAGCCTTGGTTACATGTCTGTAGGAAAATTACAGAGGGCACCATCTATAACTACCTACATACATCACGGAGGAAATCATCAGTTGCGCGAAGGAAGGTGACAGAATCCTCTTTCGGAAACATCTTGTTAACTATAGTGTTTTCAGAGATTGGAGTACCTGATGCTTCAGACAAGTTTGTATGGGAGTACCCTGCTGAAGGACCCTTCACCCGCGAAGAGATTTGAGAAGTATGCATGCGACACAATGACAACCCCCCACAAGGCATGCCTGGAGAAGTGGTATACGTGCCTAAGGAACGTTTCGGGGCAGAGTGGAGGATCCCTGAGCAACTGCCAGAAGTCACTGAAGGAGAAGCTGAATTTGCAGTGTACCAACATTTCTGCCTGGGCAGATTCAGACTAATAGATGAGTCTTGGAGCCCATGGTGCAAGCTCCCCTTTTCTTTCATAGCTCAATACTTCCAAGTGGGAGTAAACAGATTCATGGAATCCAAGAAGCTAAAGCTAGAACTTGGTAGGCTAGACCGAGACCATAGGGAGTTGCGTAAAAAGTTGAACTACCCTGGAGGAAAGCACACATACGTGGAAAGATATGTATCGCATGAAGTACAAATGACAAGGCCCATAATGTTACCCATTGCAGGAGGATCCATGGCACATCACGTATACCTCCGCATAAGGCCCAAGTTTGAGAAGGGTGCATACCTAGAGAATGAGATCTCCATACCTGAAGATCCCATGGGTAGGAAGAGGCCCACGCCCAAGAAGAGGGGAAGAGAAGAAGAGAAGAAGCACCAAGTGTGCAGACTGCTCAGACAGTAAGCATGTTGTCGACAAGTGCCAAGCCTAGTACTTACACTGCGCAGAAAGAAATCCCAACATAAAGAGAAGACACCAGAGGAAGAGGCACCAGAGAAACCCCTCACCAAGGAGAAGTCACCAGAGGAAGAAGAGAAGGCTGAATCCCCTGTCAAGGAGTCACCTCTCAAGAAAAGGCAGAGGATAGAAGAGGAAGCTGACTCGGGGGAGTCCGACAGCTTGGAGAGACACATAGGTGGAGGAGAGAATGAGAGTGAAGGCGATGATAGCGGGAGGATGAGCTTGAAAAGGAGCAAGAGCCACATGTCTTCAGCATGTATGATTCAGGAGAAGATAGTGGAGAAGAGAAACAGGAGTTTGTGTTCACACGACACAAGAGCACCCAGGGTGAGGAAGGCACCCAGGACATGGGAAGGAGTGAGGAGGATTGGCGGAGAAGCAGGAACCCATAAGCTTTACAAAGGAGCAGATAACTAAGGTAGCAGAGAGAGAGGAAAAGAGAATACTCGAGGCCTTAGTAGATTAAGAATTGGAGCGCAACACTAACATAGTGCTGGAGGAAGGAAAAGAGGAAAATATAGAGAAGGAACAAGACAGTATGGGAGGAGGTCCCAGTCTAACTGTAAGTTTTCCCAAAGGTGCATGCTTGGGTAGAAGGACCCTTGATGCAGAGCAAAGGACAAGTAATGGGCTACGTTGATGACCCAAAGAAGGTGTTACGCACGGCTTCCAGAGCACCATACCCACAGAAAGGCTTTTAGCCATGGGGTCATTTGAAAAGAAGGGGCACGTCCCCCAGAACAAAGAAGATGCTCTCTTAGGTGTTTGAGTCCCATGTCAATGAGCTAGACTTCGAAGTTTGCTAAAGGGCAATCATAACAGTACCAGAGTCTAAGGGAGCCAATCCCTTGGTAAATGCCTAGGAACTCTCAGATGAGCAGCTTTGTAATGCGCTCAATAAGGTCACGGTGGAGACTGAGGCAAGGCTCTTTGCGTGAAATGACAGAATAAGGGTGCTAGAGAAAAAGCTAGAAAAGAAGGAAGAGGAGCTGGCTGAGAAGGCCAAGAGCTTGAAGCAAGAGGAATTGATTAGCGCACAGCTGAGGCGCGAGCTAAAGGATGAAAAGGCAAAGGTGCAGGAAGTATACAAGAAGGTGGAGTCAATCAAGAGGCACCATCATATTAAAGCACCCAGACCTAGCGCCACCCCCTCAGAAGTACACATCCACTCTGGAATGCTTAGAAGATCTAACGCACATCCTCACCATGGAGAGACAACCTTTGGCCCTAGAGTCCGCAGAGGAAGTGGCAGTGTGCTTGGAGAAAGAGGACAAGCTAAAGGTGGTAGTGCTCATTGCTGAGTATAGCAAGGTGCTTGCAGATGTTAAGATTGCTTCCCAATCTGCTGAGGCCGCATATGACAATTGTGTAGAAAGGGATAAGGTAGAAAGCACCTTGGTCGCCGCGCAGAAAGTAGAGCTAAAAGAGTTCCAGGAGAAAAATAAAGGAAATAGGGTGGAGAGGGATAAAGTTCTTGGCTGAGGTTGAAAGAAAATCTGAGGCAATTGAAACATTAAGGGGTTCGATCAAGACAAGGCTGAAGGAATTGTACCCTCAAATCACCAGAAGGATGGAAAATCTTGAAGACCTAGGCAAGGAGTTAGGGAAGATTGTTGACACTCTGGGTGCCTAAGGAATTTGACTAAGTTTTGATGAGGTGAGCACCCTATTCGGCGACCTCTGTCAGAAGGCACAAGAACGAGGTCAATGCATGGAACAAATTGGAGGTAGACTTGCAGAGGGATTTTCCTAGCTTGCTGAGCTAGTGCCATCCCCCCCATTCTTTCTTCTCTCCCTAATTCTTTCATTCCCTTATTCTTTTGCAAAATGTAGGCTAGACTACATCTTGGTTACATGTTGGTTTCCAGTGGAGTGTTTCCGTGGATGGAGAACAGGCATAGTGTGGGGTGATGTTGAGCCCCTATAATATTGACTAAGTACACCAAGGTGTGTAGGCACACAAGACATGGAGATGAAGGATGGGCATGCAAGAGAAAGTGCACAAGGCATAGTGGAAGAAGGGCGCGCAGGATAAGGCACGGGACTAAGCCCAAGTTTTAGGACTTAGCCATTTTTGGTGAAAGAAGCAGGACCCAACCACGCATGCGAAGCGAATAAGGTGTCAGTCTGACAGCATGGGGCCCACAGAAGGAATATGCATAGCGATAGAGGTGCACGTGGGAGACCATCATGTCAGAACATGCAGAGCCCATGCTGGAGGAGTAGGTGCACATCTAGGGGACCATCATGGCAGAATGTGTAGAGCCCATTTGAAGGAACATGTTCCCAAGGAGGGCTCATATGAATGCCTGGTAGTGGATTTAGGCCGCAGATGGAGGCATTGGCAATTTGGGTTGCTATATATATGGGCACCCACAGAGAGAGAAAAACATGAGAGATAAAACTAGGTAGAAGGATCAGAGAATAAAAAGGATGACATAGTCTGAGAATAGAGAGAGAGCTCTGCAGATATATTGAAAGAACTCTATGGGATTAGGTAGAGGTAATATAATTGTATTGATGTACTAATGGGCTGGGTTGTAAATCTTCTTTGTATGAATGAAAGACATGATCCCTACTATGATGTATGACTTCGGTCTGATCAAGCTGTGGTAACCTAAATGAGTCCATTGATTGTAATGAGTATGAATGTAATGAGGTTGCAAGCATAAATGAGCATGAGTATAGTTGTTTCATATCATATTGTTTCATTTTGTTCATGGAAGCTATGAAATAGATGTAAGCTCTTATGTATTTTCCTTTGTTATTGTTATCTGTTATTTGCAAGTACTGTTTGGAATGAACACATTTGTCTAGAGACCACTCTGAGTCCTATGATGAATGTATGTCTCATTGCCACCATTACTCATTAAGTTATTGATCTAGATGGTGATTTCCCACTTAACTCACATAAAAGAGAGGCTCGGTACCCGTGTGCGCCTTGGGTGAGTACCCAGTTCCCACTGGGTGATAGGCCGGTGTGCATGGGATTCCCTTGTTCTTCTGGTGGGTGTAAAAATGACATCATGTACGCTTTGCAAGATGTTGGGCACTCACCTCTTGTACTTTCTATTGCGTAGGTGGTCAAGTTATCTTCATTTGTATGAGTTGTGATGAGAATGCATCACCTATGAAAGATACTTACAACTGCCCAAAATAATGTGAGCCAAGAATTCATGCACTTATCATTGAGAGATTATCCATGATTTTCTAGTTGCTAATGCATTCAACATTTCAGATTTATCAATTGAAAGCATTTAACAGAATACATATCTGTGTACCATAATAGATAAGGAAATGCACAAGGGTTTACATTCATTCACAAGATAATATACACATTTTTTTATACAAATTCCCCATATCCTATATATATATATCCTAAGTAATCAAACCAGGAACCACATATCATGCCAAATATTCAGGTCATGTTAATTGAATAATCTATACATTACATGTCGTTAGTAGGCCATCATCAGTTCAATATAATTGAAATGTGCAGTGACCAGTTTTTGTCATGCTATCCAGAACTAGAACTGTGAGTGATCCCTTATATTACATAGAAGTGACACTATCGGCCCATCTCGCATTTGATCTATCATATTGGAACTGCCTATGAGCATCTTCTAAACCTCAAATCTTCCATAGACCACAAAGCTCCATGATATTTCTACAGAGCTTGGCAAACCTCATCATGCATCTATAGCCGCAGGCCTTCTCTAATTATCTTAAAATAACCACCACATTGTCCATGCGAGACCAACATTTTAAAAAACGGGTGGTCTACCACGGGCAAGCTAGAATATAATAAGCAATCAGTAAAGCCACCACCATGTTTAAGTTGGTTAGAAGTTACAGATCAGGTCACTAAGTGTCAAAGTGGATCCTACCATGGGAGCATCGCCTTCTCTGAAATCCAAGCTCTCCACTAACTTCACTAACCCGATGTCTTAAGAAAACTTATATACATTGGCATATTACATGCCTAGAATATGTCCCTTTTTGATACATTCAATCAATAAAAAACATAGATTAGATACGTCTTATTCCATAAAGGTTAAATAAATGTATTCCTATGTGTAAACGTTTACCTGGGATGCTGAATAGCGGCTAACTACAAACTACCTATTAATTTCCTTGTGCACACGCACCGTGTGTTCTGCAAAATCCTTCCAGTAACCCTTTCCATGTGCATCCTTTAACCCATGTTCCCTTCTTCAATGAGGTCCCACATGCCCATGTGCCTTCTTAGTACTTAGTTGATGTTTTGTGGCAACAACAATATATTCCAATGACATCTATGCTATGTTTTCCATCCTCGAAAACACTCTTCAATAAAGAATCAATAAGAATGGTGGATCCTTACAGACTTTGATTTGGAATGGTTAAGACATTAAAAAAGACAATGTAAAAAATGGGGAAAAGAATGATCAATGCTAATACGCATGGACCTTAGGTTTTCGGTTCTAGACGAGGAGTTAGGTTTAAATCCCTTCCTTAAATCAACTTCTAACTTCCCCCAAGTGTAAAAAGGAGGAGGGGGCTGCACTTGCTAAACAGTTTAGGTCACCCACGGGGCGCTATACTTCTATCAATTAATATAAAGTCTAGAATTCTCCCTTAGTTGCTCGATCAACTATCACAATGAAGTCCTCCATCTACTTACCCTTTTTTGGTTTTCCTTTCGTTTTAGCACATCCATCCTCCGAGATATTTGAGGGTATAGTTCATTTCCTTAATAATGCCAGGTCTCATTGATTATAGCCCCGATATAGGTCTCAGTGGCCTCGATTTCTATAATATCTAGTTTTCAAACTATATAGTTTTTATCTATGTCTCGTTTATATCCATTATTATATAAACATTATATTATTATTATTCCTATTTAACTAAATATGAGTTTTTCCACTATCATAAGGTAGGCTATAGTTTAAATATAAACTAAAGGATATTTGATCCATGTTTTTATAGACTTTGAATCCAAATAAGAATAAAAAGCCTGAGTAGCTTGCACAATGAGAAAATGTATCCCTTTACTAACTGCCCTTAAATGTTTTCTTTGGCATAAATTAATAATTGGAAATATTCCTGTGCACACCATAATAAAATTCTAGTCAGGCTGAACATAAAAACAATCCTTCCTCTTGACTCTACTACTCTAACGTGGAACTCTCCTCAATGAGTAAAAAGCTCACTCTGAAGCTTCAACTCCTAAATAAGTTACTTGTTCTCGGAGCCCTAGCTACCAGTAACTCCTCCTTCACTTCTACTCCAGGAAATCCTTACCACAAGATCCAACACTTCTTCACACAACCTTAAAATCTGACCTACAGCCATATGTAACTCCCTCCTTCTGGTTCATTGATCCATACTCTAGAGTGCACGGGTCTCACCTGATTTAATATGGATAGTCTCCTTTCTTAATAACTAACAAATCTCTAATCTAGATGTTTATAGTTAAATAACAAGAATAGAAACTATTATATATTATCTAACCGTAAACTATAATATTATGATGCACTTAATGATTTTAGTTCTAACATGATCGACCTTGTATTTATAGTTTTTGCTTCTTTCAAACATTAAATACTATACCTACCAACATACTTTAACATTAAATGTGGATTTTTCCACTAATATGTCTTTAAGTGCCTTTATCCATGTACCACATCCTACAAGAAAAACCTTTTACAACCTTTTGGCGTGTAAAACTCCAACCCAACTGAAGACTCTTACACGCGCGTCCACAGCGCCGAAGGCACTTCTTCTATCCTTTACCTGATTTTTTCCCTCACCTACCTCATGTTGTTCTTGTTTTGTTCATCCTTTTTGTACATGGTTTTTGAAAATCCTTTTTGACACCAACCATTTATCCATCCACCATTTCTTCTTCTGATGTGGTCGCTTTCTTAACCTTACGTGCTTTTTATCCTTTAACTGGGCCATTCACTATAACTTCTACTACCATCTCAAACTTGTATTATAGGCATATACTTCATATCACTCCACCCCATACTAAAATAGATGTGTGGTCCTCTGTGCATACAAAAATTTTGGAAAGATAATGTGGTTACCAGTGCATAAGGCACAAAATGAAACAAAAGGAATGAACAAGCAACGAGAAAGGGAAACACAAGAAAAGAAAAAACATAAAAGGAAAATTCTAAGCTAACTGGCAACACTACCTTATTTACAAAACACCAAGAAGACTTATTTATAGTAGGGCTTCATCCTACTCCCATTGAAATGACTGGTAATCTCATCTCATCCAACGCTTATAACTGGCAAGCGCCTGAATCAAGAATGTACGAGATGATGTAAGGTCCCAACCAATGGACTTTCAATTTCCCAAGATAGCGTAGATACTTGGAATCATACAACAACACCAATTGCCCAACCTCAAACATTTGTTTCTTGATATGATGATCATGCCATGTCTTTTGTCTTGATTTTTCTATCTTTTGACTCCATCTAGCAAGTGATCACCTTTCATCTAACTGCAACAACTTATCAATTCTTTCTTCTAGTGCTTGTTTCATCAGCTAACCCTCTTACACGCGCTATACGCAATGATGGTAACATGAATTCCATTGGAAAAATAGCCTCCATGTTGAACACCAATTGAAACAGTGTGGCCATGTTCAACCTTTTGTAGGTTGTCTTATATGCCCTTAAAATGGCTAACACTTTGTCATCCCAATCTTGTCTTCCGACATCAAAGATCTTTGTCAATGTATGACTTAGTATTTTTTTAAATACCTTAGCCATTCCATTTGCTTAAGGGTGATAAGGGGTGTCTTTTGATGTGCCATCATAAATTCTGCTAACAGAATCCTAACCATTTCATTAAGAGAATGTGTACCCCTATCACTAGTTAAGCTTAAAGGAAAACCATATCTATTGATTATGTTCTCCCATAAAAATATAGCAGTTGTCACTATGGTGTAATCCTTCGTAGGCACTTCCTTTTCCAACATATCAAGTAATCAATGCAAGTAATGATGTACCATGAGCCATTCCTTCATGCAGTAAGTGAAACTAATCCTATAAATTCAATTGCCCATTTTTCAAATGGTTCAAAGCTGGTTATTGGTTGCAAGGGAATTTCATCCCTTTGCCTAGGTTTTCCAAGGCACTGGAAATGGTCACAAGACTTGTACAACTCAATACAATCTTGGTAGATGGTTTCCCACCAAAGACCTCAAAGTAGAATCTTCCACATGGTAACATTTCCTACATAGTGTACCCTTGCAATCCCACCATGTGTTTCCTCCATAATTGCCACATGCTCATGTTCTAATATGGATCGGCGCATAACCTCATCACATCCTAACTTATACAAGTCTCTGCTAATCAACACGTATAGTGCGGCACATATTTTTGACTACTTCCTCTCTGGAGCCTTCATCCCTTCCAGTGCCATACCTATTTTAAGAATATTGTGATATCTTCCAAGTCTGAGGGCGCATGCCACAACCTAAATAGTTGCGCATCTATGACATGGTATCCTCAATGATTTGTGCATCCTCCCCTAAGTTAATCCTTGATAAGTGGTCAGGTTTTGAATTTCTTTTTCCTGGTTTTACAACCACTGTGAGCTCAAATTCTTGGAATAATAGGACCCAAAGACATATGTGCCCTTGTAAAACAGGTTTGTTGACTAAGTAATTCAATGCCATGTGGTCCATTGTAAAATATAAATGGTGTTTCCAATAGATACTTCCTGAAATTTTGTAGCACATAGATCATAGACAATGCTTCGTGCTTAGTAGTTATGTAATTCTTGTTCAGATAGTGTCAATTTTCTACTGGCAAAGCTCAAGGGATGATCAATAATCCCCTCACTAGGTTGTGCTAGTACTATGCCCCATGGCTGTCCTTGAGGCATCAACATGCACATGGAAAGGCTTATCCCAAGAAGGAAAATGTAATATGGGTGCCATGACAAGCCTATCCTTTAAAGTTTCAAATTCCTTCTGCTGCACTTCTCCCCAATGAAAGGCACTCTTGTGTTTTAGTAATTCCTCTAATGGTGCAGTGATCTTGGCATACCCCTTGATGAATTTCTTGTAGTATCCTGTATGACCTAAGGAATCCACACACTACACTTTGACTAGTAGGCTCCCCTAATCCCACAATAACTGCAACTTTAACGGGATCCACTAGTAATCCTTCTTTACATACAATATGTCTTAACAAGGTTCCAAATGGAGTATCAAAGACACATTTGTTAATGTTGAGGGATATCCTCAATTGTCGACATCTTTCAAACATTAACCTAAAGTTATCACAATGGTAATTTCACTAATCCATACACAGTCCATGTCATCTAAATAAACTTGAAGAAACTTATGGATGAAGTCCTTGAAATGCTTGTACCACAATGCGTGTGAAAATAGCAGGTGCATTCTTTCAATCCAAAAGGCAGAACCGTGTAGGAAAAAATTCCCCATTAAGTGGAAAAATTTTATCTTCTCCTATTCTTCCTTTGCAATTCTAACTTGGTGGTACCCTGAGAACCCATCTGTAAAATAATAGACCTCGTGCGCCACCACTCCTTCCAAAATTTCTTCAGTGAAGAGGGTTGGAAAATGGATCAATGAGACAAATGCACTACATTTAACTCCCTGTAATTATACAGATCCTTATCCTTCCATCCTTCTTGATACTGATGACCATTGGACTTACCCATTCTGATTCCTCAATGACCTCAATAATGCCTAATACTATTATTTTTCTATCTCTTCCTTGACCTATTACACAAATTTAGGATTCATCTGATAAGGTATCTTTGAAATGGGCATGCACACCTTCTTTCAACTTGATCTTCATCTCCCCCAAGGAATGGTGGATGCCTTTAAGTTCATGGTACTCACAAGGGAACAAATCCTAGAACTTGCAGTAATAGATTAATGAATTTTAACACTTTGTTTTCCAACCAATAGTCACCTGATGATAGATTCCTTAGGTTCTATCTCTTTCCCAATTTTCAAACCTTCTTTGTTTTCAAGGGCTCATGCCTTAGGCATGTGCTCACTCATTAGCACTTTCCAATGACTTCAGGTGTACCTTTAGAATGGTTAACATCCAAACTTTCAATCTCTTCACCGTCATGACTACATAGACCATTTTTCCTTTTTCCTTTTTTATGCACATGCACACTCAAGTAATGTACTTCCTCTTTATTATTCTTCATTAAAGATGCATCTCTAAATAATGGTTCTATCTAGTATCTCCATGTATTCTATCTTCAGCCATAGCACTATCTCCCATTGTAAGTTGCTTGACAACTTTGCACAATGCCTTATCCATCGATGATGGTTTGTACTCTTATAATCGAAATTCTTGAATGAGATCAGCAATACCAAATCTTTCCAACTTTACCTATCTCTGCATATCTTAATGAATACCATGTGCACACAACCTTGTAAGGTGGAATACAAATTATGCACCCATAACTCAAAGGTGGTAACACTTCTATGCCTTTTATCTAGGCCTTCTCACATGCTTGGACATGAAATGAGGTGATTATCTTTACCATAGTAGTCTTGGATCATAGTGGGCATGTTACTCCTAGAGAAACTTATAGAGAATGTGACTTACCTCATGCCATCCTAGGAGGCTCTCCTAATGTGTAGCCCACCACCATCATGCTGTTAGTTCTGGAGTAGGTTATAACTAAGAATTCACCTTCTCTTGTCCTCATTCTCCAATTGAGCACTATTTCCTGTAGGAAAATGTGTAGGGAATGCTCCTCCCAAAATCTAGGACTTCTAAGGTGCCTTATGCGTGCCTTTGCACTTCAAGTAACTTGGAAACTTCTTTCCTATCCTAGGACATGCTTGACCAAATGTGCCTTTGTTACCCTTGTTATAGATCCTCTTAATTATCACCCAATTAACTCATAAGTCCCATGCACCAAATTGTCACATGCCACACTAGTGGTATCACTCAATAGACTATGAGAATCTTCAAATTGGATAACTCCTTCTGTGGGATGAATTATCTCAGGATCTATAATAGAGCACACATATATCCTATACAAGGAATTCTTCTCCCAGGGGTTCAGTATAGGGTGTTGATTTTCCATCATCAAGAGGGATAATAATTTCCTTGTTCTCATAAAATGATATATCCCTTGTTAAATCGTAGGTCATTATTTACCAAAGCACCCAAAGTGCTGGGAAATTATCCTCCTTGTAAGTGCCAAGACTTTGAAGTCCACCCCTGTGAGTAAATAGTTGTATACTTCAGTACTGTCAATTCCTCGACCATATACAGCACATTCGAAGATGGCACCAAGATGCCTTCCCATCTGAGCCAACATCGATTAAGTCAGAACCACTTCTAATGTGTCGACAATGATAAATTAGAAATCCATCCATTAATGGCCATTTCCTTATTTGTAATCTCATTAAGCTCCATAACATTCAAAATATGGCTTAGGGATAATGTGGGCCTTCCCATTTGATGCCAAGCAAACCTATCTCTCACGCTTGACTTCTAGCAGTGGTACCTTCTCCCTCTGTCAATCTCAGATGTTACTCAAGGGAAGCCAACCATCCACAACTACATTTTACAACCTGTAATCTCATCCATAGTCATCCTTTGAGGACCTTGAGGTCCATGTAGAACCATCCTCTCACAATGGATCACCTCCAGCATGTGGAATCTTCTCCCGTAGCCATTCTCGAATAGTCTAAGGTATCCATATTATCTTACCTTAACTTTTGCATAGGATACTTCCCTGACTCTCTCCACTATTAGATCCTTGGTATGGAGTCTTCCTGTAACAATATTTATTTATTCCAGTTCTGCCAGTGACTTTCATGACCCTTCAGAGATACCGGATCTCCTCCTTGGTAAGGATACTTGGCCTATTGAATAGCAAGTGCCACAACCATCTAGAGTCTCTTGAACATCCAGCAGAACTCTTGATACCAGTCTCTCTTTCTAGTGCCTAGGGTGATTGGATATATCCATAGGTGTCCTCTCTTGAAACTATTGTCCTTTGTCTATGGCATTCTAAGATCAACTTAGGTGCATACATGGGCTTCTGACTCCATGTCATCAGCAATACAGGTTCTAGTCCACAAAAATGACATGCGAATCTCTGAGAACTTTCCACTATGAATATGTATATTTACCAAGCGATCCACCATCCTAACACCTGCATCTTTTTGGTACAACTGAACTCAATGGTAAATGCACCATATGCTCATAAGCTCTAGACACTCTTCATAATTATGTTTCATCCTTAGAACTTCATTACAATTGCAATAGATCATAGTGCACACTCAACATTGTAATGCTGTATAGTTCGATAGTTATAACAAGTTCCTTCAAAGTTACATGAATTGACTTTTTCTTCATATTTTGGTTATTGCGACAACAAAATCCTCCAAAGCTCAAAACAACTTCCATCACTCATCCTCTAGACCCGGTGAATTCGTACTTCATAGCCAAGTGAAATCATTCATAGTTGGAACTACTTGCAAGACTAGTCTGGCACACACCAAATGAATAACAAATCATGAATCTAGATCCTCAATCAGTGTATCCATCCTTGGTATCATTGGTGTAGACCTACAAATAATACAGCTTCTAGCAAGAAACATTCTTGTGGATAGTGTGCTCAGTAGAGGACACATACTTCATCATGATCCCCATGGAAAAGCTACATTCTATCACCGCAATAGCTGAACACCATACCAACTCTTTTTCAACCTCAGCACTATCTGACTAATGCATTCCCTTCGACGTGTTTCAACATTATGTGCTATGCCCTTATGAATGGAAATCCCTTGCCTAAAATGAGCAGGATGTCATGGTGGACCCTACGCGCCTAATGTTTGTAGGAGTTTTAATATCATTACTCCAAGAACTCTTGGCCATTGTAGGAATTGTTGTCTCCTTAAAATGGATAACACAACTATCTAACAACTCTAGAATAGCCTCATCGCATAGGGAAACTTTCCCAATTTTCAATGCGAGTTTGAGTTCTAACACCATTTGATGGGATAGTATCCTAGACTCTCTGTGTCTAGTTCCAATGACTATCACATATGTGTGCAAGGTACTTTGAGCATGGAATGCATCTTTTAATGGCTGGCTAGTGATACTGCAAGTTTGCAAGGCGTCAAACCATGACATGTTAGAGGGGATGTATCATACTCTCACAAATCTTTCTTCCATTCCCTATAGTTGGCTCAATCTCCATGCAAAGCTTTTATGATGAATATTTTCAAACAAACTCTTGGGAGTATGGATCCTTCTACTAGCCTCCTAGGAATTCTTTAATGTGGTGTAAGCCTTATACCACTAAATCTACCTAAACCATATTGGGGTTGTAATACTTCCCAGTGATCCAGACTATGTGCATGTACTTCCAGAACCAGTTAGATCCACAACAAAATGACTATTGACCTTCGCACTATGTGATTCCCACAAAGAGCCTAAGAAAAGCCGATGCTATGTTGGTAATGTAGAACTACCACTTGTACACCATGCTTTAAAGCATATTCAATACCCATGTAATCTATGTATCCGTGTATTCTTCACCTCAACTCCAAAACTTCTCAACAAGGTACTTGAGATGGTATAGTGGATCCTTAGAAGTCCAAATCTGAAATTAGAGCCTTGGTTTCCATAGATGTCACTCTCCTCCGATACAAAATACTGGGTTTTTTCCAGGTCTTGTTCTTGGATCCTGACCCACCATGATAGGATTAAGGATCTAGGTGGACTTAGATGCCACCAAGTCTTCTAGTGGGTCTGGTCCCCTATACACTCTCACTAAAGGGGGATCCACCAAGGTCATGATTTCCTATATGGGGTAAAATGTCCTGAAGTGCACCTGCTCAACCTAGTTCCACGTCTCCAAATCCTCCCACTCTAATTATGCACCATAGATGCCATGTGATATTGTCCCACTGATAGTTGTGTGTCTCATGCTACTCCTCAGACGTAATACCCAATCACCTTGTGTATTTTCACCTTGTCTAAAAATTCCTTCCAGCTTCTCATTCATGCGCTCGAATGGACTTAGCCGCAACCATGGATGTTCATAAATGAGAAATTATATCTCCACACCAGACATTGTTGACCAGTAACTCCCACTAATACCATTAGTAATGCCTTGATTACTCCAGTAAGTTCCACTTGTTAAAAAAATACTTCTCCCTTGATCTAATAGAAAACTAGGCGCTAAGTAGTTGTTTGTTGCAAAATCACAGCACCCCTGGATGTTGATCAGATTTCTAAGTTGATCCTTCTAGGCATCCAGTGTGATTACACAACATTGAAACCTCTCTCCAAGTGTGGGACTTGTAAAATGAGAGAGGAATCTCTAGAGAAGGCTGGCTCCTGCTCCTAAACTACCTGCCACAAGCTATTCCAGTGCAGGCAAGCTAATCTAATCCTAATCTAACCATGCCAAGGAGAGAGAGAGAGAGAGAAAAGGGAAAAACAAGCAAAATCCTACACTAAAACGGTGATACACCAGAGAAGGAGAATGTTGAACATCTATCAAAACTACCATGGAACAAGGAGAGGTGAGCAATGGGAAGGATGGACAGACGCATCACAAACCCAAGGATAGATTTCACACAGAAAATGTCCCAAAAACTCCATGAACACAGCTCCAAACCTGCAGATGAACATTCAAACATGCACAAATACCTGAAATGAAGAGAGGTAAGAAGAGAACAAGTGAAAAAATGAGCAAGGATGGACAGATGCATCACAAAACACATTTTTTGTTGCTTCAGAAGTTTGCACACAACATCATTTCAATAGGTAAAAGGAAAAAATGCCATTACAGAGCAAGTGAAGGAGGTCTGAACTCCATTTTCAACCCTAGAGAAGTGAAAGAAGGGAGGGCCCAGCAGAAAAGATGAACAACTTGTAATAATCCTTTTCAAAATGAGCCAAATCTGGCTTTTACAATGCATGGGTCGAGCCCAGGAGAGAGAAAATGTGTAAAAAACATGGGAGCCATTCCTCATTGAATGAAGATGCATTAAAACAGCATGGAGAATCCTTACAGACCCATGCCCTGACATTTTTGGCCATGCTGGAGAAGAATGCGACCCATTTTGCATTTAATTTGGTTGTTGAAATGTCATTTCTGGCCATTACCACGTGCCAGATATGTTTCTTGATTTTCTCTCTCCAAACTGAATCAAAATGCAATATTGACCATGGAATCTTGTAGATAATTTCATCAGCTTTCCATTGATATAAAGAACGTGAAAATCTGAGCTCTGGATCGAAAGATATGGCGATCTGAATATTTAGGGCAAAAAATAGGCTAAAACGGATTTTGGAATTTTCCCGCGCTCTGCCCGATGACATGTGTTGGTGACACGTTGGAAAAATTTTCAAATTGGATGCGTAATTCATTTTTTCTCCAGGTGCCACTGGCACATTTTGATTGGTTCCCGGGGCCTTTGCTCCATTTTTAGAAGATTTGATGTGCCTAACTTTTCAAAAATGGAGATTTCAGGTAAGAACACAAGGCCTTAGCCACAAAAATGAGCAGTGGCACATTTTGGATGGAACAATACCTAAATGCATGCTTCTGATTCATGAGCTCATATGGCTCCAAGCCCATTTCACACCTCCAAACTACTATACTTACTCCCAATGACTTTTGTAACATTTCTCACCTGTACACGTACCATGCCTGTTTGTGCCGTCCATTGGCTCTCGGTCGGCTCAAGAACCCTGGAAAATTTTCAGCTAGCCAATTGTCCACATGTTTCCAAGCGTGGGTGTCACGTCCCGCGCGTACTTTTGGCCTGGATGTCCCAAACCTGTCTGGGACAAAAAGGATTGCGATCCACCCAATTCGGGCTTCCTTGTCCCTCATTCAGCTCAAGACACATATGGCTAGGATGTTAGCATTGGCTACTCGGCTCATTTCATCTAATTCAACGTCCTTTGCGTACTTTGTCCCAACTATCAAGTGACTGAAAGTCCACCTATTTCGGCCGAAACTGGCCGGTTCACGTCCTTTGCGTACTTTTTCCAAATTGTCCTGGACTGTCTGGGAAATTCTCCGAACCGCTTGAAATGGACTGACTTGCGCCAAACCGGCCGATTCTCATTTCACGTACTTTGGTCCCAACTGTCCCTTAACTGTTTTGGTTGAAACATCAGACTTAGGCGAATTTAAGTTCCTTTTTCGGCTTGAACTGGGCTTTTCACGTCCCACGCGTCCCTCATGTCCCAGACTATCCCTGCTGCATGGACCTAGGATTTTAGCCAATTTTGCTCCTGACATCCCAAGACTTGAAAGAAACAAAATCAAGGACCTTCTGGAAGAAAAAACTTCAGCTCCATCTTCTAGGCATGCAAAACAAGAAATTTTTTTGCAAGCTTGTTTTTTGCATTTCTTCCATTTTAGCAACTTGCTGGATCCATTCCATCTTGGATGGGAGAGTTAGAAAAAGCATATCTGAGGGGGCCCCAGAAACATGATTTTTTTCCTTGAATAAATCTACTTGCCTGGGACTTGAATATTCTAATGCATGTTATCAAATTTACCTTGGGGGGTGAATTTTGGATAACAATTTGGTGACTCAGCGGGGTCATCTGCCTGCTAGATGAAGTTACCAGTTGCCTGAAGCATCCATTGGGCATGGAGTCATGAGTTGTAACCTGCAAACTGATCTGAACTTTGAAAACTCCCTCTGAGCCACTTGAAACCCACTCAATGGAGTTGTTCTCACCAAAATGCCACTAAAATGATCTGTGCAAAGAAAAACCAGCAGCCACAAAAACTATGTACATGAACTGAAAATCATACATGCTCCAAATGGAACATGCAGAGTGTGCACAAGCACTTCTTCTACTAAAAGCAAACCTACCTACTCTACTCTAACTGGAAGCAAAGGCAAGCTAAACAAACCCTACAATTGGTTGTGAGAAATAGCTTCCCTTTCAATCAAAAGTGGCAGCCATGCAATTGATTTGGCACTGATCATGGCTGTTAGGATGATATGGAAAATCAACAAGAAGCTGGTCTTCCACCCAAATCATCAAGGTATCAGCTGAAGGAAAATTCAATACCTCTTTTAGTTGTTCTGCATTTGGATTGAAGAGGTATGACAGACTGATCCTTGGTTCTTTGTAGCTCATCCTCATGCTAGAAGCAAGCATGACTGGTTGTGACTTCTCCTTTGGCTCCAATGAAGCCAAATACCTGATTGGGCAAGGTATGTGTCCGTTTGAGTATGCCCATAGCTCTAATTTTCAACTCCAAAAATGGAGTCTTCTTGTAGACCTTCCTGAATGGATGGTGTGGAAGAAATGGTGAAACTTCTTTTGTCCTTTCTCTTCCTCCAATGAAGAACATGAAAGATTAAAATCTTCCAATCTTGGTTCCAAAGAGCTGCTATAAGATGCAGGCTGCTGCAAATGAATGTTCTCCTTCATGACAGCAGAACTCAGGTGTTTGGAACGTGGATGATGAAAGAGAGAATGGTGGAAACTCAACCAGTTCTTCTCCATCAAAACAGTCCTCCAAATCTGACAGATAAACTACCTCATGGCTGTCCTGCTGCAAATGATCATCTCAATCTTCCTCCATGGTGTCTCTTGATCTGTAACTTGACCACCATGGTTTCTTTCACCCTCCAACATTGAGTTTGAGAGATCAAACTCCTCTTCAGTACTAGAACTTGAGAGAGGTGAAGTAGAAAGAAGAACTGAAGGTTCTCCTGTAGCCTGCTTTGTGCTCAAAGCCTTTGGATCTGTAATTTTTTCCTCCACAACTAGAATGTGCTCCTCTTCTTTGGATTTGGAGCAGCTTCTCCCTCCTCCAATACTTGAAGACAATCTTGCTCTTGATTGAACTCTTCCTCCAGCATGAAGTTTGTCAAGTCAAACTCTTCAATCTGCTGCTCTAGAGGACAAGTTGGGACTGTAATCATCTTGAATCTTTCTTCTTTAGTTAATTGTGCAACTCTAAAAAATCAGTCCCCAAATGGGAGTGACCACCATTTACTTTCACCTTCATATGACCTTATAGACACTTTGCACCTTTCTTCTTAGACACAAAACCTTGAACTCAACTTGTTCAATAACTTTGTAGGTTTAACCATCAAGGGGATCTTTGTCATCCCAAATTTGGAGCCCAACTCTTCAAGTTTTGAATTTCTTCAGGAAAAAAATTTTGTTTGGCTCTCTTCTTGTTGTTGTCCTTCTCATGACTGGCATTCTGCAATTTGAATCTTCCCAACATGGATTTGGGAATGCAAGAGGAGAATGGATTGTAACTCAATTGATTTGGCAATTTTTTGTGGTGGTGGAGGTAGAAACTCTTGTTTCTTTGGAGGAGAGGGTATTTCGTTGTTAACTCTTGTGGAGGGGATGACTGTTTGGAAGGAAAAAGGAAAGAAGAATTGAGGTGTGGTGGAAGACTGAGAGGTGGAGACATGGGATCAACACTTGGGACAGCAGATGGGAGTTTAGAATTTGCAATTCCAAATGAGATGATGCTGCTTGAGTAATGGGAAGAGAAAAACCAGATGATGGTGTAGAACTTACCCATTGACAAGGTTGTTCAACAACAAGTGTATAGGCCTCTATTTCTGCTGTCCATTGTGCAAGTTGGGGCAGCATCTTCATCATGAAGTCCAGCTTCTCCTGAGGGCTGAAGTGTCTTGGAAAAGGGCCTCCCCATGGACAAGGAGTCCTGTAACCAATTCTGAAAGCTCTCATTTGAGCTGTTGCTCTGGACTGCAGCATCTTTACCTCCATCTTTTGGATTTTCTCCAAGAGACCAGCATCTTGCATTTGATTGTCTTCATTATATGCATACTCTTGCTCCTCGAAAGCTCCATAGCCAAACTGATTTTGGCATTGTTGCTCATATGGGTATGCATGCTGATGCTGATTTGGAGGATTTAAAAAACATGTTGGAGGTGGGAAACATTGCTGCTGTTGTAAATGTGAGTTCCATGATGGAAATGAAGTCATGATTGCACAACTTCATGGAATGGAAAAGAATGAAAGAGATGGAAAGAAGAATGGATGGGAATGGATGAAAAACAGGTCTGCAACTTCAGAAATGGGTTGCTGATCAGATGGAGTCACCAGATGTGTTTGCAAGTGCCTCAAAAGGCTGAAATCTTCACAGGAACACACCAACCTACAAAAGATGAAGTGAAAGACCTCTAAGGTCCCACCAGGCGTGCCAAAATTGTTGTTGCAGACTCACAGCACCCCTGGATGTTGATCAGATTTCTAGGTTGATCCTACTAGCATCCAGTGTGATTACACAACATTGAAACCTCTCTACAAGTGTGGGACTTGTAAAATGAGAGAGAAATCTCCAGAGAAGGCTGGTTCCTACTCCTAAACTACCTGCCACGAGCTATTCCAGTGCAGGAAATCTAATCTAATCCTAATCTAACCATGCGAAGGAGACAGAGAGAGAGAGAAAAGGGAAAAATAGTAAAATCCTACACTAAAACGGTGATACACTAGAGAAGGAGAATGTTGAACATCTATCAAAACTGCCATGGAACAAGGAGAGGTGAGCAATGGGAAGGATGGACAGATGCATCACAAACCCAAGGATAGATTTCACACAGAAAATATCCCAAAACTCCATGAACACAGCTCCAAACCTGCAATGAACATTCAAACGTGCACAAATACCTACAATGAAGAGAGGCAAGAGAGAAAAACAAGTGAAAAATGAGCAAGGATGGATAGATGATTTTCAACCCTGTAGAAGAAAATAAGGGAGGGTAGAGCTGAAACGAGGGGGGGGGAGATGAACAAACCCTTTGTTTTAA
>JAHRHJ020003404.1:0-175429 GCA_019776745.2 Taxus chinensis
CACGAATCGTTCTTAGGACAATTTCTGCTATTTTTCAGAGTTCTTGGGACATGGATCAGCTCATTTGTAGGTTTTGATTCATTATTGGTTGTTTGTAAGAGTTATTGTACTTACATTTGAATATTATTAATGGATCGGTTCAATCCAAACCCGGGGACGTAGGAATTTCCGAACCCTGTAAACAATCTTGTTTGTTATCTGAGTGTTTTCAGTTTTCTGATTATTTATTTGTTACACAAGTTTTCCGCACTTCTATGGATGCATAATAATAATAATTTAATCAATTTGTGGAGTTTAGAATACTTAAAATTGGTTAAGAAAATCACGATCTTTGGAAACTTTTAAAAGTGAAAAAAATACAACACACGTTTTCAGATCATGGAATCAACTTCTAAAGCTCAACAACTATTTTGGCATGTGCACCGCCTAAGCCTGTGAACCCCGATTTTTATCAAACTACCCCAAACTCCTCAAATCTTCCCTGAATCTTCCAAAATCAATTCCATGATCTTTCTAGGCCTTCAATTCACCTCCATGTTTGTTGTGGCTCCTCCATTCCTCTCTAGGGGGTTTCTCCAATCCTAGGAAGGCCAGTGATAGCCCTTCCCAACACTGCCTAGAGATAGCATTTTTTAAGAACTCCTAAAATCACCCAGGGGGATGTGTTAACATCAAATGGGAGGTTATTGGAACTGAATGGGTAGACCTGGGGTGCCTCCGAAGGGTAAAACATGAAAAATTTGGCACATGGGTATAATTGTCATGGTTGGAAATTAACAATTTCCATGTTGCACATTTGCATAACAACACTTTTATAGTTTCCAATTTTTGATGAATTTTTTTATTGATATTTATTAATTATTTTAAGGAGAGATTACTCTTTACATTAGTGGTAGACCATTGACTTTATAAAGAACTTGTAAAAAACCTAAATATATTGTAAGAAGTTTCTATTTTTATTTTTAAATTTATGTGATACATTTACATCTTCACACAAAGAAAATAATATAAAATTATAATGTAATATCACACAACCATAAAATTATTTATTTATTGGTGGCTCACTTTTATTGTTACAAATTTTTTTATGAATGCTGATTAATTCCATGTGAAGGGAATAATATTTAATCTTATCCAAAGTTCCCACTTTTTACATAAACTTATCAATCTTATTTGAACACGATAAAATATGGCCCTCTACAGAAAGAGATTTGTCTATAATTAGCAAGAAATATCCTTGTTTATCCCTTACAAAGGAAGTTATTGAAATTTATTTGAGTAAACTATATCCCTTACTTTTTATTTTCATCAATTATCTTCAAAAATTATCTTATATTATTAATATTGTACACCATATTGCCTTATTTAAAGATTTTAATCTTTTTAATGATCTTCATTATGCTGCATTTTATTTGTACTTATATTAATAATGTCTACAAATATTATAAAATATAATTATTATTGTTATTATTATTATTTTTTTATTATTATTTTATTGTTTTGTTTTGTTTACCACCTTTCTTTTAAATACAACATTAATTTCTTTCTACTTAGTTTTCTTATTAATGTCAACATTAACTATGTTATATTGTTTGGTTCTACATTATAAAATAGTTGATCTAGAATATTTTTTTCTAAAATAATAAATTTATTTAAATGGTGATAATTTTCAACATATCATACTTAAGATACACCAACTAATATATCCTTACTTTTTTTCTCTACATCATATTATATCGTAAAGATGAATCAATATCTATAAACTATAGAGCAACTAGTTTTTTTTTTGTTTGTTTTTTAAATTACTTTCCTTTATAACATGCTCCATCCTCACAAAAATAGAACGTAGTTAAGAAATTATTGTTTGAAAATTTCATACCTTCAAGCCACCAGTTTTTTGTTTGTTTTTAAATTAGTTTCCTTCATAAAAATGAACAAATTTAGAACATGTTATATCCCGACAAAATGAAATGTAGTTTACAAATTATTGTTTGAAAATTTCATGCCTTATCTCCTATATTATTCATAGACACACTAGCTATATTGGTTTTCTATGAATAAATTTATAAAATTCATTATTATTCCATTGGAAAAACAAATACACTTAAGACAACCGTATATATTTAATTTTTGGACAATTTTAAATGAAGAAAAAATGGGTTCCTTATTTTGTGACGTTGATTTAATAACTAGTTATCATATAGCCTGGGTGAAATAATGTAATGTAATTTTTTTTTACAATTTAAATTAAATTTGTGTATCTATATTTAATATATAGACTTAATTTCACATATAAAAGAAATAAAATTAAATAATATCAATTTAACAACACATTAGTTTTCTAATATTAATTCAAAAGTGGTTTATTAAACATATATTTTTGAGGGACCTTCGGGATGATAACCCAAATTTCAAAGTGGAAGCATTGAACATAGTCACGCTTACATAAATGAGGAATTTCATATCATGAACACATGTACACACATAAATAACTCCGACTAGGGACATCTAGGGTGTAATTTGTACCCTTATTAAGATGCAATTTGTAAACCCTATCTCACTCACAAGGTATTTGCTTTAAACTTGTTTATTTACAAATTTTTCTTATATATTAAATTTGATCCATTAATATATTTCCCATTCACATATTTCTATACACATAGGGATCCTTCCATTATTTATTACATTCAAAAGGGTTCAGATAATATAGGGTGATCATGTAATTATTATTTACTTCTCTTTTTAACTTCTTTATTTTATGAACTTTATCTAACCCTTTTATTTCACCCTCTACCTATATAGCTTTGTGTGTGTTTATATTTATTAAATTTTATTTCATCAGCTTTATTATTATCCCATAAATTTAAAATTATGGGTAATTAGTCACATAACATCAATTATAATTAAAAATATGCCCTAATCTCTTAAGGCCATCTATGATCTCTCTAGGAAGGTCAAAGGAATAAATAAAACATCTTACATTCCTTAGAGCATATTTTCACAAAAACAATCTATAAATATGAAGTCATATAAATACTACCATAGATTACAAGATGAATTGAATTTAAATTATAAATTTATGTTGCCAAGTTTTAGATCCTAATCAAGGGATCATTCTCTATTATATATTCTCTTGCATATCATCATAGGATGGGGAGAAACACATGTCTTGATCCCTCTTCAAAGTATTGGTTTGTAGGTTTCATTCATCACAACAAAGGGGGTGTGATGAGGTTGTCCAACCTAATCACATTGATATTTTTTTAGGTCAAGACGTAAATAGCTAGAGTTTCAATCAAAGGAGATAAAACATATAATTCGCAAGGTTCCAAATCCAAAAATCAAATATAGGATAACTGACACTTAAATAATGAACATGAGAAAAGAAAAAAAGGACATGTTTATATCCACAATATTATTTCATCCATGATACTTTCTATCATCCCAAAAACCCATCCAGAACACACTTCTAGATCCTGATATTTTTCGAGCATCTTTATGAAAACATTTCTTGTTTTTTTGCACCATTAATTTTTTTTTTTGATATTATATTTTCATATTCTAGTGAGTATGTTCCATTCCTTGACCATTATTGTAATTTTTCAAATTGTGAGTACCATGAAATATCTAAAATTTAACTTTAATAATAATTTAGGGTAGTTTCTAGATTGCATTTATCAGTATTAAAGCACCAAATCATGTTTTAGAAAGATTTTGGATAAAAACCACTTTCCCCATCACACCATTTATTGAAGTGTTTACAGAAAAGGAACCAAACAAATTTTTATTTGTGTGCTTCTTCACACAACACCTTACTTAAAAGGAATATGTTATCAAAACCATTTCCTTGATACCTTTTAGAGGTTGAGATGAGGATTACTTAGAGAAAGAAATTAGACTATTGAATTTGGTTTTAAGAGAGATGGTTATTGAGGAAAATTAATTTTGAGAAATTTTAGAACAAAAAGAGAATGTAAAGGGTGCAATAAAAGGGTAGATATTATAATATATGGCCAAGTGGCCTTTTCTATTTCTATAAAAGGAGTATTTAAAAAGATCATCCAAATCCTAAGGAGACATAACATTAATACTAAATTTTTTATAAAGAACAAATTTAGAAAGGTACTAAGATCGGTAAGGTAAAATTGAAACTAAGCTAAGCATCTTACACGGAGTGAAGATAGCTCCAAGACTTATTTAAATAAGGAAAATATCCCTTCATCTCGATAAAATTTATGGTGGATAAAAATGAGAATACATATTTTTATATTCATTAAGGGTAGTGTTTTAGGGTTTAAGAGGAAAATAGGTAATAATAAAGATAAATAATTCATAAAAATTGAAATAATGGATAGTAAAATTTATGAGATATGATCAAAATTACTCAAAATGTTGGATATGCAAGGAAATAGGATTGGAAAATATTGAATAGAATCGACCCTTAACAACATGAATATTAAGATGGATGAGGGATTTGAAAATATTGTTAGATTCAAACCTTAATAACATGAATGTCAAGATGGATGAAGAGAAAAAGATTTGAAAGGAAAATTCAAATTATGGAACTCTTAGAAAAATAAATGCTAATATGGGAGAATTATTTTACGAGCTAAGTGATGTGCTCAAAATTTTGACAAAGTGAATGTAAAGAGATGAGACTTTGACAAGGTTAGTTTTCTCAACTCTTAACAAAATGGATGTTTAGAAAGAGAAGAGACTTAACAAGATGATGTGATCAAATCTTAACAAAATGAGTGTTAAGAGATACCAAAAGGGTGTAAAAATACTAACTCTTAACAAAATGATTAGTGTTAAGAGAAGAGGGGATTAAAAGGTTAGATTAGAGGACTCCTCAAAATGACTAAAAGAGATGAACAAAATGAAAGTATTCGTGGTACTTTACAAAGTCAATGTAAAGAGGAAAGATTGAAATGTTAGTTGGCTTTCTCAACTCTTAACAAAATGAGTGTTAAAAGGGGATGCTTAAAAGGTTTGAAACGTTCCTCAACCCTTAAAAAAGTGAATGTAAAGGAAGGGAATAAGTGAAAGATGAACAAAATTGCTCAACTCTTAACGAAAATGAGTGTTATAAAGAGGAGACTTGAAATCATGATGAAAATATCAATTCTTAACCAAAATGACTGTTAAGAGGGAAGATACTTAGAAATATGGTGAAGGTTCTCAACTCTTAACAATATGAGTGCAAGAGAGAATACTAAATAATGGAGTGATAATAATCAAATAATGACAAAGTGAATGTCGAAATATATAGGTGAAGAAATGATGATGAGAATCTCTGAATCTCACGACAAGTGAAGATAAGATGAAGGGGGAAAGTGATAAATTAAGGATCTCAAATTAGAGAAAAGGGAAAGCTTTAAAAGAGAGGAGGGAGAAGATATATTGATAGATGTCGAAAATTCAAAAAAAGTGAATGTGAAATGTGACGATGTAAGATGATAGAATTCTTGAAGTTCAAAGGTAAATGTCTAAACTTTAAGACTTATGAAAGATGATAGATCAAGGTGATCATGATGGTGCTTGACTGTGATAAAGTGAGTTTCATGATGTCAAGACTTAGATGGAAAAGTGATGAAAGTGCTTAAGTGGATATGGATGTTGTAACTCAATACTTAGACTCATTTGCTCAAAAGTGATGATTTCAAATGAAGAAAATTTTGGAAAGGATGGAAAATCCAAAAAGGAGTAAAACGTAAAAGAGAGATACAAAATGATTTCCAAATAAGGAAAAAAATTAAAGAGATAGAAAAAATGAAACAAAAGTGAGCCAAAATAAGGAGTATTTGGAAAGTAGAAAAGATGGTGAAAATGAATCCAAATAAGGAGTATTTGGGAAAGAGTGAAAACCTAAAAAATGAGAGAGATAAGTGGACTCCAAATAAGCAAGTATTTAAATGATTGAAAATGCAATGAAAGTAAATCCAAATCAAGGAGTCTTTGGAGTTCAAACTAGGTGGAGCAAATACCTATGAAAATGAATAATAAGGTCAGTATTCAGAAAGATTGAAAAAGAGTAAATAATTTAGAAATGTATATTATCACCAGTACTGGATATCCGCATAACTCACTAAAATGAATACTAGTCAAAGAAAAGTACCCGTTTCATCAAATAATTTCTCAATATGTGACTTTATGGGGTTCCTTGGTCCAACTCTCAAATAAGATTGTATGGCTTAAGCCAAAGCACTTCCCATAGTGGTTCTTGGGAAATAGTCTTGTCAGCACTATAACCTGCAAATACAATTTGAATTGTTCATTTTTAGTTGATTAAATATGAGATTGTCTTAACCACCATTCTTTGACAAGGAAACCTGCAGTTAGTAGTTTTATTGTTTTATAACCTCATTTGAAACCTACGTATCCTAGTTTAAGAATAACAAGGATTAACACGTTTTTGTGAGGTATAGAGGATAGATGAAAGAAGCAAGCCCACATTTCTAATTTCCAAGATCACTTTACAAAATGTGAGAAAATAGCATACACATTGACCTTACTTTGATTAAGAAAAGATAAAAAAGTTAATCCTTAAAATCCCCTAAGGAAATGATCATGTTTCTGATTTCAAAGATCACTTTAAAAGTACGAGAAAAGAGCATACACGTGATCATTTAGTGATTAAGCCTCACAAAAATAAAAAATGACAATAAAACATGTAAGCAAAAATCTACCACAAAATGTTAGTTATGGTGCAAAAATGATTAAACATTGACAAAAATGCATAAAAAGTGAAAATAAATGGACAAAAATATCCAATAACCCTGCATAAGCAAGTTGCACAATTATTCCACTTAAGTGAAATTGATGAAAAAGAATTAATTAATAAAGGTATTCTAATTAGTGTAAAAGACCTAAGTTAATTAATTAAACTAATATAAAATAATCTAACTTAGATTTGTAATTAATCCCTGAAACTAAACTAAATTAGCCTTAATTAATATAAGTAATTGAATTAACTAAACTAAAATTAAAAAAATAAAATAAAATAAACCTAAGTGTTAAACTAAAGTCTAAAATAAGACCTAAATAAACGAAGCCTAATTAAACAAATGAAAACCTTTAAAAAAAATAAAATAAGTTTTTACTTGTATTGGCTGTCTAACTTAAAAAATTTATTGTTGTTTTGTTGTGGTTTTTTTATTTGTTTATGTTTTGCTCGCATGTTGGCCAAACTCATGCAATAGGGGACGATTAACAGGATGGGATGGAAGGGATGGCTCAGTGGCTTGCTGTGTTGTGATTTGGATCTGGATGGGGATCCCTGGTGGCAATGACATCGGTGTTGGAGCGTGCAAGGGACACAAATTGAGTGTCGATCGATGTGAGGGTGCAGTGATCTGGTGAGCATGAGTTGGGCTTGAGTGGGAGGTGGTGAAGCAGATGGTGCAGGGTTGGGGTAAAGGGGTTCGAGCTGGGGTTTGGATGAGCTCACGGTGAGGTCGAGGTTGGGGGAATGGGTCGGTTAGGTCGTAGGAGAGGGAAGTTAGGGGTTGAGACAAAGGCTTAGCCAAGTAGGGGAGTCAAGTCCAGGTTTTGAGTAGCTGCGAGGGGGTAGGGTAGGGGTAGGGTAGGTTAGGTCTAAGGTTGGGGATTTATCTCAGCGAGCTGGTATTTTGAGATGGGTGAGGTATGGTCAGGGGGTAGGAGGGTTAGGTATCTTGATGAGCTAGCTCACTGAGCTAGGGGTAGTTGGGGAGGGTGAGGGTAGAGGGTAGAAAAGGATTAGCAAGAGTTTAGATAGGGGTTAGACAAAATTTAGTAGGGTGAAGATTGTAAAGGTAGGAGGGTGCCAAATTTAGCATCGGGGGGTTTAGGAAATTATGTAACAATGAAAACACCCTAAAAATTTTAAAACCCGCATGACCAAATTTAGATGAATTAATTTTAAATTTGGTGAGAAAACACCTAACTCTTAAAAGAAGATTTTTTTGTTATGATTTTGCATATCTATTTTATGTTTGTAGATGTTTTCTACCTGCAACAAAAACTCTATAAAACTTCCACAAAAAGAGTAATAATCAACAAGAAACATATTTATTTTGATGAATTTTTGCTGAGCAAATCCTCCCAGAATGCATCCTGAAAAACACAGCAATACACAAACAACAAAAACACACCAAAACAACAACATTAACCAATTAAAACACATTCACACAAATGTTAGTATGGATTAAAAGTTACATTAAAAGGTGAATACAATATGAAACAAAAATTAATGAAAATGTGGGTAAGTCTCACCTAGCGTGCCAGAATGTGAGCAAGGAAAATTAACAGAATAAATGAAAGATAAACAAATAAACACAATATACCTTCTCTGTAACTCTCTTGCAAACCTCAAGAAGATCATGGAAGCTCTTAGACTTGTATGATCTTGAAGATTTTGATTGTGGATGCTCTTGATATGACTCTCCAAAGTGGATTTGCAAATGCTAGGAGCAGATTTCACAAGGATTCGAACAACAAATGAGTAGAAATTTTGTTGCTATAATTTGCTTAAAGATTTCCAAGGATGAGTTTACAAAGGAATGGCCTCCTTTTATAGCTGAGGGTAGGCCATGAAAAGGTGGATGAATTTTTGACTAAGCTTCAGGTTAATTATGGTAATTACCTGGAATAGAAAGTAGACTAAGTCTGTGAGTTACAAATTTGAAGTGGTAATAGACATTTGGAATGGTAGAAGTTACAGCCAGAAACTAAATTACATGTACAACCCAATTGCCCCACCTTTCTAGGAATCTAGAAGTGGAGTCCAAGTGGAATAGGGAAGTGGAGTTCAAGTGTAGTTAACTGGAATGAGGAAGTGGAGTCCAAATAGAGTTAACTAGGATAGTGAAGTGGCAGTTGACTAGGAAAATAGGTGTATTTTTCTATAATTAAGTAACTAATTTAATTAGCTACAATGTGTAAGATAATTAATTAACCATTTATTTGATAAATGATAATTAACTTAGCTAAATGGTGTTCAGAATAATTTAATTAATCCCAAGGGGTGTAATGTGCATGATTAATTAATTGGATTAATCAATCGTAAGGGGATATGAGCTAGGATGGGAACTGGGATAAGTAGGAGGAGAGGGAGAATCAGGAGTGAGAGGCTCAGCAAGGTCATCATAAGAGTTTGAATCATGGTTAGAGAGGGGAAGAGTGACCTTTATGGGTGGAGAAGTGGAAGTAGGAGATGTCTCTTGGAATTTCACACTTCTCTTGATAGAAAGCTGATGAGTGGTGGAGTTCAAAGTTCTATAGCCCTTCATGTATTCAGGATACCTGATAAAGATACAAGGGTTGGATTGTGGTTCCAAGGCCTTGCATTTATTCTTGGGTATTATAGTCATGGCAGTTGATCTAAAGACACGAAAGTGCTCGACATCTTATTTGCGTCCATACCAAGCCTCAAAGGATGTCATCCCTTTTACTCCTTTGTGCAGAATGCGGTTTTGAATGCAGCAAGCACAATTCATGGCTTCATCCGAATTCTGCGGAGGAAGGGATTTGGCTTGAATCATGTTGGTGGTCATCTCCTTAAGAGTTATGTTTTTTCTTTCTACAACTCCATTTTTTGAAGGACTGTAAGAAATTATGCGTTGTAAAGCAATTCCTTTGAAGCTATAAAAATTATCAAACCTATTGGTCACATACTTGCATCTATTGTCAGTTCTAAGAACCTTGCTAGATCTTTCAGCTTGTTTCTCAGTAAGATCCTTGAAGTCTCGAAAGTGATTGAAAACTTCAAATTTCTGTTTGAGAAAGTAAACCCACATATAAAATGAAATGTCATCAAAGAAAGCTAAATATGTATTGAGATCTAGTGAACTATTGAGATGGAAAAGGGCCATAAATGTCACTATGGATAAGCTCAAGGATATGAGAAGCTCTCCAAGATTTTCCCTCACCAAATTTCTCTTTAGGATGCTTCCCAAGGGCACAGCCCTCATAAAGACCCTTTAAAAAATTGACGCAAGGAAATCCATTGACCATCTCATGCTGGCTCAATTGCTCAAGGTAATGGTAGTTTAAATCGCCAAACTCTTAGTGTTATAGCTTACTAACATCATCTGTGTGAGTCAGTAAGACGGTAGGAGAAGAGTCGGGAGAAAAGTGGGAAAAGGTGTATAGCTGGACCTGGTGGTATGTTTTTCCCTCTGGCATGGTAGACTCATTGTGTAGCTCTCTAATGATCACCGAATTAGGGTTGAATTCCACACACATCCCTTGGTAAATATGGGTGATTTGGTATATTGATAATAGGTTGGTGGAAAGTTGGGGAACACTTAGGACACCATTGAAGGTTCCACCATAAACTTCCATTGATCCACTACCAGCTATTGCGACAGATGTATCATCACCCTAAGTGATTTGGGACATGCTACAAGGTTCTACGTCGGAAAACTAAACGTGTGAAGAACCCATGTAGTGTGAAGCATATGAACCTATAAACCATGTCAATGAAGGAGCTCCTTTAGCTACAAGGGATTTTCCTTTCTTCTTCTCCGACTTCTTTTTCTTTTTCCTTAGAAGACTCATGTTTAGGAACATTTTCCTTGATAAACTCAAAAACACACATATTATTCTTCTCAAGTAAATTATTTAGGTGATCAATTTTTTTCTCATGCATTGATGCTCTTCATGTCCCGACTTCTTACAATATGAATACTTGCACTTCTCCTTCTTTGGTTTAGAGTCAAAAGTAGAGGAAGAAGTACTTGTGTTGGATTTGGATTAGGTGGACTTAGCTTCCTTCTTAGGTTGGTCCTTTTTCTCTAATTTCTTCTCTTGTTTCTTCTATTTTCCTTTACCATTACTTGTTATTAGGGTGTGTGACTTGGAATTGATTGCACCCATTTGGATCAACTTGTCATGTTCTCGAATGAGTTGGGAAGAAAATTTGTCGAATGATGGCATCTTCTAAGTGGTCCCTAAATATTTTTTCGTAACGTGAAGGGTAGAAATGAAGACAAGGTATTTGGGTCCATGCTTAGAGAGAATGGATAAGATCAGTTGGGCATCCTTCTTATTAGCTCCACTTTCAACAATAGTCTCGTATGAACAAATTTGGAGAAGAAGGCATGTAGGTTATTAAAGTTACTAAGAGTCAAACCTAGGAGTTCATTCTCTAACTCATGAGCTCTAATGTCATCTTGTTTTCTAAACATTCCATCTAGAGTTTTCCAAGCTCCTTTAGGTGTTGTGGAATACTCATTGTGAAAGAGAATGTCGAGAGAAATGGACATAAAAAGAATACCTAAGGCTTCATCACATCGGTTGAACCATTTATATTTCTCAGGTTCGGTTGTTGTTCTTTCTCCACTCCCATAGTGAAGTAGTGCAACCCTTTACCCCGTAGTGTGATTATCATTTTGGATTTCCATTCATGAAAGTCAAATGGCATGAGAAAATGAACATTAGCATACATCATAAGGAATGAGAAAGAAAATGTAGAAGAAAAAATAACACACACACACACACACACACACACACACACACAAGAACAATAGTTTTACCACCTTGTTTGCAGAACTTTATAGTTAGTGTGTTGATTAAAATCTTGTGAATTTGTGTGATGTCAAACAATTGACCATTTACTTTACAATTGGTATAATCCACACAAGTGGAGACCATAATAAGTTTCAACCTGCACAAAACGATGCAATAGCATAATGAGCACAATAAAGTCATAAAACAATAGAAAAGGGAGAAAAACAAGGTTTTTGTGTGAGGAAAAGTGTCTCACATTGTGATTAGGCTCCATTTCCGCAAAGTTATGGTGAACATGCACACTAATATACAAGCAATAATAAGAATGTAAGATTACAATAAACCTCAAAAAGTGATAACAAACTCCCAAAAATGCATCATCCCCTTCACAATATCCTCCAAAAATAGATTAGTTGCATGAGAAAATGAACATTAGCATACATCATAAGGAATGAGAAAGAAAATGAAGAAGCAAAAATAACACACACACACACACACACTAGAACAATAATTTTACCACCTTGTTTGCGGAACTTTATAGTTAGTGTGTTGATTAAAATCTTGTGAATTTGTGTGATGTCAAACAATTGACCATTTACTTTACAATTGGTATAATCCACACAAGTGGAGACCATAATAAGTTTCAACCTGCACAAAACAATGCAACAACATAATGAGCACAATAAAGTCATAAAACAATAGAAAAGGGAGAAAACTAAGGTTTTGTGTGAGGAAAAGTGTCTCACATTGCGATTAGGCTCCATTTCCGCAAAGTTATGGCGAACATGCACACTAATCTGCAAGCAATAATAAGAATGTAAGATTACAATAAACCTCAAAAAGTGATAACAAACTCCCAAAAATGCATCATCCCCTTCACAATATCCTCCAAAAATAGATTAGTCGCAACAAGAGCAATAAACCCTAATTTTTTAGTTTTTCCAATACCCCTAGTTAATACAAGTTAAAAAAAATAGGGTGAGTTCAAATATATTACTAATAATAAAAAAATAATTAAAATAAAATGAAGAAATAAACTTACCTTTAATTCTAAGGAAGGATGGAATAAAACCCTAAAATTAATGTTGGGACCAAAAATGCAAGAGGAAGAAAGTTGTAGAGGAATGGGAAGGGAGTTAGCTTAGCTCAATGGTCGATTTAGGTTGGAGGGTTGGGGGTCGAGCTAGATGGAATGACCGCGAGTTGCAGAGGATTAAGTTGGATTGTGAGAGGGTTGAGTCAAGTTGTGAGAGGGCCAAGTCGCAAGGTGAGTACGACGGGCTAAGGTCAGATGCAAGGGCAGTGGAGGCGAGTTGGTCGTGTAGGGTTGGCTCGGCTCCGAGACGAGTCAGGATCTTAGTGCAAGTGAGTCACAAGGAATTATCGTGGTTGAGGAAGACTCAATGGTGACACAACGGCAACTCATTGGCATAGAGCAGGGCTCAGCGGTTAAGAGGAAGCAGGGTTTGATTTGAGGACACTGCAGTAGGGTTGAGGAGGAATTTGTGGTGACACAATGGTAGCTAAACAACATAGAGAAAGGCTCGATGGTGACTCAATGATAACTTAGGTTAAGAGGCACTCGACAGGAACTCAACCAACCTAAATCATAGGGAAGGATCTCAGAGGTGATCTCAAGATACATAGCTCGGGTGAAACATAGCTAAGTGAGCTTGGGATAGGTTGGGAGATCAGGTAGCTCGTACGAGTGCTCAACAAGCTTGAGAAGCTGGTTGGGAGCGAGCTCGAGAGATACCTTAGTACATAGAGCTGACAATAGGGTGCATCTCGATAGGGGGAGCTGAGGGAATTAAGGGTGAGATGGGAGGAAGGCATGGTAGGTAAGCTAGGTGTAGAGCTTAGTGGAGAGGTTGAGTAGTAGGGAGACCAAGACAGATGTAACCAACAACCCAAAAAACCTAAAACTCCATATTTAGATACTTTCTAATTTTATCTATAACTAGTTAGATTTAGCTGTAAAAACACTAACCTGCACATCCACAAGAAACACCAAAAACAGCTAAACTTCCACAAGCACATAGTTAATCATAATAATGCAAATAAGGCATAAATCAAATACAGATTGAAAAACTTGTAGTAAGAGATAATAAAACTACTAAATTTAGAGTGATAAACAACAATGAAGCGAGTGACATGATTACCAAGATGAAGCTTTGATACCATGAAAGAAGGAATATGTGTGCATATCAACAGAGTTTCACTTTAAACGAAAACGCGTAAATACTCCAAGTAATTAGCAAGCAAAAATAGTATCAAGGAACTTGTGCATAAGAAAAAATGGTCTACGCATGCTCATAGATCAAAAATGAAGAAGTACATATGGGGAGTGTTGTGTAACTCCCATGCCTAGACTTATCATACTCAAAAAATAGAGAGAGAGGTTACAATGCTAGAATAACATGTAACACCCATATGACAATGATGCATATGACAGATTCTATGACATAATTTGTCATATGTCATGTATAACTCCCTAAAATACCTATGACTCACCTAAGTGAGATGACTCGCCATAATGAGATGACTCACCATGTGTGAGGTGTAAATAACACAAAAAAAAATAAAAGGTAAAATAATACCCTCACATAAACAAACTCATCACCCATGCATACTTATTCCCTTTCCTCTATGATCTATCTCTCTTTCTTCCTTTTCCATTCTTCATTTCTTCCCATCACGTCATATTGATAGCTCATAGAAATATTGTGGAGTATTGTTCAAATTCGCAAATGTTTGTTCAACGTTACACCAATCTCTTCAAACAACATAATATTGTTCATAATCATGGACCACTATCAAATTTTGTGAGGGTCATCTAAGGATGCATGCCAATTCATAAAGCTATGAACCCTTGTTTAGGGCCCACGAAGCATTTTCCATGTTGCGAAGAACTTTCTAAGCCATGCATCACTTTGTAAGGTTGCACCACCAAGTCAACACCTATGATGCCTCTCCATGCCATGGAATACTGCGTCTTATCGTAGTGCCTTTCTTTGACATCCTAGTAGTTTTGGGTGACCCACACTTTGTTGTTATGGTTATATCTTTGTTGTAACACCTCCTATACATTCTTCTATTTTTCTCATTGTCTGCACAGGTTCTCTTTAACTCGTGGAAATTTTTACATGTCACCATGTGTTTATACACGTCCCTCCACTTCTTCCATGTCGTTGATCATTGTCAGTCTACATTAATGTCCCAAGCTACCCCTATATCACAAGAACGTAGCAATATCCATGGAGCTTTCCATTTTACCTTGATTAGTTACAAATTTTAACGTCCAACCCAATGCAATGCAAGTGTGATGACAACATATACTTTGAAGACATAGTATAGTTCAAACTGATAGCTTCTTTAAACACATGTTTGTCTCCTTCAAACACCATGTTCACTATAGAAATGTAGAATTTTTCATAAAAGGGATGATTTCCCATTCTACCTTCACACTTCCACTGACTTGTTTTAAATTCTCTTTCCCTCCATTTTTCTTCTTTAAAGAGCTAAGTTTGTTTTGATCTAATCATTTTTTTTGGATCTTTAGCTTTTGGTTATTTCTTCTCCCCTCTTCGGAATTCACTAGAATTCCCATCTTCTTTTTATGATGTTTTATTATCTATATTGATGAATGTAATTCATCTGAGGCATATTTTGTAGTCTAATAAAGTTGTGTATTTGAGAAATGGTGCAGTTGTGGTTTATATCTTCCCTACACTTTCCTTTGTCCCCATGCAGATCATTTATTGGAAAGTTTTTTCATCAAGTTAATAAGAATATAATGACCGCAAACCACACAGTGAGATAAAATATATCGTACATCAAGGGAACTAGGCTTTGTGGGTCAAATTGAAGACTTTGTTTGTACAATAGGTTTTTATAATAGACATGAGTATTTTTTATAGAGGTAATATGTACAAAAAAAAAGGGGATAAGGTTTGTATGTATGTATGAGGATAGGAGAGGAGGGTGAGTGTGAGTGAGTGTGAGTGTATGTGCAGAGTATATGTATGTGTATGTAGAGAAAAAGAGAGGAATGTACATGAGAAGATAAGGGGGGTAGAACAGAGTAGTAAAGTGGATTGAGATACGTATTGATGGATATAATTTGAAAATTATACCATTTATTTGAGATAAATATAATTGAAGAGGAAGAGTTAGGGTAAGAAACTCTATGTTTGTGTTCAATTTACTTTCTCTATGTTACAATATATGTAAATGTGTAGACCCGATCTAAAATTTGTTTGTTGTTGTATTAACTATTTATGTGTAATCTATCATATCTACCTATGTTTGCATCACCTCTATATGAACAAACAGACCTAATAAACTAACAAAAAAATGTATAGTTCAGTGTTTAAAACCCATGTTTCGTTAATTGATGTCCAATGACGAATACCCATTACACTTTTGGAAACCTACGAGTGGGGAAATTCAGAGTTGGTTGGAGAAGTTAAATACCTTTTTAAAATATGAAACTAAGAGAACAAAACACTCTTATAGGTGCATCGCAAGTGATTTTTTTAGATTAAAGGATGAAGAATTTTGGTCATTCTTTATAAACTTATTGTGGCCATGGATTTTAAGGATAAAAAAAGAAATTGAGTCGATTAGACTTCGGTTGCAAGATCCTATTAAGTGGAATAAGAAAAAGTTACACGAACTTGAGGAAGCAGATGAACATTGACCTCATGCAGTTGATTATTAGTTTGAGACTACTCTTGCTTCATTCATAATTTTTTGTATGATTCAAGGTTGGACAAAATTTGATGCAAAGAAAGTGGAATTCTTATAAGACCCCAAAGAATAATTTATAGTGAGTGAGTGTTTTGCTTCTTATTTGAATATTATTGGTCGAGAAAAGATTAATAAAAAGTGGTAGTAGGCTTATTTAGGGGAACGACGCATACATGACGACATGTGGGAAGAGGGGTGATCTAGAAGGATGTGACTTTTAAAGAAAATTTAGGTTGCCAATTGGGGGAAATAAAGAGGAAAAAATAAAATGGGAAAAATACAAACAAAAAAATATTAAGAAGATATGGGATATTAGCATTGATTTTATGATTAAGAAGGAGCTTGATGCAATCAAACAAGAGCTTACTAAAGCATATGCACAATATGATGTTGAGGTAGATAAGGATGGGTTGAGATGTAGAAATCAATACAACTAGGAGATGAATATAGGAGTAAGCAATGTCCAAGAGCGGAGACATTCGATGATATAATATATGGAAACTAGGTGAAATCACAAATGAAGAAGTTAAAAAGGATGCAATTAAATTAAATCCAAAGACCATGCCAATTACATCAAATCTAATTCCTTATGATATTAGAGAGCTAGTTGTCCAAGATGTACAATTGCATCATATTCAAAAGAGATCTACTATCCAAATAGCGGCAAGGAAAAAAATTGAAAGATGCCCGATTGCCTAGTTTGAGAAGTATATATAGAAAGGGGTGAGTTGAGTTTTGCAATAGAGATCAATTTTGTGTTTTTAGGAATGTTTTCCACGTCCCTAATCCAACTAGGAAAGCCGAGAAAAGAAGGCTCTTTACCTCCTTACACTAGATGTCTAAGTTCTAGGCAGTTGATGGCGAACATTCTCCCAAACTAGTATTGGAAAAGAAAATATGAAGAACTAAGACAATAAGCCAAATGTTTGAATTTTTGACAAGTTCTTCATCCTTTGGTTATCTCAAGGACAAGACAATTGGTTAAGAATGGGATAATGTTGGCAGAGTTCTTCATTGAACTGAAAAGAGGATGTCCGCACAATGAGATGCAATATATTATGGGTTGGAAAAAGCCACACATCAAAAGAGTTGGGGCTTCGCGGGTCAGATTGAAGACTCTATTTATAAAATGTGTTTGTATAATAGTCGTGGCCAATTTGTAAAGAATGTAATATATACAAATATAAAGAGGATAAGGTTGGTATATATGTATGAGGATATAATAGGAATGTGAGGGTATGTGTAGAGTGTGTGTATATAAAGTAAAAGAGATGATAAGACAAAATAGAACAAAGTAGTAAATTGGATTGAGTTATGTATTGGCAGATAACATTATACTATTTATGTGAGATAAATATAAATAAGGAGACAAAGTTAGAGTAGGAATTGTTTTCTTTGTGTTCATTTTACTTATCTTTGTGTTATGATATAAATGCAAATATATAGACCCACTTCAAAATTATGTTGTTTTATTAAGTGTTTAAATGCAATCTATTGCATTTGTGTCTATGTGCATCAACTCCATCTAAACAAAATAAACTTAATAAACTAACAAAAACTGCCAACATCGTTCTTACCTATTGTTAAGTTGTGTTATGAATGTGGACTATATTTGCATTTGTTCAATAAACTATGTCACCTCAAGCATAAAATGGAAAAAAAATTCCTTATTTCTCTCTTAGTGCATCACCTTTCCTTTTCTATATTTCCTCTCTTTTGCCCGCAATTTCAGATAGGTAATTAGCGATAGTATTATGAGTAGAAGTATGAAAATCCCCAAAGGATTTATGCACAAACAAACATTCTTAACCTCCAACACTAACAATTACAAGTTGTGCAATATGTGCCTATCCAACAAATAACAACTCCAATAGATTTGGAGAGTGGTTGATATGATATAAATACCAACATGTAGACCCACTTCAAAATTATGTTGTTAAGCGATTATGTGTGATCTATTGTGTCCGCCTCTATGTGCATTAACATCATCTAAACAAAACGAACTTAATAAACGAACAAATGCTGCCAACATCAAGCACCAAATGGGAAAAAATTAATTATTTCTCTATTAGTACATTACCTTTCTCTTTCTATATTTTCTCTCTTTTACCCCAGTTGTTTCGGATAGGTAGTTAGCAGTTTTATTATGAGTAGAAGTAGATGAAAACCCTGCTTTCCCAAGAGGATTTCAAACGAAAAACACTTAATTCACTCACGTATGCTTGCTAGTTGTTACTGTTGTTTTCTATGAAGTGTTTTAGATTCTGTGTTATTCTTATTTGTTCACACTTTGATGGAGTCATATAAATGGCCGAATTACCCTTTCTGACATGTCTCTTACTCATTTCCTCCTTTTAGTCTATATGGCATTAGTATGTATGATATATTGGATACTCTAGCTTATGTAGAACATAAAATTTCCTCAATTACCTATTTGTAGATGTTGTAGCTATAGTGCATTTCATTATTGTCAGACAGATTTGAAACTGGAATGATATTTCTCCCTCATTTATGCTTACAATAGACGATTTCCTCAATTACCTATTTATATTTGCTATATCTACAGGAATTTCATTCCTATCGGACGGATTTCAAGTTGTAATGTTTTTTTTTCACTCATTCCTATTTAGATACCTTGTCGTTATTCCTGTGGACCTTTTACTGTACCACTTTCTATTATAGTTGGGTGTATTGTGGTTTTTATCTTATTGGTGTATATGCCTAATCCATGCATTTGAATAGGTATAATTGGTAGGGACTATTCGTAGGATAACATCTCAGATTGTTTGTAACTTGAAGCATTTGTTACAGATTCACGGCATATTGTATGTGTTTTCATGGACAGAGGATCGATCATGGATATCAATATAATTTCTTTCTTTCTATCATTGTAGGGGTTGTATATATGCTTATTCCATGCATTTGAATAGGTACCGGAACCAGAATCAGTCGATTTGACCAGTTCAATAGTTTTTTGCACGAACCAGTAAAAGAACAAGATCGATTGAATGGTTTAAGGCCAAACCGGCCGGAACCGGTTTGGCCTCAAACCGATCAAATCGGTCCGGTTTCAACCCAAACCGGTCGGTTTGGCCCTGTGCAGTCGTATATGGTGATTTTAATAAAAAAACATTTTTTTAAATACATTTTCTATTTCTTATTTATTCTAAACCCTAACTTGTAGTATTTGTAATGTATCAATGATCATAGCATGTTGTTTTTTTGGAGTCTCGGACTATGGAGGCCATTTAGAGCCTCATTGTTTATGTATTTTGTTTCGGAATCTCATATATGATATATGTATCGTGTATTGGACTTGGAATCGTGCCGTTTTGTTATAAACACTTTTTTACATACGTACAAAAGCAAGCTTTGCATATTTTGTGTGTAATTGTTTGAATCATGCTTTTTAATCTTTCAAATATATTGTTTTCATTAAAAATATAATTTTTAATGTATTTTTTAGTAAACCGGTTCATAAAGTTTGAACCGGACCGGTTCCGGTCCAACCCTCGACCGGTTCTGAGTCCAGTTCCAATTTTTAAAACATTGGGTATAACTACTAGGGACTATTTGTAAGATACCATCTCAGATTGCTTGCAACTTGAAGCAGTCATTACAGATTTAGGGCACATTATGTGTGTTTTACTGGGCAAAGGATCTCCATGTCCTTAGGACCAGGACAACCTAACAACCTTGCTTCTGTATTTGTTATTCTCGAGGCATTCACACTCTATATTGAAATATCAAGGTCATCATGAGATAATTGATTTCAAAGAAGCGAGTCCATATATTCCAAGAGTGGGTAGAGCACCCTAAACCTATGGCTTCTTCAAAAGTTTCAATAAAACCCTATTCACCTCAAGGTTATGTATGACGTTTGTTTGCAAGAGATCAGGTTATGTATGGCGTTTGTTTGCAAGAGACAATGTATTATCAGATCAGGAGTTTATTGTTTTTTTTACGAATACAATTTAAGAGACAATATCAAAAAGGAGCCATCAAATAGAAATTCTACAGTATACATAAATTTCGCAGAAAAATTTTTCAAGAGGGAAAAAAAACAATGACATTAGCACCCACCACTGTATATCATACATACAATGTTGATTCTAAACTAATATAATCATACATACAATGTCGTGATCAAAACTTGCACCAAACCGGTTCTTATACAGTTTGCTCCTCAAGGACATTTAGCAGAAACAAGCATATACACCTAGCCATTTGACAAAATGCCTTCCAAGGTATGAACCGCCATTGCCAGAGCCTTTCTAAACTACCAGTGCAGCAAGTCAAAAGTGACCAGTTCAAGATCCTATTGTCATGTGAAAACTACTTAGAGTAGATAACTTATCCATCCCTTAAACTACTGTGAGAAATGGCTTTTGTAGTCTTATGAGCAATTTTTCCGAGGATAGACTTTGTTATGGTAATATAGCCAAGAGAAATTGTTTACAGCTGTGGATCTTTAAGTATTATAAAGGAATGTTACTTAATCCTCATTTAATTACACATCGAATTACATAAAAGTAAGGATGAATAAAATCCAAATGAGTATGAGATATCAAGAGCATGGCAGACTCCAAACTCAAGAAAGATGAACCCGAAAATTCACCAACCTCGTTTCAAATAACAAAGCTGTTTTTCAAACTCAACAGCACTGCAATTAAACCCCATGAATCACCCATTTTGCAAACTCCTTTGTTGGTAATAATCAGAATATTATTACAACTATTACAGATCAACAAGTATTTAGTTGCAACTAACACAAAATTATTTGCTTTATCAAAATATAAAATTATGTGTCACCTAATTCAATTTGAGACGATCTGAATTAAATTCTTGCACCATGTTACAACTAAATGCACATGAAAATAGAGTAAATGCCCCTAGAAAATAGTGACCAAAAAACTAAAGCGATTTTACAGAGACAATAAACACACTGTATTGCATGCACTTCTAGACTAGCCTATCTGCAAATCTAATTTCGTAACCAAAAAAAAATTCTAGACTGCTTGATGTTTGCATATAGCCTATATCACTCACACTTTATTTGACCATATTTCATTGTTTCTTGAAAATGAGAGATGCGTTTATTGCAGCAACCTACTGTTTCATCATCAGTCCATAGAGATTCAGAGTTATTTTCTCTACTGCATGTCCTAAAAAGTATAAATAATATGTGGGCCCACTTTAACACTTACAATAACCATATTTTTTGTGAAACAGGCTAGAGGCTAGAGGTGGCAATGCCCAAATTTCAGTGAATTTATTTACTAGGTGCAAGTGCTAGGACAGTACAAATCACCTTAGAAACATGCTAATGCTTAGGATAATATAAAAAGGAAGTGTATACTTGGCTACATGTCATACCTCGTGAAGCTACCTAATCTCTTGATGTTATCTAGGACCATCAATATCCCTTTAAGAAACATTAAACATTGGGTATCATCCACAATCTGACTACCACATATTATTCAGTCACACAGCTGCACTTACTGTCAATCTACAACTCAGAGGGGTTTCAGTAGAGCTCAATGTAGTCTATATAAGTACTCATTTGTTTTAAAGCTCATAGAATTCAACATCCCAGTAATTATTGAAAAGTAGAATTTTGTGGCATCTTTGAACTGGTTTTCTTAGGACATCTATTTTAGGAAACCTAATTTATTGTAGACCATCTGTATTCTAGTTTAAAATATAATGCGATTCTAGGATAAAAAAATCCACACAACTCTTGTTTCAGTCTATCAAGTGCAATCACAGTTTCAATATCAGGCCACAACAGTCACTATTTATATCCTTCCCAACACATTGCAGATTAACCTGGAGCATCATTGAAAATAGAAATTATATACAAGTACAAACAATATTTTGGCAACCTGCAAAACATCATAAATGCAGTTACAAAAGAAAAGAAATCTACAGTTTGCACATGCATTCTTACATATTCAACCACCTTCACACTCTTCGCGGGGATGCAAAGCACACCTCCAATCAACCTCTTGCATCTGAAACCCCAATGTCAATCTCACGTTCAAACCTGCCAGATCCTCCTGAGTCCAGGATCGATGTTGTTAGGCCTACTGGTTGCTCCATGGAACGATGGTGGACATCGAGATGTCAATCTCATGTTCAGACCTGCCAAATCCCAATTTCAAAAATCAATGTTATTAGGCCTATAGGTTGCTCCATAACGATGGCATGAGCTCGAGATTTCAGGCCATCCCTCAATGTCAAAAGTCGAGATATAATGCACCTCTTAACAATCACCAGGTTTTTCCGGGAGAACTTTGGAGAATCATAAAGCAAAATACTGTGTTTGTGGAGTTTAACACCAACGGATCTTGTAAATGCTTTGGATACCTAAGGGGCAGTAAGATTAGCTCCCCGATTTGTGTCATTTAGCTTCCTTAGACCACCAGTATCATCATAGAAGACAAAACCTTGATGCATTCCCCTTCGAATAGTCTTGAAAAGCTTTGTATGTCTAAAAAAGGCTCCCTGATTTGTGCCATTTACTTCCTTAGATCGCCAGCATCATCATCATAGAAGACTTCATTCAATCTTTTTTTTTTCATCTATTCGCTCGATGGGTTTAGCGTCAGGAGCAACAACAAAATATCACTGGGATCTAGACTCAATGGATTTCAAATTCCAATAGCTTCCAATAACTCGTTGCATAAGGAAAAAGTCCTCCTTTTCTAAGAGGGTGATAGACCTATGAGACTTCAGGTTTCTGAAATTGATTAATTGTGTTGCAGAGCTGAAGAATTTTGTTGGCTTCTCAGCAGCCTTGACAGGTATAGCCAAGCAGCATACTCCATTGTGGGACACCTCCTCTCCCTGCGTAGCCCAGCTGCATCCTCCTTTGTGGGACCTCCATTACCATACATAGCCCAGCCGCACCCTCAGCTCAACACAAGTCAGAATTGATCCTTTCCTTAGGCCAAATGGGTGGAGCATTCTGAATTTGATTAATTGCTGTTGCAGAGCTGAAGGGTTTGATATGGACACTTCTCAGGACATCTTGAGCGTATAGCCCACCTGCATTTCTGCCATTACAGTGAGACCTCTCAGGCCCTGCATAGTTAATGGTTTGCATCCTCATTTGTGGGACCCTCCAGTTCCCACAAGGCTGATAATGATACAAATGCCGGATGCAGTTGCCTACATAATGTCAACTGCATGACTCAGCTCAACACAAGTCTATAATTGATCAGCTACCATTTAGCCGTGGGCGGAGCCTCCCAAGCGGGAGTAGTCAGGCACTGGAGGATGAGGAGGAAGATTGTAGGAGTTGGTTAGCAGAATCTGTAACTTGTAAAATGATACTTTGTGCTACTGCTAATATATTTGAAAAACGAATATTAATCGAACCCTCTTCAAATGACTAAAAAAAATTAGAAATGATTTTTCTAAAATAGGCAACCCGAATTTTTTAAGCCATCAAAACAGTATAGCTTAAAGCCCCTGTTTATGGGACCGCAGAAAGTGGTAAACTTACCTTTCAAATCCATTATCAAACAGGGCATGTGGTCCCATGACAGTAATTCCTTCCACTGCTATCAATATTTCCATATCTTCTGCAAATAATTCAGAGCAGCATCTGATGAGGAAGAGACCGCATTACCTAGAATATGTCAGCTACCCACTGAGGGTTGTTCATTCTAAACTTGTGGCTCTTCACCGAAATCTGTAAATCCTTCGTGTTTTAAATACCCTTATTGCAATACTTTTGTGACAAGATGTTATGAGTTAATTTAAATCCTAAGAATTAGTTGCAGCATAGTAGAATTTAATAAATAAAGGAACCTAAAAAACTTGAGCAGCTGAGACAATACTGTGGACGTAGTTCCATGGATTGAGACTAACTGTTCCAATTTTTTTGCTGAGCAACAGGTGTCATTATCGAACCTTCTTTAAGTCTGCTACAAGAATACTTTAAAAGTGATTACTCTGGAAAATAGGAGCACCCGAAAATTTTGAATAAAAACCATACAACTTGTATTTTAAGAGCCGTAGTTAGCAAGGGTGGCTGGAAGTTTGGTCCCAACTTACCTTGAGTTTTTCCTGCCCGGGAGGACAAGTAATGCCTGCAATTCCCACAACCGTATAATTTGTTATCATTTTAAAGATAATCTGGACCATTCAACTGATAAGAAGAATACAAAAATATCTTATCAGGGATTGTTACCCTAAAAATTTAGAAAAAACATGAGGACTCTGTACAAGTACTAAAATGCCCTTAAATGCTTTTCAACAGCAGCCACTGAGATCCCCTTCCACTTGAGACCATGGAGTATGACATACATGTCAAAGTAATATTGAATAACTCGCAACATATTTTGAAAGCAAGCCAAGGAAGAAAGAAAATCCTTAAAAGGACTGTATCACGCCGATTTACCTGCAAAGTGTCCATTGCTTTGGATTAAGAGATACAAATGACCCAAAAGCAGCCATGTTTTCCTGTTGGGTGTTACCCAAGCCAACAGCAGCAATATTTTAGACAGACCAATCTGTTAGGAGTTGGTAGTTTTGGATCAGTTTACAGAGGGATTGTGAACCATTGGTACAAATATTGCTATTAAAGCTCTGAGCTTGCAACATGGCCAAAATTTCAACAAAAGAATGCAATGTGTTAAAAAGAGATGAGCAACAGTGTGATCAAAAATCATTTTTTCAGTTATGTTAAACACTGGTTCTTCAATGGAAGTTTGTATAGATGGCTGCATCTTCAACAAGTTAAAGTAATTCATTTATTATGTTCAAAAAATACTAATAGTAGTAGTTACTCATAGAAATTCCTAAACTACAGTAGTTATAAACCATGAAATCCCATTCCTGAAAGTTCCTCCTAAAATCTAGTTCCTTAGCTCCCCAAAAGATATATATAGATTTTTTTTTGCAAGTTTGCCCTCCCCATGGAACCACTAGATATGCATTTCTCCAACTTTTCATGAATAGAAATAGATCAACTTGAAACAAACAGAATGATTTTGATCACATTGGGGTGGCTAATATTTTTTTAACACACTGCATTCTGTATTAAAACTCTTGTAAACATGGTGAAAACTAAAAACATTGACAGAAATATTCGAACCATTGTTAAAAATCCCTCTCTAAAGACATCCAAGACTATAACTCCTAGCAAATTGACCTGCTAAACCATGCATTTGCATTTTCAAGCTCTGCATATGAGATTTTCATAACGATAAACACTTCTGTGAAGGCCAAAACCAGTAGATAAAGACCGACTTTTTGTTTGGACCGGGGAAATATTCTCTCTATTGAAACAATAGATACGAACTGGAGGACTACTCTGTCAGTGTCACCGACTCAAACTCGGATATTCGGTGTATTTATAATTTTAAAGCGAAACTGTGGACTTTTTCTTTCGGCAAATATGGGTCCCACTATCACTCCACTGAAAAAAAAGGGCCGACATTGTAGCCGTTAATTTCGGAGCTGTTGAACAACGGCCCTTTTTAGGTAAACCGAAATAATGAGTGTTTACATGGGTAAGAGGAAGGCATGGCCCAACCAAGAGAAAATTCAATTTCCCCATCTCAAACAAGTCTAACAATGTATTGTTACACATATATCTTCTTAAAGCAACTGCATTTTGTGAAGAATGAAAACCTTTTGAATGAAATTGGAGTGCATCCAACTAGTTGAAGAAAGTCGATTATCCTCTTTGAACATAATGAGATTGAGCCAAAGATGGACGTCCTTATTAAAAAAAGGGTTTAACTTACGAATTTGTAGTTGGGGGCCCTTTAAAAAGGAGTTGTGAGATATGGAATAAAGGGCATGTGGATTTGTGCAATGACATAATAGGCAGCATTGTTATTGTTTTTATAATAGAAAAAGGTCACATTGATGTATGTGAATATGGTCTACTGTAAATAAAGAACGACTCAATAATAAATATGTTTCTCAATATGGTGGAGGTATTCTAGACTAGAACATTAAAGGGGGACCACGCTAAAGACACACACTTTATATTGTAAGTTGATGGGAACAAGAACTTGGGAGGTATTCTCCACATTCTATAAGAGGTATAGGGTTCCAAAGCCTAAATCTAGAATAGGGTAATGGTATTTGTCTAGCTCCCGATAATATAATGACGATAATAAGGTTGTATTGTAATCGAGGTAGTAAAAGAGGTTAATAGGAAAGAGTAACAAAGATTACAAGAAATGTCCAAGAGATTGCAAAGCAAGATCTAGGGTTGTACAAGGTTGTATATAGAAATATGTAAATGGAGTGTGCAATGTGGACGTTGTAAGGGATCGAAGCATGTATTGTTCCATATTGTGGGCTATATTTACATCGGGAGTGGAACACACCCACAGGTAGTAAATGTATTAGTAAATCTATGTGGATGGATTAGGGGTTGATTAGTGAGGATCGTGTATATATGAGTGTATGAATGAACCAAAATGAATATTTGTTAAGTGATGGTTACAAATATATAAACGTGAAGCACCACATTTAAAACCAATAGTTATGAAATCCACAAAGTAACAGATACATTGTCTTTTTTCAATTTACATTTTCAACTATTTGCTTTATCAATCAAAGTAACATGGTTTGTACATAGTTGTTCCTATATTCATTCGGTCTCACTCCTGCTCGTATAAGGAAGTTACTTTACAAAAGGGAAAATTCAAAAATAGTAGACAAATGTATTTGCTATGAGGTTTTGCAAGTCACTTCTCCATAGCCTTTAGCATCTCCACAACTCGATCAAAACATGCAGTCATAATTGCAAAAATGTGAAGCAAAGTATGATGTAATTTTTTGTTTTTTGTTTTAAAAAAATTTGCAATTGTCACCAATTTTGTTTTTTTGAAAGAATACTTACGTGCATCAGAACAGAAGAAGAGGAATGGGGAACAACACTGTGAATGAATATGGTTAGAGGAGGGGGGAAAAGGGTTGGGGTAATTTATGTTACTAGAGCGGGGAACTGAGGATTTTGTGGTCGTGTTTCCTCCTCCTTTCTTTTGAGGAGGTGTCAGAAAAGGGACATTCTGGAGTAGCGTTCGAAAGAGAAGGGAGGTGAACTGCATAGGTCTTGTAAGGAGGGGACTATGGACATTGCGGTGAATGTAAGCCCTGGTCGTTATGAAGAACCTATATCCACAGTTGCTTTATGTAAAGTAAGGTCTTGAGATTTATGGATTGCAAGTGCCGAGGTCATTTCTAAAGGAAGTTATTTGTGGTTTCTCTTGAGATTGGGGGTATGGGGACATGGGTGGAGAAAAGTGGATTCCAGGGAGGGCCATTGTATTTGTTAAAGTCATTACAACAAAAAGCAAAATACTTGGAGGGGGGCAAAGAGGGGGTGTAGACAATGTCGGTGATGGTGCCAATGGATCCGTTCACAAGGCCAACTTCAACCCACAAATTTGCGGTGAGCATAACCTTTTGTTGTTTACAGTGGAGAATAATTGGTTCAAGTTGCTCTTCGTCATGTTCCTCAGAACTCCCAATATTTTTCCTACTGTAATACATCTCCTCCCTCAATCCCTTTATCAGTCACGTCACTTCCTCGTGTAATGTTTTTCTCGTCAAGTTTAACCTCTTCAACACATCCCTTCAAAATTTAATGTTTTGAATAGTTTAAGTTGGCATTAATTCTCCCAAAATAAATGGATGGGGAGAGAGCTAGATCTTTCTAGAAACCAAATTCTCGCAAATCCTTGCTTCCACCACGATTTCAGTGTAGGTTTGTGCGAAATAAAAAAACATACATACGCTTTTTATAAATAAATTAAAAAAAAAAAAAACAAAAAAACAATCATAAATAAATTAACTGATCATATAATAAGAATACTAATTTTTTTAAAATTATATTGATATTATGTCTTTTAGTGATTTTCCGTGAATTAATTCCTCAAATCAATCATGTAGTGATTGTTTGATTAAAGGTTTCAGGTCTATGTACAAGCATATTAAAATTCCTTATCAAAGTTGTCCTCGACTGCAAATTGCTGACCTTGTTCCCACATAGTGTAATCAAATCCATTTAGATTCTTCCTCACCCACATCATAGACACGATTCTATGTAGCATGTATATTAAGAGGCTTAAGGTGGGTGAGTTCGTTGGCAAGATGGATGCAACAACTCGGGAGATGGATGTAGGGATGTTTTTTAGGAAGATGGAGGTTGAGAGGAGGGCACGTCGTTGCTTTGAATGAGCAAGAATTTGCACAAATGAGCAGGGCCGAGAGACTCAAGGCAGGGTTGAGATGGCTCATGCAAGGTCCAATGTAAGATAACACTCTAACCAATTGAATCCTCTATTTTCAACGCACCAAATGCACGTACATTTCTCAGGGTCTCTCCCTGTAATCATTCAAGGTGTACTGCAATTCATCGTTGATTTCAACATCCAACAGATCCGTGTCTATTTTAAAACCCTTGCCATACCTAAATTTCATGATTTACGTCTGGCCCTTCGCCTTAACAAAGCCAACATTTTGTGACGACATCAAAGCCAAAATATATCGAACCTGTATAACCCCTATCTGTAGATTTTTTAGCCATGACTGTCTCTTATCTAAACCAAAATGATGTTTGCCTTCTGCCTTGGCCTTGACCTCGAAACCTTCCTCCACCTCCTTCTCTACCATTATTATCATTATTTCTTCCACCGCCATAATATAAACTATTGACCCCGTTCACATCCCACATTTCAAGTGTGATTGTTAGTTGTAACCTCTTTTATTATAATATAATTGCGAGAGTTGCAATAAAAAAGTATAATCCCTGCTGTATGCGCTCTGTTCTTTGATGCTTCCCCCATTTTTGTTGTTGCTTTTTGCTGACTATGAGCAATCAGATTGTAATCAGAAGGGCAGCAGTGTGGTGGCTGCAGCGTGGGTGGACCCTGTTGTGAATCACCTTATCCACGCGGAAAGTATTGATTGAACTTGCATTTATAAGGCAGGTCGTCGGATTTCAACCAAAACAAATAATCAAATTCCAAGTGTCGAAAATTTGACATCTGTCAGAGACCCCGGGGCATGCCTCACATAGTAACGCCTTACGGCGTAAAAAAGGGGTTGATTTACGAATTTGTAGTTGGGGGGGCCTTTAAAAATTGGGTTGGAGCGATGGAATAAAGGGCATGTGGATTTGTGCAATGACATAATAGGCATCATCATTAATGTTTTTATAATAGAAAAAGACCACATTGATGTATGTGAACACGGTGTATGTAAATAAAGAATGACTCAATAACAAATATGTTTCTCTTTGTATGGAGGTATTCTAGACTAGGACATCACAAGGGGACCACGCTAAAGATTCACACACCTTATATTGTAAGTTGATGGGAATACGCAACTTGGGAGGTATTACTCCACACTTTATGAGAGGTATAGGGTTCCAAAGCCTAAACCTAGAATAAGGTAATGGCATTTGTCTAGTTCCCGATAATATAATGATGATAATAAGGTTGTATTGTAATTGAGATAGTAAAGAGAAATATCCAAGAGGTTGATAGGAAAGAGTAACAAAGGTTACAAGAAAGGTCCAAGAGATTGCAAAGCAAGATCAAGGGTTATACAAGGCTGTAAGGTAAGAGAAAATAGATAAAAAATGCAATAAATAAGTGATATACTACTTGTACACACTAAAATTTGGTAACTTTTCCTTGTGCAATGTCAAGTTTAATCATGTTCAATTGCTAAGATAAATGCTCATATACATAATCCAATCACCCTATCTCTCTAGCTCTTTTGCAACTTGTTTATCTTTACACTCTACTTTATTGTCAATTTTGAGAATATTATATGATCAAAGTAGTATTTAAACCTATGTTCTTCACGAGACAACTTTTCCTTTAATGTTTCATCTCTAAGGTTTGAAAATGTAGGGAAGGGTCGGGATGTTAGGTTCATTCTTGGGTGACCTATATGGTCTTATCCCTTCACAATCTTAAAATCAACTTTCAATTTCAAAATCTTATTTAGGACATTTCATCTTCCTAGAATCGACCTTATTAGAATATTTCACGTAGACAGGAAGGCTATATAAGAAAAAGTTCAATATTACTTTATGACTCACCTAGTACTCTTACTTGAATCTTTTATTACAAATATCATTCCAAAAGCACCTCAAAGGGTTCCTAAATCTACTCCAAATCAACTACATATCATTTAGGACAGTCCCTACTACAAGTCCGAAGCACTTAACTAGGTCAAAGACTCTAGCTTCCTCCTTTTCCAAGCATGCAAAGGCCATAGAGCCATGTCTTAGCAAGAGTAAGATCATTCCAAGAAATTGTTCAACAGTTTCAAGACAACAAATGATTAAGTCGCATAGCTAAGGCACACCACATCTCAATACTATTGTGTTGGGTACATTCCATATTACGCAGTTGGTCATGCTATCTCGAGTGTCAAGAAACATACGAGGACACCCCTAAGGGATTGGTTAGCTATTCACGCTTACACAAGCACCTAGGAGAACTACATAAGGCATTGGATCCTGCAATAAGGGCATGTACTGCAACAATTGGATTGATTTAGCAATTCAGAGTATAACTGCACAAAGAGTAGTCCTAGCCTCAACCACACACACATGTTTTCCTCCTTTTTGGTTAGCTAATGCTTTGATGAAGGGTTCTACATAGGTTTCTAGGGTTTCCATTTTGTTGCATAGATGATTATAGGTCATCCTTAAACTTTTGTGATCAAGAGCGACATACAATCAAAGACCATTCCTAGATCAGTGAGGCACACTAAAAATCACAAATCCAAACTGTCAAAGGGGTCAAGTGCCTACCTTCCTTGATTCTGTATGGAGAGAGTGTCCATCTCTCGAGTGCCAGCGAGTGTGCCTGTATTCTCTCTCGAGTGCCAACCAACCTCCATCGGGGGTCCAATACCGCATAATTCCATGTCAATGACCGGACAAATTAGGTCTAGACTGTACATAATTTGTATATCTTGCCCCTATTGAGTTTGCAGCTCCAAAACTTTTATCGAAGCACTTGAAGTTCATGACCTACTTGTTCCACTATCCTACAAATCCAAATAATCTTTATTTTTCCCTGTACAACTAATGTTCTCTCTCCTCTTGTGTATTTGAGAAAGTGTAGTCATGAAAAGAAGACTAGACATTAACAACACTTATTTTACTCTTTTACATTGTTTTATCCTTTTTACACTCTTACTTATTTACTATTTTCTGGAATGACCACTTTATTTTGGATATTAAAAACATGTGACCCATCTTTGTATTTATTACATTTATCTCCAAGCATCCCAGACACTACATCCCATTAGGGACAAGATCACCTTAGGTGCTATTGTCCCCTTTGGGCGCTTGTGTCCCTTTCCCTCCTTTTCTTGATTTTGAATTGCCACATCATTTGGTGTCTTTTCTAGAGTCTCTTTTATCACTTTGGGTCGGCATTTTTTAGTTGTTAATGATGAAATTCAAACAAGGGAATCATATATATACATGGATTACTCACTATTAATAGGGGTTGGGAAATTTGGGCTAATACTCTCTATCTACTACTTGGGCAAAGAGCAACATTCAAGGAATGCATTTGGGTTGCATTATTCACTACAGGGGGGGCTATTTCTGAATTCCATCTCACACATTCATCTTGGGGGAAAAGTAGTTGTAGCCCACTATCTTGGTGTGAATGGCACAAGGGAAACCTAGCTTCAAGGGACACAATTCAAATCACACACTCACAAGAACTACATAGAGTCTAAAATGTAGTGCAGTGCTCAGTGACAATCACATTGGGGTGACCATTGAGGTCAGTCTGACTCAAGAATATGCATTATTTATTCCATCTAATGTTTACTTGAGCTTTGTGCAGGTAGTTAGGGTTTGTGTTGTACAATTTACATGTGTGACAGGAACCCTACAACAAAGTGGATGTGATAAAAGTGAAAGGAAGAAGTAAAGTTCAAACCCTGAAAAGACTAGAAACAGAGTTTTTTCAGGACACTAGCACCCAGTTTCAGACACTAGCACCCGGGGTGGTCATGTCCTCAATATGGGAGGTCCTGTCTGAAGAAGTTCAGATCCAATTTCTTCCAGAAGAGCCTGCACATAGTCCAGATCCAACATGTTCTCACTCTGTTTCCTAGCCCAGAATCAGCCCAAATCTTTGATATAAGCTAAGTCATTCTTATCTCACTATCTTTACACTTTCTTGTACTTTGCATGTTATATCTTGTTTTTCACTGTTATATTCATTTGATCTCAGTCCTCTGATATAAGATTTAAATTTCTTTAAATCATTTGGTGAACTCATTTATTAATCAAACCCTACCTTGCCATAGGGTCCCTATATCATGATTCATCCTTCTTTCTAATGGATATCTCTATGAGTGAATTTTATAAATCCCATCCTGAATGTGTACATGCTTTATGACACACTATGGATCATACTCTCATCCACTCTGATACTTCCCCTATTTACATTAACCATCGAGTCTCCATTACTCTGGAAATCAATGATGAACATATTACTTTTACTCCAACTAATATCCCTTCCCAAGTAACTGTTGATAATGCACCTCCATTTTATATATACAAGTTCATATTCATAATGTACTAGTTAAGTGTGATTTGGTCGATAATGGTCCTGGTCTTAATATATGCAATATTTCTTTTTTACATCAACTAGGATTTTTTGTTACTAATTTAACTCCATCTACTTTATGTATTCGTGGTTTTGAAATACACCCAAGCAATATTAGGTGAAATTTCTTTACCCATTACTGTAGGACCATGTACTCTTCATGTTTTGTGTCATGTTATGCCTAATAATCTCAACTATAATCTCCTCCTAGGTCATCCTTGGTTACATTCTATGCATGTAGTCCCTTCCACCCTACATGCTTGACTCAAATTTCTCCATGAGGGTGTCGTATATGATGTTTTGGTTGATCCATCTCCCTTCACCTTTTGTGATACTATTGAGCATGAGCACACACCCACATCTCAAAATCACTCTACCTCACCTATTTTGATTGTGCAACCTACAACATTGGTTATAAGTATTTATTACTACATGGTTTATCTAGATCATGACTTGGTCACAATGGCCAAGTTATCATTGAGCCCATTTTTTCTCCCTAAGCAACTTAATAGGCTCCGACATAGGATTTTCCCCTTCTTCATCTAGGGCCATTTCTTAGTAAACCCACTTTCTTCCAACCAAACACCTATATGAGATTTATACTACTTCTTATTCACATACACTCTAGTTAGTTCATTCGCACCTCATCGATGTTACTGCCTCTCTTGAATTTCCTTGCTTACATGAATTTCAAAATGATGAGGCTCTCCTAGATTACATCGGTGCTTATGCCACCTTTCTTTTGCATCATCACAAGAGGATATTCCCCCATTCTTTACATTTGCTTCCTACATACTTTAGTGAGAGTGACCCTGATAGTATACATATTAATGCTCATGATACCGTAGCCACCCAGCCATATGTTGAGGATCGATCCACATTACGTAATGAAGAGACTACACCATATAATCTAGGCATTGATGATAACCCATGTATAGTTATTTTAGTTTCCACCTCTTACCGATATCTGAGCGCACTAATATTCAAAAAGTGCTACATGATTTCTCATATTTATTTTCATGGCACTATAGTAACATGTTTGACATCAATCCCTTTATAGCTATGCACAATATCGTACTTCATGAATGGTGTAAAACTTTGTGCAAAAAAAATTGAAAAATGCACCCACATGTGGCCTTATTAGTCAAAGAATAAATCCAATGCTTATTAGATGTCGTGTTCATTCATTGTTATCAACTACCCACAATGGGTCTCTAATATTTTCCATTTCATGAAACCTAATGGTCAAATTCGTTGTTGTACTGAATTTCATGATCTTAATAAAGCTTCTCCTAAAGATAGTTTTCCATTACCACTTATTGACTCTATTGTTGATTCCACAACATGGGTCATGACATGCTTTCCTTTATGGATTTTGGCTATAATCAAATAAAATTAACCTTACTGACCAAGAGAAAACTTATTTCACAACCCCATGGGGCAAATTTTTCTATAGTGTCAGGCTCTTTGTTCTTAAAAACATTGGCACTACATACCAACATGCCATGACTCATATATTTCATGGTTTTATTCATAAAATAATAAGGATTATGTTGATGATATCCTCGCCAAATCAAAAATCATGCCTCAACATGCTCAAGACCTTCATACACTCTTTACACGATTATGACAATATAATGTCTGCCTCAATCCTAAAAAATGTGTTTTTGGTGATAACTACTGGTAAAATTATTAGGATACATCATCTCTGGTGTGGTATTGAAATTGATCCAAAAAATATAATTACTATCATACACATGCCTCCCCCTCATAACCTTCATCATATGTGATCACTACAAGGTAAAATCTAGGCTATCTACTGATTCATTACACAACTAGCTGACAAAACCCAACCCTTTACATGACTCATGAAAAAAGATACCACATTTACATGGGATGACAAATGCCAATATGATTTCAATGATATCAAAGATTATTTACTTAAACAACATTTATTAACTCCTCCCATTCCTGATAAAACCACTACTCGTATATATCTCAACTACATTTCATGCCTTAGGAGCCTTACTCACTCAACATGATGTGACTCAACGCAAATGTGCCATTTATTATATTAGTCACACATTACTTTCTTATGAGTGTAATTACAGTTATATTGAAAAATGTTTTTGGGACTTATCTTTGTTACTGACAAGTTACGACATTACCTGATCAATGTTGAAATTTGTGTCATTACTAGAGTTAATCCTTTGTGTTGTTTACTTTCTCAAACTCATTTATTCAGTCATATCTCTCATTGGGTTATGTTACTTACTAAATTTGACCTTAAATTTGTTCCACAAAAATCCATTAAGGGACAAGTCATTGTTGATCAATTATCGAAGCTCCTATCAATGATCCTTTCCCCATTTGTGATGATTTTTATGATGACTTCACTACTTATACCATTGATGTTGATATTTGGACCATGTATTTTGATGGCTCTTGATGTGCCACTAGAGTTGGAGTTGGTATTATCTTTATCACACCACATGGTGAACATATGCCCTTTGTTTACCATCTCAGTTTCTCTTGCACAAACAATATTGTTGAATATGAAGCCCTCATCTTGGGATTATTTGTTGCTCTCTCCCTTCCTATACGTCATCTTCATATTAAAGGTGACTCTCAACTCATTTTCAATCAGGTCAATGGTACATACCAAAAAGAAGAAGATAAACTCATTCCCTATCATATAATTGTTACTAACATGCTCACTACATTTGATTCCTACACCATTATCACAACTATACCCCATAAAGTCAATTGACACGTTGATGTTATGGCTAGTGTCACTTCTCTTATCCCCTTAGACATTACTAATGACCATGCTACATTCATCATTCATCATTAATTAAATCCCTCTATCGACTCTCAACGCATAGAGGCTTTGTAAGTTCTTGTTGTCACCTATAAAGATGACAATCTGAAATGGTATACTAATATATAATTTCCTTTATATATCACAAGTGTACATTACTAGCTAACATATTCTATTACTTCCTTGCAGAGGCACATATCCTCACAAAGGCCATGATAAATGCCACATTGTATGTCATGATATGTTTGTGGTTCTTTATTTAAACATGTTTATTGATGGTAATCTCCTTCACTGCTTGGGACTGAAATGATATTCCACTTGCTTTATCCAGATACACGACAAGTATATGTGGTGGACATTTTAGTGGAAAATATATGGCCTAAAAATTGTACTATACCACAAGGGTATTATTGGCCAACCATTCAACAATATTTCTTAGACTACGCTAAATGATGTGACAAATGCCAACACCATACTAATCTTCACCATGTACTCGCATATGATTTTAACCTATTGCATCCCCATGGCCTTTCTCCTTGTGGGGATTTGATCTCATTGGCAAAGGTCAATCCTAAGTCAGTTAAAGGACACAAATTTATAATCACTGCTACTGAATATTTTACCAAATGGGTTGAGGTTTCTCCTTACACACCACTACTAGTGAAGATATTTGTAAATTTCTTAATACACATATCATCACCCACTTTAGGGTTCCTTTTGCAATTGTGATTAACAATGGTTCATATTTCAAAAATCACAATGTCAAAAAATTATTGTGATTAAATATAAGATTGAACACACATTTTTATACTCTTTATTATCCCCAAGGTAATGGCCAAGTTGAGGCTACCAATAAAATAATCATTTAAATTTTACGTAAAAATATTGATCGATGTGGTGTTGATTGTATAATCAAATGTTATACACCCTTTGGGCCTACCGTACAAGTGTGTGCACCCCCACAAATGCCACACCATTTTCTCTTGTCTATGGAACTGAAGCAGTTATTCCTTTGGAACTTGAAATCCCATCTTTATCTGTTTCTCTTAAACATATCCTCCAAGAAAATGAATATCAAGAGTGAAATTTACATGAACTGGAAATACTTGATTCTAATCTTGTGTACAAAGATTTAGAACATCTTCTTGCTTACCAAACATGCATAAAAGTGTTCCTATCATACTAACTTGTGAATCCATGAGAATTTAACATTGGAGATTTAGTGCTCAAATAAAATCAAAAGAACACTAATGCATAGGCATCTCTCAAAGGAAAATTCAAACCCAATTGGCTAGGCCCCTATGTTGTCACTAAAAAACTTGGCCAAGGTGTCTATTGCCTCACTACCTTCTTAGGAAAACCTCTTAAAAATCTAATGAATGTCATGCATCTTAAGAAATATTTTTCCTAGCTATACCCTTTTTCACACACTTGGAGGCATATTCTCCCCCCTCACTACTTGATGATGCACTCTTGTTCTAGGTTCAAACATGACTGTTGAGGGCACATTTACTTACATGGACCTCACTTTTCACACATATACACTAGGGGAAACCTTTCTCCCTCTCTAGTATTCTATTTCATGTTCACATATTTGCAAAAATTTTAAAAATACTAGCTTAGATCTTGATTGGATGTATCTTGTTTGTTCATTATATTCTACGTTACACATTACTTATCATGTTTATTGGATTCATAGTATGCTCTATCATTTTTCCATACACGCATGTGTGTTCACTTAGTACTTTTTGAGGTGAATGAAGATCACTTATAGGTTTTTACATGTTGTATGATGTTTGGCATTGTTCCATACCAATCCCACTGTGGCTCCTTGGAGAATCTACCTTTTTCTATTTCTCTATTTTTTTGTGAGTATTTGATTTTTTCAATTGTGCAGTATGTTTCATTTTATTTTTCCACTTTTATTTATGTGCATAATGGATGAGGCACTAGAAAATAATTATATATGAAGGTAACTAACTATAGATATCCTCTAACTACGGTGATCCTTTGACTGTCATACTTCATTGGAAGATGGTCGACTGATGCATACGTTCACTGTAAATGGTAATCATGTGTAGCAAGATCCAGACAATAGTATGCAATATGATTAAATTTTATTTTTAGTGTTCCTAAGTGGAAATTTCACATTTTTAGAGGGAACATAACACTAATGTTCCATTTCTATTCTACGCCAAACTAGATTAAGTCAAGGGTACCTTCCAGTGGCACTAGCAATTTCCTATGTTGTTCGAGATCGAGTGGCAACAATCGACAACAGTGGCTACAATTAAGAACTTTTTTTCTTATGGGATGTAATGTGAAATATTTTTTAATGTGATTATTCTTGTTTAGATTGGTAAAAGTGAGTAGTGATTCCTAATTACTTCCCTATTGTAAAATGTTGTAGAAAACAAAAGCACCATTGTAAGATAGTTTATGGATCTTGAAAAGGCTTGTAAGAGATCCAAAAAACCACACGAGGTGGATAGTTGATGGGGCATGTTCACATCAAGGCTTTTGGTAAGCCTATTTAAAACCATGGAAGGAGAGAGCCTTTATTTTGTATCAAGGTCATGAGTCACATAGTTGAACATGCCATAGGGGTGAGCATACTACAGTTGAGAGTGTGAATTTTTATCTACCATGTTCTCACTATGGGGGGAAATGTTAGGAAATCATGTTAGTGCTAACATTATGTTAGTAGGTTAATTATGGGAGTAATTAGTAAATGCAATTGTGTGGGTGAATTGTTGGTAATAACAACCCATGTAAGTTGCTTGTTACATTATTGTTTTACGAAACAATATTTTTTTATTATATTTTTATACGTGAATATTGGTTGTTATAACCACACACCTAAATTAGTCTTGAGAGATAATAGGTTAGTTGTAACTCCTAGTTTATAGGTGATTATTTCCTATAAATATGTAATTATGTTGAAATGAGTTAATTAATTAGAGTTTTTACTTCAGTTTTGACTATGTATTACTAACGGTTTCCATGTGTTACTAGTGGGTCGCCTTGGGCTATTCTTTACCAGGTATTGATTTATTATCTCATGTGATCCTCCTACTTGGTTTGGTCAATCAATAAATCATAATATATTGACCATGTAATGGAGCTATTAATTAATGTGTTATGTGACAAACCTAAGATAAACATTCGGAAATGTATCTCTTGTCACTCTTCAAACTAGTTATAGACACCTAAATATGGTAATTAGGTGTTTGATAAGTACTGATTTGAATTATATCTCGTAATTATGACTTACACGCAAAAATTGATCATAAATGAATTATCATTCCCTCTCCTAAGCCTTAAAAATAATCTTCATTCTCTTATTCATACTCTCAAAAGCCTACAAAATTGATGTAAATTATTATAAACATATCTTACCTCTTATTAGGCCTCTCCTGATACTCTCATTAAAGTTCTTGTCTTTTGGAAACTACCATCCAATAGGACATTAGTGCCAGATATTATTGTAGGGAGTTGGAAACTAGTGTCTAGAGCTTCTCAACAATAAAATTTATTAAGTTTATCCAAATTCCTCTTTTTAAGTTAGACTTAGGGTAAGTAAACCAAGTTGGGGGACCAAAAGGGGGTTTTAAGTGGACACTTTTTAAAATAAAAAATAAAAATCTTCAACTTCTACGAGTTATTTGAGGAATAGTTACACTCAAAATTGGAAGATGTTGTAAGAACATGAATCGTAGCATTTTGAATCTAGTTTCTAAGCTACTATTTTTTTTTTAAAATGGTTGAGTTTAAGTGGGTTAAAGAACTAAAATACCAAAAGGTGCTCCTATTTTTGTTAAAAAACATAGTAGACATTCGGTCATGGCCCCCACCATTTTTTGAGAACTATTTAGTCTTTTTGAAAACCCTTTGGTAGAAAGATAGATAGGAGCATCTAATTTGGGCTATATTTTTTTTAGATTTTTTTAGCGAGTATTTTTTTATGATTTTTCAAGTACAAAAATTTTAAATTTTGAAAAATAACGGAGCTCCAACTGTGCCCCCAACTACCTCAAAAAATGTCAAAAATTACTATTTTTTTAATATGTATAGAATTAATCCTAGTTTGGGCATGTAAAAGTTTTATTCAATTTCGACGAGTCGAAAAAAGACAAACATGTATAAACTCCAAAAAATAGCTACAAAAAGGCATAGTTAGAAAATAATTAGTATGGAAAACTTATATTAGTCAGAAAATTTGAAAAATCATATTTTTAGAAAAAATAAAGTTAACTCGACCTCATAGTAATATTTTTATTAAATTTGTTGATCCTTTTAGTTTGATTTATTATGGCGGAATAACTATTTTACCATTTTTCTGTAAAAACATGTTATTTGTTGTGTTTTTGCAGGTCCATGCCTCAGGCTTGGGGATCCAAGCCTAGAGGAATGCCTTGGAATAGGGAAAAAGAAAAACACGTACACATTATAACATGTACGAGTTTTGCTTTTTATATATTTTATGCCCATCCAACGTTCTTTTCATCTCTTTCATGACATTTCTGACCCCTTTCTATTTGCTCTGCACATTCCTATACATTTTTACGTGAATTTTGGGTAGTTGATCTTGTCCCCTACCCCACTAATTCATGGGATACCTTAGGGATGTGGGATGTGCCCCCTAAGATAACCTCTAGGTTTTATAGAAGTTAGCTCTTCTATGTTGGTGCGAGGTAAGGGTTAGAGGAAAAATAAAACAAAGTGCAAAACTAACTAAGGTGATACGTCTGAAACTTATTTTAAAAGGCATAGAGATAGGTTCTGAAAACTGTTAGAATAGTCGAAGAGAATTTAACATGGTCTACTATTTTTAGAAGTATCTTGAATTATCAAAGGCTGAGAAGGTGTAAAACATAATAATATGTAGATGATAGATGCATATAAAAAACCCAAGGGCATATAACATGATAGATATTCAACATTTATCTAAAAACTACCAGCAATAATGGATGATGGACATAGACTATTGAGAGCTAAAATGCACAGAACAAGATCCCTTTATTCATAGAGAAAATAATACATAAGGCCGATATGGAACAGATTACAAATTTCTTCTACAATAGAGCCTTGCTAAGGCTAGAAAACACAATAACTAAGCCTAAAATTCTCTTTCACAGTTCTGGTGTCTTTCTTTTTCTATTTCTCCTTCTTCCATTTCTAGATCAAAACATTCCTTTATAGACCCCCTTGGCTCTCACTTCAATGTCTAGAATCAGATCTTCCACCACCAACATTCAATTTTCTTACAAAATATTTCATTTTTTGGGCAAGATCTCAACTGCCTGTTTATGATATTTATGATCACCTTTAATTCATCCAACTCCCAAGCCTTGCACTCCTTTGGTTGGTGATGATTCTTCCCTACCACGTGGAGGTCGTGTGCTTAGTATGAGGCCTTTCCTGGGCTTTGTCTCCAAACCTGTGGCTAGGTGATGCATGGAGGTCGTGTGCTTGTTTGAGAACATTCCTTTTCTCTCTTTATTTGAAATTGCGCTCGGGTGACACATGGAGACCCTGTGTGTTTTTATTGTATCTTTGACTTTTTAATCCACCTGGGTAACTTTATTGAGCCTGAGACACGTGGGTGGTGCAATGCAAGTTTGAGAACATTCCTTTCTCCACATTATGCCCCGAGTGCGCCAAAGGGACATGTGGATATCTTCCACATTCAGCTCCATACTTAGCCAAATTTGGGCTCAAACAAACAAAAAAAATGAACTAGGGCCGGGGCGACAAAAGACAGTGGTCGGTAAAAGAGCCTCACACAAAAAAAAACTCTACAGTTATTGGCGACTCACCAAGGGACTCTGTGCCAGTCATGGAAGGATCCAAAAATCCTCTCTGCCTCAAAATTCAAAATGTGGCTTACGAAATGCCACTCAGAGTTGTTGCAAAGCAGTCTGATATCCAAGCCATTCCACCTCTGTAGGGTAGGTTCTTAACTGCAAGGCCTGGAAAGCTCAATCCAGCTTGATTATCTCCTTGTGAGAAAAGGTTTGGAGACTCTGCACTACTGCATGCAAACAGAACTCCAACTGTACGATTGGGTTCAGGATGGCTTCCACCTCGGTGACACTGGAGCTCTCTTTTAAAGACTGAAAGACAGTCTTATCTTGTCATTTGGTGATCAAGAGCTGTTGAATTTTGTCCTTTGATAGGACTGTGGAGTCATTAGGGAAGGGGGAGGGGAAGCCTAATTAGACCAGTTCCTTGATGCTCTGCTTCCCCTCTTTGATCCCCTGTTGGAGCTAGGTCAAGAGATTTTGGCATTTGATGGATGCTTTTTTGCAGCTCAGGATCTTGTTGATCTTCGCAACAATCATCCACTTGTCTGTGATTCGATGACCCCTTGTAGGGGGAGTCAGAAGAATCATAAAGTTTTTGAATTAATAGTAGTGATTCAGGGATCTTGGCAGATACGACACTACTGATGGTGGAGGTTGTGGTCTCCACATTTGAGCATAACCCCTGTGCATCAGATATAAATCCAAGTGTGGGGGCTAGATTCATTGTCGTGGTGGAAATTTGGTCACAACAAGAGGCATATAGATCCTGCACCAATGTTACAATTCCCCCTTTCTGGGGTTGTTGTCCCAATTTATGGGTCAAGTCCTTGACCGCGTCCTCAGATGATTTCAACCTTGTCTAGAGGCTTCCCTTCTCTACTTTGATGGTACACAACTTTTCCTAGAGCGTAGCCACCTCCGCCTTTCTTAAATCAACCTCATGTTGGAGGGCTCCTTTCTCATGTGAGAGTGAATTGGATGAGGCTTCAGATGTGGAGAGTTTAGCTTCTATATTATTATCTACCACTTTAGAAGCCACAAGGAATTCTCATGATGGAGCTTCCTTCAACTCCTTGAGGAGTTTTTGATCTCCTTGCCTTTTCCTTTAATCTCAGCTTGTTTGTTGGCCACGGTGCCTTCTTCCCTACGGAGGCTAGTTTTTACCTTTTTGAGCTGGTTGCTGAGATTGAGGAAGTTTGTAGTGACTACAACAATAGTTTCATTCATTAGCTTGACCTTATCCTGAGGCCGGAACTCTGTGAGGTTGACCATAACAACGCTGATAGAATAGTCATTGGGTTGCATCTACTCTGTGGGTTTTGACACCTGGGGGACTAACCATGTGATGGTCAAGGAACTTTGTTGATGGTCATATAATGAATGCATCTGCTTTGTCACTCCTGCAAATATTTCTTTCTTCTTTTGCTTCGTCCTTCTGTTGTCTTGGGCCACTTTGGCCTGCTTTATCTTGACTTTAAAATTCTGAGGGAGAAGGGATGACCCCACCTGTAAATGGGAACCTGGGTGGCAGACCATATGGGATTGTAATAGGTGGTTGAGGCTGTGAGGTTACCAGAGCTGAAGAAGGGCCTGTCACCATGTGGGGGGAGAAATTTGGGATGGTGGAGGGAGGTTGAGGAAAAAGGGAGGCTCTGGGAGGAGGGAGTGTCTGAGATGGGGTGACTGATAAGGGGATACCCCCTGAAGGGGAAAATGGTGGTGGAGGAGGAGATTGAAAGGGAGCCCTGGGAGGAGGGAGAGGGGGAGGAGATGCAGGGGTCTCGACCGTCTTTAAATTTTTATGTGGGGGGCTCAACACTGATTCCTCCACTGGTTTCCCACCCTGGGGAACTGATGTGAGTTGCGGAGTGGGTGTCTGAACCAAAGGATCTTGCTGAGAAGTGGAGGGTGGGTTATTCTAGCAATCACTATTGAGAGGGCCCAAAGGACTCTGTGGTAGTTCTCGTGGGATGCTCCTTGGTGATTGTCACTATCTCCTCACTCTTCAATGTCAGACCCATCATCCACATCCCAAAACTCCTCTCATTGTTCATCATTAGATACACCCTCAAAATTAAGGGTGGTTTGTCTGATCTCCTACATATACTTCCAATAGGCTTCAATTTTTTCTGTGCTCTAGTCCTTGTTATGCAAGGCCGCTCTGAGTCCTCATGTCATTTTGAGGGTGGGGTCATACCTGTGACTGATTGGATGGAATGACTCCCACTTTGGAATTGGAATGTCACTGAGCTCGATGAACATGTTGGGTGACTCTGCCTGAGGGGACCGTGTGTCTTCAAAAAATTTCCTGGACTCATGCTGGCAGGAGTCTGAAAACTTTGTTCTGAACTAAAGTGGAGGCCATCATCCCATTATGGGTCATACCTCCACGAGTCTTGAATTAGGGAAAAGCCATAGGAAGCCAACTTTTGTGTGAGCATATGCTCACCTTTCTGTTTAATCACAGTAATTACTCCCTTGCTCAAGGGGAGGTCAAAAAGTGCCTTCTTTTTTTGACCGGAGCTGAATTCAACATCCAGGAGTACCAACTACCTGGCTATCTCTAGACCCACCACCCATGTTGTGAGGACCCTCAGGAGCATAAAGGATTCATCTCGGAAACCATGCAGTTGAATCATAGAATGTCCTGCCCCAAAAAAATAATCGCAAGGGTGTAGGGGATCTGCGAGGATGGACTGAACAGAGCTATTCATTCTGTTATTGACCCCTTCTGGGTCAAATTCATGTAGGAGGGGCTCCACAAAAGAGTTAAAAAATTCATATACGTCTAACGAGTGGGACAACACATGAGTCCAAGCAGACACTGGAATGATATTTTGGGGGTCTACCTCTGCATCCCATAGCATTAGAGTCATGTACTAGCTGAGGTATTGGGAATTCTGATATAAAATGAGGTGGAACAAATATGAGGAATACCTGAAGGTAGAGTTTACTGGGAACATGGTTAATTACTCACAAATAGACTCTGAAATGACTTCAGTGAAGTCAAAACGATACATGTGCTCTTTCTTCATGGACCTCATTCTGAATAAGGCCGTCATCTGCCAATCATGGACATTCCTGTCTGAATCTTGGCTGAAAATGAATGTTAACATGGAGCAGGCATCTTGAGAATCTGCCATTAGTGACTTCAGGGGAATGGGGAATCCTGCGGTTCCCGAACCACCTGAATCTGTATGTCTTAACTCCTTATCGAGGAATGAATATTTGTTCTGGCATTGAGCCCAAATGCTTTGGAGCTTGGCCATGTTATAGAAACTAGCTTGGGTCATAGACTAGGGCCAACATGTCTCTAATAGCTTGAGGTGTGATTACCACCTTTATGTTTCTGCCCTCGATGACATTGGTGTTGGTCTTGAAATAGCTCGTGCACATCTGTATGAGCTCTAGGTACGGGTGCATGAGAGGCACCATATATTGAGAAAGTGTTATGCTCCATATTTCTGAGCCAAAAGACTCATAATTCCCCAGGTTAAGAAACCTGGCGTGGGCTGCCTCCCTCAGAGCTTTGGGATTTTTGTTGAGAACAGGGTCAAAGACATCGTCAACAAAGTCTGAAACTACAGAAGGGTCACTGAACTGTGATCCCCCATCAGGGAACCTCAACCTTGGGTGAAGAGGGCATGGGGGCACAGGTTTCCCTACATAAGACTTTGCTTGTGGTGTAGAGTTGGAAGTCGTCATGGCAGATTTCAGGACTAGGAGAAGGCTATGATTTTTGTCTACTCAAAACTCGGAGGCTGGGTGGAAAACTCTTAGCATTTGAAATGAATTTTTTGGATGCCCCACCTTGTCTTAAATAACCACCTTAACTTATGTAGAGTAATGGCTTTCATGCATATATAGAGTCACATCATATAATGACCCTTTTTATTTAATGACCCTAAGCGCCAAACTTTACACTTTTCGAGAGATTTTGTGTCAATTCTTCAATATTTTTCCCCAAATATCTTAGAAAGATGTTGGATCATTAACTTCAGGGAAAATTAGGAAGATGCACTTCCTCCAAAACTTCAAAAAGAGGCAAGGGTGTCCTGCGAGGGACACGTGTCTGAGACACTTATTGAAAGGGGAAAAAACAAACAAGGCAAAAAGAATGAGGAAAAGCAAAAACTATACATATGATACAATACTTCAAATGAAGAGACTCAATGGAAAGGATTTAAGTGAATCCCATTTACCAGAATTACCAAGGGGTCACCTTCCATGGTCTCAAGTTTGAAAGCATTGTGTTTCTTGCATGCACTGATTTTGAAGGGTCCTGTCCATAAGGGGTCAAACTTTCATGTGATTTCCAGGCTTGGCAGCCCTTGCATCCCATTTCAAAACCATAGTACCAACTCGGAATTCTGGTTCCAACATTTTTTGATCGAACCAAGTTTTCACCACCTACTGGTGGTTGATCATGGCTTCATGAGTGGCCTCCCACTTCTCTTGGAGCTCTACTAGCTTGGCGAGTCTTACTTGCATTGCCCCATTTTCCTCTATCTCAATTTGTTTTAATAGTTGTAATGCAAGGATTTCTAGGGTAATCGGCATCACAACACTTTTCCCATAAACTATCTCATATGGTGAGGCTTTCAGGATCTATTTAGGTGTGATTTGATCAACCCATAAGGTTGTTTTGACGTGTTCATGCCACAACCTCTTATGCTCATTTCCCATCCTTTTTATGAGCATGGTCAGATTTTTGTTATTAGATTCTGCCAAACCGTTTCCTTGTGAGTAATAATTGGAGGATGTTTTTCGATAGATCACATGCCTTACATCAAATTCAGATACTTTGGCCCCCCAAAAGGCCTTAGCATTATCTGATATAATAGTGTGGGGGGGTCCAAAGCGGGTAGTGATATCCTATAGGAGTTTCAGGATCACGTTCTCGGTGGCCTCTTTTAGTGGAACTGCTTCCACCCATCGGGTGAAGTAATCGGTTGTAGTGAGGATCCATTTGTGTCTGGTGCTTGAAGTTGGGTTGACCATACCGATGAAGTCTAGACCCCATTGTGCAAATGGTTCCTCAATTAGGATGGGGTTAAGAGGTAATGTTGCATTCCTCTGGAAGCCCGTATAAACTTGACAAATCCTGCATCTGTTTGTTTCCACTTGACAGTCAGTGAACAAGCTTGGCCAAAAGTATCCTGCTTGCAGGATTTTTATAGCTGTGGTTTGGGTAGAAAAATGGCCTCCCGAGCTCCCATGGTGCAACTCGTAAGACCCTTTCAGCTTCTTCATTCTCTAGGCACCTGAGCAGGATCCTGTTAAAGTTTCTTTTGAAAAGGAAATCGTCAATCATGGTGAACTTGGATCCCTGTTGCCTATAGTACCTTCTCTTTTTGAGAGGGAGATGGCTTGGGTATTTCCCTATCTGCATGAAGCGGATCCTATCTGAGACCCAGCTATTAGAGTCACTTTCTTGGATATAGAGTATCTTCTCGGGCTCATCATTAGTCAGGGGCATGGGGTCTTGTGTAAGATATTGGCATAGGCCCCTTCCCCATACTAGCTTTGTAGGCTTTATCTCAATGTCATATTCAAAGATCTTAGTGATCCAGTTAGCTCTTTTATCTGTTATCTCACCCTCTGTTATATATTCCTTGATGCTAGAGTGTGCCACCATAACCTTGATTCTACTATGGGTGACAAGGTGCCTGAATTTCTTCAGACCCTTGACTATAGCGTAAGCTTGTCTTTCTACAAATTTATACCTGGTTTCATAGTCATGGAGAGTTTTTGAAAAGAAGGTGACTGGATGTTCCTCTCCTTGAGACTCTCCTTTCTGTGTTAACATGGATGCTACGCTATGCTCACTCCCATATACATACATGATGAAATCCTTTGAGAAGTTGGGGTTGTGCAGTACTGGGGCAGATGTAATATCCCCTTTAATTACCTCAAAGGCCTGATGGCCTTCAGTGGTCCATTTGAAGTTAAGGTCCTTCTTGAGCATTAGCGTGATCGGGTGGATTGTCCCGACAAAGTCTGAAATGAACTTGCTGACAAAATTGATCTTTCCTAAGAAATATTGGACCACTTTCTTATTGACTGGTAAGGGTAGTCCCAGGATGGCTTCAACTCTTTCTAGATCAATAGAGATTCCTTCCTTTGAAATAATGTGTCCCAAGATTTTTCCCTGGGGTACTCCAAAAACACATTTCCTTGGGTTCAGGGAGATCCCAAATTCTTGGCACTTCTCGAATACGGCTTCCAAGGCATCAAAATGATCCTCCACCATCTTGGTAAATACTGTGAGATCATCTAGGTATATAAGAATTACCTTATTGATCAGTGCTCCAAACGCGGTGTCCATGGCTCTTTGAAAGGTAGCTCTAGTGTTTGTGAGTCCAAATGGCATTTTCACATATGCAAAGGTTCCCCACTTTGTCGTGAAAGTGGTCTTATGTTGGTCTCCTTCCATGAGCCATATCTGGTTATAGCCTGAAAAACCATCCAATAGAGAGAATCTCTCTGAGCCTGCAACTGTTTGTAATATTTGCTCCATGGAGGGTAAGGGATAGTGATCCTTAAGGGACACTCTATTTAGGTCTCTGAAATCTACACAGAGCTGAATTTCACCATTTTTCTTCCTTACCAGAACTAGGTTAGAAACCCATGTTGTGTGCTTGATAGGGAAGATTATTTTGGCCTCTAGGAGCTTTCTAAGTTCCTCGGCCATGAGGGATTCTATCTTTGGGTTCACGGGCCACTGCTTCTGGTGTACGGGCTTAGTTCCTTCTTTGAGGTCAATGGTGTGTTGGATGATATCCTTGTTGTAACTGTGTAGGTCATCATATGTCCAAGCCATCACTTTTTCATACTTATGGCATAGAGCCACAAGTATTTCCCTTTCCCTTTGGGTGACTAATCTCCCAAATTTTAGCTTCCTCCCATTAGTCACTTCTAGCTCGACGTAATCCTCCTTAACCACTGTGAACCTCCTTTGATCTGAATTAGCATCGTTAGAATAAAAAAGGCTCTCTAGTGTTATTAACCCTTTTGGAAGTTTGTTCATCTTCAACTGAATAATCTGATCTCCATAAGCTTCTTCAATTTTGGGTTGGAGTTGGTTCGCAAACTGGTCGGATTGCTGGAGGAAGTGTACAATCTGTCGGTCATTGTTAAAAACCTGCCAATGATCGATGTTATTGGGTATAGATGGGTGGATGATCAATTTTATTGTACTTTCATTCATTATCAAGTCCTAGATTGGGTTGAATTGTGACCCGATTAAAGCCATCCTATCAGCCTCCATATTTTGGTCTCGAGGAATAACCTTGATATTAAAGGCTTCAAAATATTTGATGAGATCCCACACCCTGTGTCGATAGGACCTCATTCTTGGATTCTTTGTGGCGGTGGTGTTCCTTACTTGTGTCACCACCAACTCTGAGTCACCAAAGACTCTCAACTATTTGATGCCCTCCTTTCATGCCATGGCCAAGCCATGTACTAAGGCTTCATACTCTGCTTCGTTGCTGGTGCAGGTGAACTAGAAGTGAAATGCCTGAAGTATCTTCTTTCCGCTTGGGGATGATAAGCATATCCCAGCTCCTGAGCCATTTTTTCTTTTAGCTCCATCAAAATGCAGGGTCCATATCTGGGAATCCCTGATGGGACTCCCTTCTCTTCTATCCTCTTCTTTTACCACCTTTGGAATCATGGAGTCTTCATTCAAGATGACGTAAGTGCCCAAACCAGTTGAATCAAAGTTCCTGAAGGGATCACCTGGGGGGGAGGTTGGCTAAATAACTTCCACTTTGAAGGTTACCATCCTCTATATATGATTCCTCTTCTCAGGTGATCATGGCATGGGAAGCCTCAAATCCTGAGACCGCTTGGTCCATTATATGTTCCTTGCTAAGGGGTTCTGATAATACCTTCATCTTAGACCCATACTTGGTCCACAGAATCATATGGGACCAATCAAGAGACATGTAGCCTCCTATCTTGGCCATGAAATCATGGGAGAGACATAGTCTGAAGACTGGCGGAATGTCAATTACTACTATATCATGTGGAATGGTTATGTTTGGACAGGAATAAAGCTGCAATGGGAGTCCCTTGATAGCTCCTATGGTTTGGACTGATTTTCCATCCAGTTGCATGAATCCTTTCCTTACGGGCTCATATTTAATTCCCAAGGCATCTGCAATTGCTTTGGGCATGACCGTAGTGCTTGCGCCAGAGTCTATCATGGAGTTATGCAATAATTTCCTACCTATTATAAGAGTCATAAAAAAGGGGTTGGGCCTTGGTTTACTTACTTCTCCCTTGTGATTTAACAACACTACCTCTGTTGGGGCCTGAATCATTTTTACCTGTTCCTTCTCTTTCCTGGTGGAGGTTGGGTCGTCATTTGATCTCAGTGCTTCTTGGAGCAACTCCTTTTTCTCTGGAATGCCCAGAAGATCCCACAAGGATGTGTTAGCTGGTGCTTTCTTGAGTTGTTGGACCATGTTTATCGGTCTGAGTGATGATGTCTTGGATGGTGACTGGTGTTTCATTCCTTTGACTGTGGGATGGAGGGCACCCTGATTCTGGATAGTTCTCAGGGTTTCTTTTACAACCATCGGTGGTGAGACTGTAATGGTTGGAGGCTCTTTTTGCATCCCGCTAGTCGTAGTTGGGATAGGAGCGGTCGTCTCTATCATCCTTTTTTTGAAGTGAGTGTTGTAATTAAATTGAACTGGGTTGGAAGAAGATACCTCATTTGTAAATATGAATTCCTCTCCTTCTACCCATGAGAAAAGTGTGTGCTCTGGTGTGATCTCCACTTCTTTCTCCAGGGACATCCCTTGAATCTGTGCAACAAGGGCCACATTTTGGACTCCCACGGACTGGTAAGGTCCTGATGTGTTAACATCGTAGCCTTCCCTTGCTCTTTTTTTGGCTACCTTTTGCTGTAAATTTCCTTGGGGACAGTCTCTTGGCATGTGAGGAATATTACAAGGGAAGCACCATGCGTTGGGGTCTTCTGCCAAATTGTTTTTCCCGGGTACCATTTCCCTTCCGCTATTGGGTGGGATGGTCTGAAGTGGTGTTGGCACTGGGATGAGTTGGTTAGATGACTGTGCAGATGGTGGCCTCTGGGTATTCTGATGTTGTGGGGGATAGGTAGGCCTGCCACCCTGATAGCTTTGATAATTTTGTCTTGGGTAAGCGCTCTGATTCCTTTTAAGATTTACTATCTCGTTAGAGAAGTTTCTGAGGATATTTTTGACTTCCTCCATCTCGGGAGAAGAAGATGATGATGTTGTAGTGGGGATAGGCACCGGATGAGAGGATGGGTAATTATATATGGATGTAGGGGCTTGGGTAGAGCTCGGGACCTGTGCTTGTGGAAGGGGAGCTATTTCGGGGTATATTGGCAAAGGGGCTCTTCGGGGAAGCTTACCGGCATCTATTAAATTGTTCTCGGCTTGGATCACAATATCATATGCTTGTGGTAAAGATTCCCCTCCTAACGATTGAATCATCACAGAAATATCTGAATTCAGAGCCTTCAAGTAAAAAACAATAGCCATACCTACAGGCGGCCTTGCTAGAACAAGAATCCTTTGCCACATTTTGTGAAATCTAGTGTTAAAATTGGTCATAAGTTCTTGTGAACCCTTCTTGATGTTGATGAGTTGTTGTAGGAGTGAAGATCTATCTCCTTTCTCGTTGAATCTTCTTACCAAGACATTTCCCAGTTGGTCCCAAGTGCCGATAGAATTAGGGGTTAGGGACCGGTACCAATCCAGAGCCTTCCCCTTAAGGGAAGCAACTAGTAACCACAAGGTGACATCTTGTTCCCTAATATAATGTACCGTGCATATCTCTGTGACATCCTGGAGGTGTTCCTCTAGAGTTTTGAAGTCTTCTCCATTGAATTTGGGTATCACCTTTAGCATGTTTTCTGGAATAGGATTCCACACCGCCGGGGGTGTTGGTAAGATGAGCGGACTCCCTTGATTCCATGAAACAAACTGTCTTGGAGGTTGAGCTTGGAGGTGGGCCATTAAGATAGGTCTGAGGATTCTAGTTGATTGTAAGAAGGGCCTACCTGGTGGAGGTGTTGAGAGAGTCTGGTTCAGAGGAGATGGAGACCTCTGAATCTGTCTACCTCTTCTGTTCCTCGACGGGGATAACTGTAGATATTCAAATGCACCTTCTTCTCTTGTTATTGATCTTGTTTGCATCCATCTCATAAAATAGAAAGGACCAAACTTAGTACTGCTGAAATCGGTAGATTTTCGACGTTGGAGTCTTTAGATATGTGGTTGTTCACAAGTCCCAACGGGCGTGCTAGGAAAACTGTTGATGATTATCTTTGCAGATGAACCATCAAAGTCATGGGATACCTTAGGGATGTGGGACATGCCCCCTAAGATAACCTCAGGTTTTATAGAAGCTGGCTCTTCTCTGTTGGTGTGAGGTAAGGGTTAGAGGAAAAATAAAACAAAGTGCAAAACTAACTAAGGTGATATGCCGAAACTTATTTTAAAAGGCACAGAGATAGATTCTGAAAAAACTGTTAGAATAGTCAAAGAGCATTTAGCATGGTCTACTATTTTTAGAAGTATCTTGAATTATCAAAGGCCGAGAAGGTGTAAAACATAATAATATGTAGATGATAGATGCATATAGAAAACCCAAGGGCATATAACATGATAGATATTCAACATTTATCTAAAAACTACCAGCAATAATGGATGAAGGACACAGACTATTGAGAGCTAAAATGCACAGAACAAGAGCCCTTTATTCATAGAGAAAATAATACATAAGGCCGATACGACACAGATTACAACTTTCTTCTACAACAGAGCCTTGCTAAGGCTAGCAAACACAATAACTAAGCCTAAAATTCTCTTTCACAGTTCTGGTGTCTTTCTCTTTTCTATTTTTCCTTCTTCCATTTCTAGATCAAAACATTCCTTTATAGACCCCCTTGGCTCTCGCTTCAATGTCCAGAATCAGATCTTCCGCCGCCAACATTCAATTTTCTTACAAAATCTTTCATTTTTGGGCAAGATCTCAACTGCCTGTCTGTGATATTTATGATCACCTTTAATTCGTCCAACTCCCAAGCCTTGCGCTCCTTTGGTTGGTGATGATTCTTCCCTGCCACGTGGAGGTCACGCGCTTAGTCTGAGGGCCTTTCTTGGGGCTTTGTCTCCAAACCTGCACCTAGGTGATGCGTGGAGGTCGCGCGCTTGTTTGAGAATGTTCCTTTTCTCTCTTTATTTGAAATTGTGCTTGGGTGACACGTGGAGACCCTGTGCATTTTTACTATATCTTTGAATTTTTAATCCGCCTGGGTAACTTTATCGTGCCTGAGACACATGGGTGGTGCGGCACAAGTTTGAGAACATTCCTTTCTCTGCATTATGCCCCAAGTGCACCAAAGGGACACGTGGATATCTTCCACATTCAGCTCCATACTTAGCCAAGAAATTGATGAAAACATTATAAAACCAATGCCTAACAAAATGTCTGAAAGAAATGTGAGAAGAAAAGCTAGGGGAATTTGGGATAATTACTTTGAGAATTTAAATGATACACAAAGATGTCAATTATTTGTTACATTGATGAAATTAATTAAGATGAGACCTACAATGAAGACCCTAGGGTTAAGAACATCTAATGTTGATGATCGAAATGTGTCAATTGTTGAAAATATACATAAAGCATACCATATTGTAGGTGTCAACAAACGCACCAAAGATAGTAATGCTACACGACGTGCACTTACTAATTGTATAGTAAGTGATAAAACAATTAATAAATGCTTGATTAGAAAAACAAGTAGAGCTTTGAAGGTAAATAGAAAAAAACTAATGAAAGCAATAGGGAGACGCAAAAGTCTTGAGTCAGCCAATAACACTAACTATTGGGCATTCTCTAGTAGACTCCCATGGAAAGACAAGGATACATATGATATTCTAAAAGAATTACTTGTAAAGTTTTGGAATGAGAACACAAGGGTGTCACCGAATAGAAGAGATACAATAAAAATAAGAATAGGTTCTCGTAATCGTGAATCATGTGCAAAAAATTTCTTGGATATGAATCAAACACAATTGTTCTCTAAGTTTAAGAATGAAAATATAGAAATTAACATTAGCCAAATATTTTTTGAAATGAACAAACCCTTTTATGTGAAAATCAATCACTCACGTACCACTTGTTGTTGTAGGCATCATGTTGAATTTTCAATGCATTATGATGTTTTTTGTCAAGTACGTTGTGTTTTGCATATTGACATCATGTTGCAGGAGTGTGGATTAAATGTCCCACCAAAATTTGCAAGGGAATTTATTCCTACGATATTTTGTGAAAGATCAATTGGATATTTTTTTATAACAAAGCATGTTTGGATGGAATGTGCAACGTATGTGGTGGCTTGCCAAAATTGAAAAGTTGTATCCATGAGGAGAGTACACATTCAATAGGAAAAGAATTAGTTGGTTTCAGAAAATATAAATCTGTGGCATATCAATTAAAATATGGAAAATAATCTAAGAGGTGTGAGCTTGTTACAGAACAATTACCTGTATCAGAATATATGGTCAAATTCAGAGAGGAAATTGTTTATGAGTATGCAAGGCACACACATAGATCTCGATGGTTGGATGAACAATTCAAGTTAAGAAAGGACACATTCCCACTTGGTACTATTGTTTCAGTAGTTGACTTTGCAAAGAATTACTCATTGCAACCACAAATGGAGGTTCAGTCACAATACTATAACTCAGTGCAAGTTGTTATTTTTGTGCATATAACATTCATGCACTCTCCGGAAAGCACTGAGAAAGATCAAAAAATATTAAGAGAGTATCATTTCTACATCAGTGATGATCAGACACATTCTACAAAATATGTGCAAGGGTGTTTCTAGTTGTTTTATGCGAAACTAACCAACACCTGAATGAGAGGAACATTGTTTTCAATCAACATTACATTTGGTCTAAGAACAACTACACATCACAATTTAAGAATGGACAAATATTTTATTGGCTAAGTAGGATACACATAAAAAAATTTGTACAACATATCTGGGATTTCACTGAGGCATGACATGGGAAAGGAGAGCATGATGGGGCATGAACATGTGTGAAAAGAGCCCTTATAAGAGAATAATTAAAGTTCAGAAGATGGTGCTAAATTTACCGGTGTAGAAAGCATTTTTGATTGGTGTGTCAAGAACATGGGCCATGAATCTCAAGAGAGTTCAACAGTTCATAGATATTTCTAGTTGATAGAGGAACAACATTTGGAAAGCTATGAAGATTGTATGATAGTTACAGGATCAAGTGATATGCACTCATTTTGTAGTTCAAATGCAAGTTCTTGCACTATTCATACTAGGTGCATGACATGTTTTTGTATATCATGCATTGATTTTGTGTGGAATGAATGTGAGTCACAACAGTGGGTGGATGAATGGACTTGTAGACCTCTAATTCCACTCGACACATATCAAGTTCCATGAGAGCATTACAACTTACAGTGTCTTCAGATCATATGACAACATCACCTGACTTTGACCAAGTCTCTGATTTAGTGCAACAAGGTACATACATGTCATGTTATAAATTTATAAATTATTAAATGATAATCTCTTAATGTATTTTAAATTTGACTTGAGTTTTACTTTGTGATGTAGGGCATGTTTTTGTAGTTATTGCGACAAAATTTAACGAAGAGGGAACAAACTACTTCTTGTCTCATTGTGTAGAGGGAAAAAAATTGACTTCCACAGTCATTGATGGTGAAAACCTTGAGTATCCCACTGGGTCAGTGGTAGTCACTGGAACTTGGCTTCGATGATATCCTATCAAAAAATCAAATACTTGGTTGTTTGAAGACTATGAAATACATAGAAAGATACTTCACTATTCACATTTGGTTCTTGCAACAAATATTCAATTGATCAAATATCGAGGTAGGCCATCAAACAAGAATCTATGGAAGGTTCGTGAATCAGATCATGAAGCAATTCTTGCTACTGTCAAGAGTAGAGTTGATCCTTGTGGTTCATTGGATTGAATTTCCAAAGGTATGTTCACTTAAGATTAGATATACATCTACATGAATTTAATTTGAATATTTACTTTAATGATTTTGTTTAAATTTTGTAGGTTTTAAAATTCTATTTAATTGCTTACTAACATGTTTATGTAGGTTAGTGGTGCCAAAAAAAGCTTCCACCTACACATGGTTGGCACTGTTACTAGAGAATTTATTATTCTTGAATCTAAGAGAAGCTAAAGGAAATTAAATATTAGAAAGGAACAATAAAAAAAATTCTCATTTCACCACCTATATTGTATGAAAATATCTTCTTACAATTCTCATTTCACCACCTATATTGTATGAACCATCTCTTCTTAACATGTTTCCTACTATTACTTTTTGTTTCACATTGAAGGATTTTGGGTACCACCCTTTAGAAACAAAGCCTCACTTATTCACTCCATTGTTTACCATAGGCCACCTCATTTACCAAGCCACCCTAACATGTGTGCATAGTTGGTTTGGTGCCATGAGCTTTCATTTGCAAAATATAGCTTTGGACAACCTTACACTGACTCAAACTGGACTATTTGGCACTTTTGCAAACAATAGGACATCGAGAGGACCAAATTGAGATGGAGAAAAATTGAGAGATAGATTTCGTAGAGGGTACCAACATGGAGGTGTAGGATCAGACGAGACCTTTCAAGGTGCCATGGTGACTGAGAAACCACCCGTGAACTTATAACATTTTTTTCTCTCAGGGCTCTTAAGGGACTACGCCCGACAAAGTATCCCGGAAGCACTGGGATCATTGGGCACCAAAATGAAGCCTCCCTAAGCATTTACTAGGCCACCCTGATGTGTGTGTGTAGTCAGTTTGGTGCCACGAGCTTTCGTTTGCAAAATATAGCATTGGACAACCTTACACTGACTCAAACTAGACTATTTGGTGCTTTTGCAAACAATAGGACCATGAGAGGACCAAATTGAGATGGAGAAAACCGAGATAGGATTTTGTAGAGGGTACCAACATGGAGGTGTAGGATCAGATGAGACCTTTCAAGGTGCCACAAAGGCTGAGAAATCACCCAATGAACTTATACCATTTTTTCTCTCAGGGCTCTTAAGGGACTATGCCCAGACGAAGTAGCCCGGAAGCACTGGGACCATTGGAACCAAAAAAAGCCTCCCAAATTTACCAGGCCATCCTGACATGTGTATGTGTAGTCGGTTTGGTGCCACGAGCTTTGTTTGCAAAATATAGCATTGGACAACCTTACACTGACTCAAACTGGACTATTCAGTGCTTTTACAAACAATAGGATAGTGAGAGGACCAAATTGAGATGGAGAAAACTGAGATGAGATTTTATAGAGGGTACCAATGTGGAGGTGTAGGATTAGATGAGACCTTTCAAGGTGCCATGGAGACCGAGAAATCACCCAATGAACTTATACCATTTTTTTCTCTCAGGGCTCTTAAGGGACTACGCCCGGACGAAGTAGCCCGGAAGCACTGGGATCATTGGGAACTAAAATGAAGCCTCCCAAGCATTTACCAGGCCACCCAATGTGTGTGCGTAGTTGGTTTGGTGCCATGAGCTTCCATTTGTAAAATATAGCATCAGACAACCTTACACTGACTCAGACTGGACTATTTAATGCTTTTGCAAACAATAGGACATGAGATGACCAAATTGAGATGGAGAAAACCAAGACAGGATTTTTTAGAGGGTACCAACATGGAGGTGTAGGATTTGATGAGACCTTTCAAGGTGCCATGGAGATTGATAAATCACCCAGGGAACTTTTTTTTTTTTCTCTTAGGGCTCTTGAGGGACTACGCCCGAACGAAGTAGCCCTAGAAGCACCAGGATCATTGGGAACCAAAACAAAGCCTCGCCTAGCATTTACTAGGCCACCTTGATGCATGTGCACAGTCATTTTGGTGCCACGAGCTTCCGTTTGCAAAATATAGCATTGGACAACCTTACACTGACTCAAACTGAACTATTTGGCGTAGTTACAAACAATAGGACCACGAGAAGACCAAATTGAGATGGAGAAAACTGAGACATTATTTTTTAGAGGGTACCAACATGGAGGTGTAGGATCAAATGAGACCTTTCAAGGTGCCATGGAGACCAAGAAATCACCCAGGGAACTTATAGCCATTTTTTCTCTCAAGGCTCTTAAGGGACTATGCCCAGACGAAGTAGCCTAGAAGCACTGGGATCATTGGGCACCAAAATGAAGCCTCCCCAAACATTTACCAGGCCATCCTAACATGTGTGCACATTCGGTTTGGTGCCATGAGCTTCCATTTGCAAAATATAGCATCAGTAACCTTGCATTAGAGTTTGAGTAAAACTATTGTTTAGTTTAATTCTCATCACTTTCTTTTCTCTCACCCCCCTCTCTTCCCTCTCTCTTTATCTATCTCTCTCTATCTCTATTCCTCTTAATTTCTCTCTCACTCTTGGTGATAAATTTTTACTTTTCCTAAATATTCTATGTATTAATTTTGATTGAAAGAGATGAATAGACTTTATGTGTAAGCTAATTTGTTCTCTATTTTAGTGTGCAATGTAACATGAATACACTTGTGTGTAAGACCAGAACTGTGAGCCTTTGAATCTTATTGCATTGGAGTGAAATTAAGTGATAAAACTATGGAATGATGATGTATTCTCAACCCTTTTGGATGTCTTTGTTTCTGCTCTTCCCTTTTGCATGGTTTAATGATCAAGTGATAAATATCAAACTGTAGAACCAACGTATGATTGAGGAGCATTCTCAGGATTGTTGATTCAAGCCATTGAGTTCATTGTACAATTTTTTTGGTAAGATAGGATTCAAGAAGGAGTGGTGAAGATCAAAATAATTATCTTTGATGTCTTGGAACAAGAAACCAACTATTTGATAGCCAAATGTTGCCTCTTCGGATCCACATATTATGAACCACAGTCAAGGGTTTACTAAAAGGGTTTGTAGTCTTGAAGCATGAAATCAAGGAATTATTGCATAATATTTGGAAGGAACAATTTGAAAGGTCCTCTTCTTAAAATAATAATTTTTGAGTTTCATTGGTGGAAGAGTGATATTTCCTTACTAGTCCCTTAGAGGATACACATGTATGCACAGTTGTAAACCTAGTTTGAGAAGCCATTTTACAAAGAACCCAAGCTTTATATATTGAGCTAAGCATGAAACTATAGGGAAGTATAATAGGATTAATGGGTGCTTGAATATGCTTGATTTTTCCTTGGGAACCTCATACAAGTGGATATATGCTACACAGTATAGTGGGACAAGGCTAGTTAGTGCTTCAAGAGAAAAAAGTGAAAAGGTGAGCTCTAAGGAGTTGTAGAAGGAGTTGGAGTCTGAGATTTTGGGAGCACCTTAGGGATGGAAAAATTGAATTAATGAAGCTTGTAAGACTATCTGGGTATCCTTGGATATCCTTCTATCCATGCTTGTTTGCAAGATACATTGTCTTAAGGAGCATACTTGACAGCTTTTGGAAAGATGAACAACAGTGGTGTTTGGAGCCTTATGAATCAAGTTAGTGATGGTCCTAATTATTATCTTAGGTGTTAAAATAGGGGAGAATACTAAGAATAATTCAATAATATAGTAGGTGCATGATAAGACAAGAGCTAATACATAGAGACCAAGAGCAAGAAGAAGCGTAAGTAAGGTAAATATAAGAGTAAGTGTCGTATGAAAATCACAATCAAATAAATAATGAATATGGATAAGTTTAGTCATTATTATTATGAAACCATCTAATGAAACCACAAACAATTTATAAAAATTCAATAATATATCTTATTTAATTTGAATTGAAACTTTGAACCTAGGTTTAGAAAAGGTTCTCTAAACATATACACATTGATAAATTGAACGAATAATTACTCATATAAGATATCTCTTTATACATGTTATATAAAGATTGATTTCCAAATTTTCATGCATATTATACATCAAAAATGCTAGTATACAACACCAATAAATGAAAAAGTATATATAATGTCTTATATTGTAAAGTACACATCATATTAGTTTGGATATAATTATAATCTCAAAAATGTAAGGTCTCATAAAAAATATCGAGTTCCAAATAGTATTAACGTGCACAATAAATATAAAAATGTGAATAGGTCATATAATATCAAGTCAATGCCATATAGGTGTACATACAATGTCGAACGTGCATACAATGCCATGCACATAGGCATACAAAATAAATGTCATAACACACACACACACACACACACACACACACACACACATATATCCTATTCATCAAAATATATCCCTCTCTTTGCCTTGCTCGAAGAAGGCCCTCCCTTAGATGTAGATGGAGATCTGTGAGATGACTTGGGATCCTCCATGGCCTGACTACGAGTCCTCTTACGCTCAAAACTCAACTGTAGTTGAACCTGTAAATGCAAACAATTTTTTTTGTCAAAACTTAATGTATAAGTTTTCAACATGTATAAGACCATGCTAATGAAACTATTTACATTTACATATACTTACCACAATCTCTCAGTCATGTTGAATCTACATCTCATGCTCAGATGAGTCAACGGGAGCTACTGGATCATGAACGGGGGTGTCAAAATGATGAGCTCGAGGAGTTTGTGCCCTCGAAGTAAAAATGGAAGGGGTTGAACCCTACATACACATAAGATTACAAAATCAAACATCAAAATTAGCTTATAGAACTATATTAACAATAAATTTTTTGAATGCAGATCTAAACATTTACGCCAACTAAGTACATGTATGTGTAATGACAATATTTTAACTAATTTTATCAATATACAACTATTTTTTTACCATGCCATGCCTATGAATCATATGAACAGGGTTGCTACCTGTCATAGGTAACTCCTGCATATACACAATGCAGTCATGTTGATTATCTACATGATGCTACAATGAAGGAAATTATTAAAATAATTGAACATAATATGAATTACATGAGCTATTTAATGAAAATACATAGTTTGTATACCTCAGTGAGTTGTTGCGCAGATGAAATCGCAACGGCAACACCTTTCTCTACTCCTCGCAGAGATGGTGGTGTGTCTAGTGAGGTCATCAACTTTATAAAAAATATATCATGTCAAGTTAGTTGAGCATATATAATATATATACAAGAACATACATATATAGACATATATTTGAGTTCAAAAGTTATATATATTTACATACGTGAAAATTTTACACAATTAACATTCTAAATTACCTCTGTGAATGTATGCATAGGCATGGTGCTTGCAACCTGTGGTTGGGATGATGATGTCCCTCCCATGCACTGTAATATTAATGCATACATGTACATATGTATGTGTAAGTTAATAAATTTGACCAAGTTCAAATACAATTATTTTAAAAATTTAACATATATATAAGTAAATCAAGTACTCAAATCTTTTTGTAACATGTAATAAAAAATAAAAAATACCTGTGAAGGTGTCGTCGATGTCTGAAATCCAAATGTATCACTCAAAAAAGTGTCAGACATAGCCACATTATCATGTGTACCACCAACAGCAACTCCACCAACACCAGGCTGCATGAAAGTATCATCCTCATCGGGTCCCAAGCATATGCTACCACAAGATGTGCAAATATGTGGCCTCATGCTACTACTACCTGGAGGAATACTCTGTCTACCTCCACCAACATCAGTATCAGAAATCTCCCTTGTATGATGGACAAGGATATCAGAAAGCACCTGAAGTGCGTGTAATGTATCAATCTCTATTGTCTCCTTCACTACTGCAGGGAAAGTCTTAGGATGAGGGGGATTTTGTGTGGGGACTCTACCATGTTGAATAGGTGCACATTGTGCACCTGGTCTATCCTATGTAGAGCCTTTTCCTTGGCCCTGAAACTTGCGGTAGTCAAAATAGTTTGGGATCTCATTGAGGATAAACTCACAATAGAGTTTCCTCAAAAAGTATAGTGGAACCTCATTGTTATTGCAAGGTGGAATATCAAATACCATCCACCATCAGTCCCAAAAATTATTTTTTATCATATCATTATTGCACCAGTGGATTGGAAACCATTTGCATGACAACGACACAGGAAAATTGGTTATGGGGTCTGTGAATAATGCACATATGCGGTCTTTTGTAAAAAAATTTTTCTTTACATCAGCATATGATAATTTATTGGCATAATATTCCCTACAATTCTCTCTATAAGATGTCCAATGATCAATTTGACTCGTTTTCATGCCAACCTGAGCCAATAATGCCTCCAATGTGTTTGCAAGTGAGGCACGGTGGGGGTTTGTAGAATGGGGATCCCTCATTGTTTTAATTAATTCCTCAATTTCAATCTTATTTTCCACTATATGGGTTGTTAAATCCTCCTGACTACCTGGGGGATGTTCAACAATTGTAGGAGGGCTAGGAGGGTTGACAGGATTTGCAGGGTTTTGTTGTGGTTGTGGTGGAACTGTAACAATAAAAAAACATGTATTTAATTAAAATCTACAATATAATTACCAAATTTCAATGCAATTCAGAGAAAACAATTTTCCTTACCTCTTCTCACTCTTCTCCGTGGTGCCATTGTCGATTCCAATCTTCACGGTGATTTGCAGATGATCTTGGGAGCTAACTGGTTGAATATAAAACATGACTGCAGGGTTTTCTCTAAAATTCACATTTGGGGGAAATAGAAATGAGGAAGGGTAACAAAAATTCTAAGCAATTTTGAACCATTCCAGACTCTTTTGAGCATCTCATCTAATTATAAATCATTCCAAAGTTTCATCAAGTTTTATCAAGAACTGCACTTCAGGGTTTCTATTTACAAGTAATGCACTTAAAAAATTTACTTATTCACTGGATTACATGAATCGATAGTTTCATGAATACAAATTTTCTATATTTGTGCTCATTGTTTGTGTTGAGACCCATAAGCCACAACATAGGGGAATGGATTTGTACATTTCATTCAAACTTACACAAGAACTAGGAGAACTATTTTGTAGTATGACCCGTTTCCATTTTGAAAATGGTAGCATCTCTTCTTGGTTAGATATTAACAAGGAGATTGGCCACCAAGGGCAGTCCAACTCTACCACACAACACTCCTTTTATTACCTAATCATGTGATTGTAGTTATCAATGTTGCAAGACATAATTATGGTCTTAATCACATATGTACAAATGCAATAAGATAATGTTCAAACAACCAAATTGCAGGATCTACATTTAGTGATAAATCACCCCAATTTGACCAAAAGTAGAAAGGAAATTCTATATACCATCACCAAACAAGATATTATTTCCTATAAATTGTGTCTTAGTCTAGTGCTTAACATCCAACAAAGTTTTAGGGTCCAGAATCCTTAAGACGAAGCAATTCCAACCCAGTTTCTCTTTATTTTCCCTAATTCTAGATCTTGAACATATGTGACACATTTAAAAATATAATGTTAATCTATCTTCATTATGTATTGTTGTCTATTTGTAAAGTTCTTCAATGGAATAACCTTTCTTCCTACAACATTTACATGTTATGTTGATCTAAATGGAATTTTATTTATTCATAAATTTTGATTGAGAAGTAGTCTCTAAATTTTTAATAGTTGGATAAATATGAATATAAGAAACAATATAACTCCAAATAACGCCAAATTGTAGATAAATGATCACAATATGCAACTAGAATAACTTATCCACTTCAAGGGGAAAACCTCCAAACCATACAATAACACTCAAATGGTCTAATATTTGATTTTCAACTACTCCTTATTCACCACTTCTACATACCATTCTTTTGCTATGGAAAACACCAATGGCTGACCTACTAAACATATGACAATCATAAATGAATAATATATGACAAGAAGATAGATTAAATAAGCCATAAGTTGGTTTTCACTACATATTCCAATATAAGTTATAGTACTAAGGGAGTAGCATGCCCCTCCCCTTCAAAGAAACTTTGTCCCCAATGTTGGACAGCCTTGGATTTTGCTGTAAAAATGCTTCAACTTCCCATTGTGCATCCTCAATATTCATATTCTTCCACTTGATCAGTTTTTCGGTAATGACTCTAGTCCTCAATCTTTTGGTGTGTGTCTGAAGAATACCTTCAAGTTCTAATATGATCCTTCCTTCCTAGCATCCAGTTTAGGAAGAACTGACTGGGTTGAAATGTGCTTCCTAATGTACTTTTTTCAAGTAATAAGGTCATGGAATATTGGATGCATTTTACATCCTCAAGGGAGCCCCAACTTATATGCCACACTACTAATTTGATGTAACACTTGGCAAGGACCATATTATTTATGTGCAATCTTATTATCCATCTTCTTTTGTTTTAAGGACAACTGCTTATATGAATACAACCATACAAATGCAAAGTCTCCCACTTCAAAACTTTTCTCACTGCAGTGTTGATTAACATGTTGCTTTATGCGGTTTTGTGCCATTTCCAAATTCATCTCTAAGGATTTTATTTCTAGAGTGCCTTGTCAAATGATTTTTTGAATGTCAACAAAGTAGAAAAAAACCTCTTCACCTTGATTGTTCAATACTTTTTAATCAAGATAGCCTAAGAGTGATGCAGGATGGTACCCATAAAGTGCCATAAATGGAGACATTTTGGATGAAGTATTATACCACCATTATGAGAGTGGAAACCATTGCACCCAACATTCTTGTTTATCTGAAGTAAAACATCGAAGATACCCCTCCAAATATTTGTTTGCCACCTCAGTTTTCCCATCTGACTTACGATGATAAGATGAACTCTAGGCCAATTGGGTACAAAAAAAAAAACAAATCAGTCCAAAAATTACTCATAAATATCGGATCGCTATCATTTACTATAATTTTTGGCATGTCATAGAGCTTTTGAACTATGTCCATAAAATAGATGGTAATTGTACTAGTTATGAGAGGATAATACATGGAACAAAAATGATCATACTTGGTAAGTCTATCCACTAATACCATGATGATGCTTTTCCATTTTGATAAAGGAAATATTTTGATGAAATCCATAGATACCTCTTCTCATATCTCACTAGGAATAGACAAGGTTATAAGAGATCCAGTGTCTTGATGGTGTTTGCCCTTATTATGTTGACACACCAAACATTCTACCACAAATTTTTTAACATCTCCTTTCAATCCCTCCCAAAATTAATCTTGTTTAACTCTATGATAAGTTTTCAAGAACTCAGAATGGCCACCTAGTGGAGAAGAATGGAGCTTTGAAAGAACATGGTGTTTAAGACTATAGTTCTTACACAAATACAACATGTCCTTGTACCACAATGTATCATCTTTCCATATAACTTTTTTGAATATGGTTGGAGCTTTCTGTAGATTTTGAATGTTATTCTGGGTCTCTGCATATTTCTTCCATTCTTCCCTTGCTTGATCTACCCAATCTTCCTTTAGTGTAGAGATGGCACCTAACAATGCTTTTGTGGTCTCATCTTTCCAAAATAGTGCATCAATGGCCACATTTTCCTTCCCTTTATTATAAATAATATCAAAGTTATAGCCCAACATCTTTGGGACCCATTTTTGTTTCTCTTATAAAGATAGTAGTTGCTCCAAGAAGTATTTCAAACTTTCATGGTCAATTTTTACCTTGAAGTGTCAACCCATCAAGTATGGTCTCCATTGTTTAGATGCATGTAATATTTCCTTCATTTCCTTCTCATAGGTGGGATTCAACAAATTCTTTCCTTTTATTTTCATGCTCTCAAATGTTATGGGATGTCCTTTTTTCATGAGTACTTCCTCGATCCCATTTCATGAACCATCTCATTCAACTATGAAGGTCTTGGAGAAATATAGGGTTTCCAACACTACGATGGTGAAAATCACCATTTTAAATTTTTCAAATGCCCTAGATGCTTCCTCATTTAAATGAAAGTATTATTTCTTCAATAATGTTATGAGTGGTGGTGTTATACTGCCATAGTTCTTTAAACAAATTTGTGATAGTACCCTATGAGACCTAAGAAACCTTGTAATTTCTTTAGGGTTCTTGGAAGTTCCTATTCCACCACGACCTTAATCTTGTGAGGGTCCACCTTAGAACCTTCATGAAAGACAATATGGCCCAAATATTCCACATCTTGTACCCCAAAAGAACTCTTTGAAGGTTTGGCATATACTAATGTTTCTCGAGGGCTTCCAAGACTGTATTTACATGATGTAAATGTTTCTCCCATGATTTTTCGGAGATGAGGATTTCATATAAAATAAAAACATAAAATTATGTAGGAATGGTCAAAATACAGAATTCATCAAACTTTGAAATGTGGATGGTGCATTAGTAAGACCAAAAGGCATCACTAAAAATTCATAACACCCTTGATGAGTTCTGAAGGTTGTCTTATGAATATCCTCTTTTTTTACTCTAATTTGGTGATACCTAGAACACAGATATAGTTTTGTAAAATAAATTACACCATGTAACTCATCTAATAAATCATCAATGACAAGAATATGAAACTTATCTTTGATAGTGTACTTGGTAAGTTATTTGTATTCTGGACACATGTGACACCTTCCATCCTTATAACACACCATCACCACTGGAACAAAATAAGAACTCTGAATATGACAAATAATATCCATTTCTAATATTTCCTCAACCATTTGTAGACACAAAATTATGACCTTTAGACATTATTTAGCCTAGTCTTATACTATTATTTAGAAGGTTCTCAAGTGAATAAAGTACTAATTAATCCCACCTTTTGGCCATATTTATTCTTATATTTTATTTGGTCATTCTTGCATATTTTATAGCACTTATTCATCCATTTCGCAACTGCCTGAGTCATTCTTTCCCAAAATCAAGGCACCCCAGCATGTACTTGGGCACCCTGGTCCCACCATGGGTTCTCCAATATATGTACATCATTTTTCACTTCTTTTTGGGGCCTTTCTATTCATTTTTCATCCTTATCATTTTCTTAGTCAACCTTGTCGGGATTAATTACAAAATTAAGCTTGAGATCCCTATAAATATAAAGTTATAAGACCATAATGAGGGTCTTAGAGTCACATACTACTATCACTCCATCTAGAGTTGTATCCATTGCATCACTTGCATCCACATAGTGTCATGCATCAAGACTAGGAGATCTGCATCACACACACTTCATATGGGAGGGATTCCATTTTATTCCATACACACATGCTATTTACATTTTATATAGTTATTATTGCTCGCTACTTCACAAAGTGTGACTATCACGAGAGCGCCTAGGGCACGACATGCACACACTCACCAAAACTACATCCGGGTCTGAAATGTAGTGCAGCACTCGGATAACCACTAGTTTGGAGGATTGAGGTCATTTTGACCCACTCATTTACATATTTTATTTTTCCTAGGGTTTGATACCTCCTCTTGTATTGCAAGTCATTATTTAACTCACCCAGTGAATCCAGTGTGCATACATAGGAGTATTTAGCAACACTTAGCGACCTGTAAAAATTATTTTTGGGCATTTATAGATATCAGGGTGCCTAAAATGCAGACCAGAGAACCCCAGGGTTCCCCAATACCTTCTCAAGCACCCCAATTAGTTTAGATCCTCCAAATCTGGTCTTTGCAGGACCTCTAAGTGACTATTCTTGGTTTTGAAACTTGTTGTCAGACCTGCTACACTATGTGACCATCTACAACGAATCAGCTAAGTCATTCTTCTACTTCCTTTGGCATAGTTAGGGCTTTATTTCACTTAATATAATTATTTTAGAATCATTTCATATTTATTTACTACATTTATACAATGTTTTAGTCCTCCTAATTAGATTAACTAGGGTTACTATTTCCTAGCATATAGTTCTATTTTAGTTAATCATTTTGGTGAGACCGATGTCTCTTTATAACACTTTCTAGGGTTTTACATTTTCACCTCTCATCATGGGTAAACATCATATAAATTCTTCTTCATCTAAGTCTTCAGCTACTCTACAATTTGATAGTTGTGGCCATGCTTTCGTCGACACTCTTAGTGCTACATCTGGTTATAGACCTTGTCCTTATTTCATTTAACTAACATCTTCTAGAATGGTTCCTTGTGCCATTGAAGATGTTTTTGCCACTTATTTATGCACCATTAATCCTAAAACACTAGCTCAACTTGTAGCAGAATTCCAGGATCTCCCTCCTGAGGACATAAATAACTCTAGCGCTATAGTACCTCTCCCCACACCCATTTCTTCCCCGCCCATTATTGGTTCTCAACCTTGACCAAATCCCCATGACCTAGTTCCTATCGCCTGCATGGTTGATATGGTCCCTTCTACTTTGTTACTTACTCATGTTGTTACCAACGCTCTGATACCATCTACCACCCCTATTCTACACTACTCAATTAATTTTCCTATTCCTCTCATGTCCCCTTTTCTCTACAAGATGCCCTTTACGGTCACTATTCACATTCTTAACACAATCTCTTCCCCACCGTCTCTTACTACTACCACTAGTGTGTCATATCAGAGACCTTTTCCATCTATAGACCCATCTCCATAGCCCTCTCTCCTCCATCCTTCACCATTTCAGTCTTCATCCTTTTCTCATCCTTCACCTACACGTAGTTTTTGTTCACATGCACCAATTTTATCTATTATATCCCCCCTCATGGATCATGGTCCTATGCTTTCATCATACCAGGCACTGGTTGATAGACTTTCATCCTTCGACCTCATGGGGTTATTTATCTCTCAGTACTACTTGGGGGGCATCGTCATTACCCAATCCCACCTTCCTCACATTTAGCATAATTATACCTCTACTCTTTACATTATTCTTCACATATGTGTATACTTCGTACACATTCTAACACCCTTGTTACCTGATGACGCACTCTTGTGCTTCAGTTCACACTAGACTATTGAGGGATTACCATTACACTGAACCCCACACACTGCACTATAGGTTTTACACATTTACATCCTATCACATATACCACACATCCTACATCATTATTTCTATACATAGCCTACATCCTACATTATCCTTTCCATACTTAATCCATATTTTCCATTATCTTATACATCCCTCATTTAATAGTCATTTATACATCATCTATCTTATACATGCTACACTAGTTATCATCTCATCTACATCTAATTTTGCATCCCATTCTTACATCCTATATTTGCGCTAGGTCACATAATATATGAATCTATCTTTACTCACTACATATTCTATCTACACCTACCACCATATCTTACATCATTTCCACAACCTACATTTCCTATGGTACATTATACCCATAACACATTTCATATATCCTATATATTCTACACACTAGACTAGATTCCATCACACATGGATCTAGTTCTACTTATCATTATTGTATATTCCATTTCTATATACATTGCATATCCTATATACATTACACATCCTATATTGCATCACCTACATCACGCTTATCCTATTTCTCACTTATTCATTTACACTACGTTGTTTTCTACGTGCTGCACTCACCACCTTATGACGCACTCTAGTTCATTGGTCCATACCTGAATGCCGAGGGTTTACCAATAAAATGGACCTTACTTTCATTATGTGACATCCCTCTCATCCATGCTATGCCCTTAACCTATTACTTGTATTAGGATATGAGTAGCCAACTTGTGACTTACCATATCATTTTATTATATCATTTATACTTTATCGTGCTTAATATGTTGGCCTTGGTGATGGCCATAGCATATGAATAGTATATATAAGGGATTGTAGGTAGTAGTTCATTATCATTTGAGCATTTGAGTCTTATTATATGGTTTGGAGGTTTCCCCCTCGAAGTGGTGAATCTATTCTAATTGCATATTGAGATAATTATTCTGAAATATTGTGTTATTTGGTGTTCTATTGTTACTCATAATCTGAATTATACAAGTAATTTCATTACAAGTGGTATCAGAGCTGCGATCTGGGCCAAAATTAGGGCAAAAACCCTAATTTTTTATTTCCTCCATATATTGATAACCAAAATGAATTGGTGGGAGATATTTTTACCAAAGTTGTGAAACATTTCAAGTAAGGTTCCCTGAAAATTTAAAAAAAAACTTTTTATTTATTTTGCACAAAATATTACAAATTTAGGGTTTTTCATAAAATCACTCCCTAGGGTGCAAATTGTGGAATGTTTTCAAGTTCTTTACATTTTCGGAAAGCTCTCAAAAAAATAGTATTAGTATCTTCTTTGTGTTTTTTCCTGTTCGACTGAATTTTTATCGAAACCCTAAACCCTTAGGTTTGACATCATGGCGGGGCCTTCCACAAGAGAAAAAAGAATCTAGTTACTCCGGGTAAAACCCCAGATAAAGATGGGGTAGTGATTGAAGAGATGGAGTCAGAAGGGGTAAATACAGATTCCTCAGCACTAGGGTTTACCTCTATTGATCATAAGGTGAGCCAACTTGAGTATGAGCTTGCGAAATGTACAATCTAGAGATGGCCTCTAAAGGAGACATAGAACCAAATCAATCATCGATTGGATGATATCATGCAACATGTAAAGGGTAAACAGTATGGCCCAAATCCATCCCATATCAACCAAGGAGGATCTTATAGTTCAAAATCATGGACAAAATAACCATGTTGGATCACTTTTCCAGCCCAATCAGAATCCAACTTATTCGTAACCACGGAACATGATGCCGAAAGTGGATATGCGTAAATTTGATGGTAAAGATCCCCTGAATTGGATAAATAAAATGGAGAAATTATTTGAGCTACATCAAACACCATCAGGAAAAAAGGTGACATTGGCATCCCTATATCTTGAACCAGACCAATTCGTTTGGTATCGATGGTTATGTGCTCAGAGGAAGAAGAATGGTCTTGGTGTCACTTGGACAGTTTTTACCGAGGAGTTGCAATTGCACTATAGTTCCAGTGTTTCAGAGAACTACTTTAGTCAATTAGCAAAGTTATGACAAAATAGGATCAGTCAAAGATTATGTGCATCAATTCCAGAACCTATCCTTAAGGGTGGAGAATATTCCAGAAGAGAATCTGAATGACCTATTTCTTGGGGGTCTTAAGGACCACATCGAGCATGAGGTACGTATGTTTAATCCACTCAAGCTTTCTGATTCTATTATCATGGCATGTCGAGTAGAGGAAAAATTTCTTTGTAGTAGGAGGCCGCCTTTCATTAACACCAAAGACCGTAGTATCTCTTCCCCTTCATTTTCTAGGCCAATTAGACTGACTCCTCAATAAATGGAAGAAAAGAGAGCAAAAGGATTATGTTTTAACTGTGATAGAAAATATGGACCGGGACACAAATGTGCTGAGAAGAAGTTGTTCTATATTGACGGAGGTAATGAGGATGATGAGGAAGCTGAAATTATAGGAGAGGCTGAGGAACCAATAGAAGATGAAGTAGAGGATCACCAACCTACAATTTCTTGCCATGCATTGTTAGGTATTAGTACTCCTCAAACACTCAAGGTTATTGGCTATCTCAAAAAATAGAAGGTGACAGTGTTGATTGACTCGGGGAGTACTCATAACTTCATAAATAGTAAGTTAGTTGCCTGCCTCAATTTTTTATTTACCCAGCTCCAGAAATGCAAGTTATGATTGTGGATGGTGGGACAGTCAAGTGCACAGGAAAGTGCCATAGTATCAAGCTTTCCATGGGAGACTACATGTTAGACTCACCTATGTTTGTTATTTCTATGGGAGGGGTAGATATTGTTTTGGGTGTCCAATGGCTCACAACCTTAGGTACTATAGAGATGAATTTCCAAGAATTGTTCATGTGATTTCATTCAGATTGAAGGACAATACAATTGAATGGGATGGTAGCTAAGTCTCCATAGATTATTAGCTCTCATCAGATGTAGAAGGTTCTCAGAAAAGGAGTAGATGGATTTATAGCAAAGTTATTTTCCATAGAAGTACAAAATACAGAGTCTTCAATGCCACCCGATCTTCAAAAGATTGTTGATGCTCACTCATCTATTTTTGATGCAATTCCAAAGGGACTACCACCAGTTAGGGATCATGATCATGCCATTCAGTTGATTCCAGGGAGCCAAACACCTAACATCAGACCATACAGATACCCATATTCCCAGAAAAGTGAGATTGAGAAAATGGTTCAGGAAATGTTGAAGGCAGGTATCATCAGGCATAGCCAGAGTGCATATTCTTCACCAGTGGTCATGGTACGTAAGAAGGATGAAACATGGAGGATGTGTCCAGATTATTGAGAACTCAACAAGTACACCATCAAAGATAAGTTTCCTATTCCAGTAATTGATGATTTACTTGATGAATTGCATGGTGCTATTTATTTCACAAAATTAGATCTTCGTTCGGGGTACCATCAAATTAGAATAAAAGAGGAAGATGTTCATAAAATGGCTTTCAGGACTCATGAGGGCCATTATGAGTTTTTGGTAATGCCTTTTGGTCTTACAAATGCGCCCTCAACCTTTCAAAGCTTGATGAACACTGTTTTTAGGCCATTTTAAAGGAAATTTGTATTAGTTTTCTTTGATGACATATTGATTTACAGTAAGACATGGGAAGAACACTTACAACATGTAAATAAAGTGTTGGAAGTTTTGGAGAAACATACTCTCTATGAAAATCCATCCAAATGTTCTTTTGGTGTACAAGAGGTAGAGTACTTGGGTCACATTGTATCCCATGAAGGCGTCAAAGTTGATCCTCAGAAGATCAAAGCTATGGTGGAATGGCCAAGGCCCAAAACTCTCAAAAATCTTCATGGGTTCCTAGGACTAACAGGGTACTACAGAAGATTTGTTGGGGATATGGTAGAATAGCAACCCCACTCACTGCATTGCTAAAGAAGGATTCCTTCCATTGGACAGACTTAGCCACTAAATCCTTTGAGCAGCTGAAGGAAGCCATGTGCAGCACCCTAATTTTCTCTACTCCCAACTTCTCAAAAACCTTCATTGTTGAATGTGACGCTTCAGGATCAGGATTGGGAGCAGTTCTAATGCAAAAAAGAAGACCAATTGCATTTGAGAGTCACCAATTCAAAGGAAAAGATCTACTCAAACCTGTCTATGAGAAAGAAATGATGGCTATTCTTCATGCGGTCAAGCAATGGAGGCCCTATCTCATGGGTAGACACTTCAAGGTAAAAACTGATCATGATAGTCTCAAATACTTTTTGGAGCAAAGGTTATCATCTGAGGAACAACAAAAGTGGGTAACAAAAATGTTGGGTTATGATTTTGAAATCATATACAAAAAGGGTAAAGAAAATGTAGTAGCTGATGCATTGTCCAAAAGGGATACATCCGCAGATGCCTTACTATGTGGAATGTCCATGTTGACGGCCGATTGGGTGGATGAAGCAAGATTGGAATGGGATCAAGACAAGGATACACAATCTCTAATACAGAATATCAAGCAAGGATCTATGACATATAACAAATTTGAGTGGAAAGGTAATGCCCTATGGTACAAGGACAGGTTATACTTGAGTAAAGATTCTGAGTTGAAGCATAAGATTCTTGCAGAGCTACATGCCTCACCTGTTGGAGGACACTCTAGGTTTTTGAAGACATATCATAGAATAAAAAGAGAATTATTTTGGGAAGGACTCAAGGGGGATGTACAAAATTTTGTATCAGAGTGTTTAGTGTGCCAACAGAACAAAGGGGAAACAATTAAGACACCAGGTCTATTGCAACCCTTACCAATTCCTAGCCAGAGATGGGAGGAGGTCTCCATGGATTTCATCACCGGATTGCCTTGTTCAGAGGGTAAGAATGTTATTTTTGTGATTGTGGATAGGCTCACAAAATATGCCCATTTTTGTTCCCTATCACATCCATTTGCAGCCAGTACAGTCGTAGCTATTTTTTTGGAGACAGTTCAAAGGCTACATGGAACCCCAAAGATAATTGTAAGTGATCGTGATCCTATTTTCACAAGTAATTTTTGGACGGAATTATTTTCATGTTTGGGTACTCAGCTAGCTCACAATTCATCTTATCATCCTCAAACTGATGGGAAAATGGAAGTGGTCAACAAATTCTTAGAGGGGTATCTACGTTGTTTTGTATCAGATAAGCATGAAAGGTGGATTAAATGGCTACCACTTGCAGAATGGTGGTATAACACATCTTTTCATACCTCTTCTCAAATGACCCCATTTTTAGCATTATATGGTTACCATCCACCTTCTATCACTTCCTCCTTGAGGGTGCAAACTAAGGTCAGAGATGTTGAGGAACACATTCAACATCAACAACAGGTTTTGGCTAGTTTGAAGGAGAATTTAGCATTAGCACAAAACAGGATGAAACAACAAGTAGATCAACACCGTAGTGAAAGACATTTTGAAATTGGTGACTGGGTTTTTGTACATCTCCAGCCTTACAAATAGATGTCCCTAAAGCAACAGAAAAAGGACAACAAACTTGCTCCTAAATATTATGGCCCTTATCAGGTTCTACAGAAAATTGGCAGTGTTGCTTATAAACTAGAGTTGCCTCCATCTTCACACATACACCCAGTATTCCATGTTTCATGCCTGAAGAAGGTTATTGGATAGAAATTTGAAGCCCAGACAGAGTTACCAGAACTTGACGAGGAAGGAAGAATAATTTTGGAGCCAGAGAAGATTCTGCAAACACGTACTAAGAGGCTGAGAACCAGAGACATTAAGGAATATCTGATCAAGTGGAAGAATCTGAGCATAGAAGATGCAACCTGGGAGGATGAAGGTTTTCTGCAGCAACATCTAGGATTATTCAACATTAAGGAAAACATTGGTTTGAAGGGGAAGGGCATGCTACACCCTTAACCTATTGCTTGTATTAGGATATGAGTAGCCAACTTGTGGCTTACCATATCATTTTATTATATCATTTATACTTTCTCATGCTTAATAGGTCGGCCTTGGTGATGGCCATAACATATGAATAGTATATATAGGGGATTGTAGGTAGTAGTTCATTATCATTTGAGCATTTGAGTCTTATTATATGGTTTGGAGGTTGCCCCCTCGAAGTGGCGAAGCTATTATAATTGCATATTGAGATCATTATTCTGAAATATTGTGTTATTTGGTGTTCTATTGTTGCTCATAATATGAATTATACAAGTAATTTCATTACACACACCCTACATTTCCTATGGTTTCCAACCCCATAACACATTTCATATTTTATGCAAATTCTACATGCTAGACTGGGGATTCCATCCACACATTGATCTAGAGGAACTACTTATCATTCATTGCAATTCCACACTATATGCATTGCATATCCTATTTACATTACAAATCCTATATTATCCTACCTGAAAATCACATCTTATTTCATTTCTCAATTTTTCCATTTAAACTACGTTGTTTTCTTATGTGATGCACTCACCACCTTATGCATCTCATAGTTCCTTGTTCCATACTCGAAATGCTAAGGGTTTACCAATAAAATGGACCTTACTTTCATGTTATGCGACATCCTTCTCATTCCAAAAATTTCCCTACGCTTCTGACATAACACCTTAGGTTAAACTACAGGGGGACCCATTCTATCATCTTGATAGTAATATACGCTTTAGGCATATAATCATCACCCCCATTATCATCTCCAATCTCCACATTTGGCATACACCCTAGGGTTCATCACCACTCCCTTCTTATTGTAAACATAGTGGCATACACTTTAGGCTACATTGTCACCCATATCCATTCACTCACCTTATAGTTATATATGCTTAGGGATAAATCATCACTCACGCATTCAACACGTCGTGGTATACGCTTAGGCTATAGGGTCCACACTCATCTTTCCATATGTTTCATCCTCATACACTCACTTCCTTATAGTGATATACATGGAAAGGGATAAATCATCACTCCTTCATTCAACAATTTGTGGTATACGCTTTGGCTATAGGGTCCATGTACATCTCTCCACATGTCACATTTCATTACCATCACATACACATACTCATCACAACGCGCTAGATACAACCAACACTACTAGACCATTTCTCGATGACACACTCTCGTTTACAATTCATTCTTGACTGCTGAGGGGATTAAAAAAATGAACCTCACTACATACACATTCCATCCACTTGGGGGGCACATTGCTCCTATCATTCCATCTTGCATTCCATTTCATCCATCCACAACATATACATGGTCTTGGGTACATTTACTCTTATTTACTAGTGTTTTGCATGTTCACTTTACTACACATGTTACCCACTTGAATAAGGTATATGTCATTATCATACACACATGCACATTCATGTCTTTGTTTAGTGTGATTGCAGATACATAATTTTACACATGACATGGATGATCACCTTCTACCCTTCCTATACTGGTCACTGGGGGCATCCACCTTCATCTTATCCAGGTGTTATTGTTTCATTTTGTACTTAGCATCTTATATTACTTGCTCATACATGTTTTGACATATTGGTTATCACTCTAACATGCTAACGGGTATTCCATGTGCAACACTTGTTTTGTAGGATTACATGTTTCCATGACTACTTGTTTATTTCTACTTGTCTGCATTGTTTTCCATTCTATGCAGGATTTTCCCTTTGCTTGTGTGCACACTTTTCTGTTGTTTATGACAATGATGGCCTTGCATGCCTTGCAACATCATGAGTGATGTACCATGTTTGAAACCCGCTTTATGCAGTCTACTTGTTTTCTTATGTGTTTACACTACTTTTTTACACGTAGTTACTACATTGTCTGTGTATTTTCCACTTATTGCATGCATGTGTTTTGGACTAACACTTGTTTTGGCTAGTCATCCCCTTTTGTGCGCACCTTGTTATCTACCAAAAATTTCCCTTTCCCCCTATAGGGCAAAGTTCTTTAGGTCAAGTGTGGTTGGTCCTCTTTTGGACCTTAAGTCATTCTCTTTTCGTCAACGTCACATGTGCCCCTAAAGAGGGGGGGCATCATTGAGGGTTTTCTACTAACACAATTTATTTACACCAGTTGACACATGGTTTGAGTGAGTTCAGACCATAGTTTACGAACTCATACATACACAATTTTAACAGGACATGGTTCCTTCCAATTTGTGGAAAGTTACAGGTTGGGGGAAAATACAGTGGGAATCCTCTCTACACTTCTCCAAGAATATCCAGTGGCATCGGATTGCCCAAATACACCAGAACAGTACAAATATCTCTTCACACATTTCAGTAAAAGTGTTTACATTTGGAGGACACAAGGCATTTCCTCCCTATACTTCTTTAGCCAGGGTGGCGTGAGATCACCCAAAAAAACTCACAATAGTACAGGATATCCTTCTACACCCTTATCTGACATGGATCAGGTGCACATGTTCCATTTACATAATTTTCAACATATTTTACATTATTGTACTTTACATTTATATATACATGTGTATTTTACACAACATTTTTACATACATACATATTTGACTACTTGAAATTTTCTCCTTGCAAGGTCCATGTATGAGAAACAAGCAGTCAAATTGGGGGAAACAATAACAACAACAATGAAACAATGACAACACACCGTCTACATGCATTTTCCTTTACTAACCATGAAAAGGTACACTACACACATGTAAAGCTACACATGTATTCACCCTAGGTTCACTCTCATCATTTTTCAATGCACATTTATTTCTTCATCTTTAGAATCCACGGAATCCACATTTTTCTTTTTGTCATTCCACGCTTGAGTCTAGTCCATTGGCATGTTTCTTCTACACTCTACATGGATATCAAGTACGCATCTCTATCTACTTTATGTTACCGAGTACTTCCACTCACCAACATAAAGTGGGGGAAAATGTAGACACAAAATTATGCACTTTAGACATTATTTAGCTTGGTCTTATACTACTATTTAGAAGGTTCTCAAGTGAAAAAAGTACTAATTAATCCCACCTTTCAGCCATATTTATTTTATATTTTATTTCATCATTCTCAAATATTTTATCATCCACATAACCCACCCATCTTTGCAGTGCCCCATCATTCTATGCCAAAATTAAAGGGTGCCCCTAAGAAGTATTTCTATCACTGGGGTGCCCTGGTCCCACCCAATCTACCCATCAAGATCTATGCATTATTTTTTCCACTTCTTTTTGGGCCTTTCTATCCATTCAATCCTTATTATTTTTCTAGTCGGCCTTGTTCTCAAGGATTAATTATGAAATTAATACTTGAGAACCCTATAAATATAAAGTTATAAGACCATAATGAGGGTCCTAAGTCACTATACTACTATCACTCCATCTAGAGTTGCATCCATTGCATCACTTGCATCCATTAGCTTCATTCATCAAGGCTAGGAAATTTCTTCATCACACACACTGTCATAGGGGGAGGGATTCTATTATATTCCATGCACACATTCTATTACATTTTCTATAGTTAGTTATTGCTCGCTACTTCACAAAGTGTGACTGAAACAAGAGCACCTAGGGCATTGGATGCACACACTCACTAGAACTACATTTGGGTCTGAAATGTAGTGCAACACTCAGTGATAATCCCACTAGTTTGGTGGCTAAGGTCAGTATGACCCATTCATTTGCATCTTATTTTTGATAGGGTTTGATACTTCTCTTTGTATTCTATAGGTCATTATACATATTCGGTAAATTATCAACGACACATGTCATAGGATTTGTTATAAGACACATCATGAGGATGTAATAACAAAGTTACCAGACCTTCCAAGGACTCAGGTTTGTAAATACTAAATTATCAAACTCTGAAATGTGGATGGTGCATAATATCTACAACTAGAGGCACCCCGACGGTGCCCCAGTACCTTCATAATGCCCCAGTCATAGAGTTCAGTCTGGATCATCATGTCTTTAGCAGGAATAGTCATTTTTCTACTTACAGAACTTGTACCTGCAAATAGTTAAATTTGTACAACAAGCTGCACCTACAGTCATTCTCTCATACTTCATTTGCATATTAGGGTTAGGAAAATTTCACTTTGATAGTTACTTGTGGGTAATTTTCCATATTTGTTTATTACATTGTCATCATTTAATCAATGTATTTATGTCCATCCTGCATTAGATTAACTATCACTCTAATATTTAATAATACACATTTTCAACAATGGGAAACCATCTTTTTAAATTTCACTCTTTTCACATATGGGTATCTATAAGATTTGATGTTGGGGGGTTGGATTCCTAGGTAATTAATTAAATGACATGATCATGATCTCTTTCAGGAGGCAATCCTCCAGGATCCTTGAAGACAACTACATGTTTATCAATAACCTTCTAAAGATCAGGAACTACCATAATTGGTGGTTGAACTTCATGGAGAACATCATGCTACTAAATCCTTCAGCCCCCTTTTTAAAACATCTTATACATTTGTGAGAACTAACCACCTGAGCAGTTTTTTCTTAGTTTCTTAGTTCAAATTGTTTACCCTCAGAATGAAATTGCGTGAATAATCCTTAAATTTAGCTCTACGGTGCCAATAAACAGTTGTGAGCCATCTAAAATATAATGAAATTATCATCTCTTGCCCATTGAATAGAAAATTAGTGGATTCCTCAATTATGTAGTCATCATCATTATATCTAGATTTTATGAAATTTACCTGAACATTGGAGTATGCCACCATTTGTAATCATTACTTGAAATTTAGGTGCTAGGTAGACAGAAAAAATTTAGCCTTTCTCAGCTTATTATTGATGAAATTATGTGTGCTCCCCGAATCAATCAAATTGATTTTTGCTTCTTAAGGTAACACACAACCTAAAGGGTTTATGGAGTGCTAATACCTGATAGAGCATGACATGAAATAGTTGGTTATCGGGATCTTAATAGATTCTTCCTAAATAGTTTTTCTACTTGCAATCACTTGATGTTTCCCCATATTCTTCCTATCACAAGTCCCTTCAATGTAAAACATTTTTTTTCTCAGCACATTTATGACTTGGTCCATATTTTTTGTCATAGTTAAAACATAACCCTTTTGAAGCTCTTTTTTATTCAATTTTTTGAGATTAGTCAAACTAGCCAAGGTTATGATGGGTGGCAAGATGCTACAAATTTTATGTTAGTGAAGGTATGCCTTCTGTTTGAAATAAAATTTTCATCATTTCCCTTGCACCATGATAATAGGATAAAAAACCTTCAGTGGATTAAACATGCACACCTCATGCTTAATGTGGGCCTTAAGACCCTCGAAATAGTTCATTCAAATACTCTTTGTAATATTCTCCATACACAAGGAAAGATTTTGGAACATGATGACAAACTTTTAATGAACATGTTTTTCGTAACTTGATAAATTGGTTGAAGTAATTCTCTAACACAATAAAAATATAGTACAATTGAAGATCTTCAGTGAAAATTATCCATGTTACTTAGACCATTCTTTTCCTTTAAATACACAACCAATCGATACCATAACGAATTGGTTAGGTTCTAGATACAAGGATATCATGGTCACCTTTTATCCCGATGGGATCTGATGGAGATCAAATGTAATATTTTCCATTTGGGTAATAAATCGATGGATACTTTCCATAGAATTTACACATTTCCACTTTTGCTTATCAAAAATAATGACATGCCATTGGAGGAGATCCACCTAAATTTGTAAATGAATCATCCTTGATTGGAGTCATGTAAATTGGACCTATGTGATTTACATAGCAATTGAATGTGAATGTTAATTGGGATTTGATAAAATTTGAAAGAAGTGAGAAAAAAACTTCTGATCATGCTTCATTGATTGAAAATTCACAATCTAAATTTCACACTTAAGGCTACCTTTCAGTTGAAGAAGCTCATCACATAATTGAGGCATAATCTTTACTCAACCATAGGTTAAAACCCTTTCTTGAAGCAAAGGATGGCTACCTTAGATACTCCCGATTTCAGAAGATTATAAACCCATATCTTGTAAAATTATTTGGGGTCAATTTCCTAGATTTTTTGACCTTTCCCTTAGCATGATTTGATCTACGGTGCATGATGAAGGGTTTGGGACACGATAGTAGAATGAAAGGGTAAAAATGTAGGGTTCATTTTTGATAGTAAACTTTGCTTGAATATGAAAGGAAATCATAAAAAGAAACCCTAATAATTTTTAAGATTGGTTCTGAAAATATAAAAACTTGAAAATATTCTAAGAAATTTGCCCTTGTATTTGATTTATGAAAACCTTAAAATTACTATAAATTTTGCAAATACAAGTTCAAAATGTTTGAAATTTGGAGAGGATCTTACTTGAATAATTTTGCAAATTTCTCAATAAATTCAATTTTTTGGATTAAAAAATGATCGATGCTTGAAAACATATGTTATTAATGTTAGAATTTAAATTTTTTGAATATTTAGTGGTCCTCCATCAAGGAGAATGAGTATTACTTTTATATGGGTTGGTGTAATTTCCATTATCCTCTACATGTGAAATCCTTAGATGCAATTCTATCAGATAGACCTGTTATGTCTATGAGATATAAATACTCAGAATAGAAATGAGCCGTTTGTTAAATCACCTTCCTAAATCTTCAAATGAGTCATTTATCTGCATAAAAGTAAGGAATTTATTAAGTTCATGTTGGATATGAAGGAACCATTAGTTGAAATGAAGACCTAAGTAATTATTGAATCCATAGGAAATGTGTGAGTGCCATATTATCAAGTTGATTAATGATTTTTCATCACAAGTACATAGAGTGAGATATTGCAAAGAATTAAAAACCTAGTTTCCATTGATGAATAAATCTATTTTTTGGAAGAAATTCCTAGTACATATTGCAAAATCTATTAGGTATGAGACTTCTTCATTTAGAAATGTAATATAATAGTGTTTAGAACATGCTATATCATCGAAGGAGTGTATCTGATAATATTTTTGCTTTAGTCTTATGCAATACTTTCAAAAAAATAAAATCTTATCGCTCTAAACCTACATCTGACAGTGTGCACTGGATTTCAAATTTTTAAGTCTTTCTAATGGTACAGTGCCCGAAAGAAACTTAGACATTAATGAAATATGTGTAACATTGAGGATCCTCAAACAAAAATATTTGGAAGGCTACAAGAAAATTATGACATTAATATGCGGTACGAAGGAGCGTCAAAATCCTTTGGGTGTGAGTGCTAGTAGTGTGGCTTTGAAGTTTCATGGAATGTCATAATGGCATTCCACACATTGAATCTAGGTTTTCATCTGCACATTGAAGAAAAAGACAAAAATGTAGAGATGGAAGCTAAATATTGAAGAAAAGGACACATATAGATCAAGGAAAAGTGTCTTTTTAGAAAATTAAAGGATTCAATTTGAATAATTCATGGGTAAGTCAAAGCAGCGAAACTAAACAAAATGAAGATTGGTTACACTAGGTCCATGACATAAGTAACTATGCTTTGAAAACTTTCCTTTCCAATATTTATACATTGTGAAGTTTTTGATATCGAATAACAATGGACATGTAAGAAGAAAAAGGAAGAAAAGGAGAGGAAATAAGAAACATCTCGAGAAAATAGGAAATAGAAAACAGTGCAAACTATGCAGAGAAAATAATTATATTAAAAGAAATAAATAATATTTATTCCTCCCCTATGAGATTGGTTAGCATAAGGTTTCTTTATATAAGAATCCGTCTCAAGAAAAAGTCAGAAGAAAAAAGAGATAATACCAGACAAATGTCCCCAAATAAAACCCATCCATAAAAAACAACAGTAAAAGTATTCAGAGAACTAATTATCCTTATCGATGATTTTGGAATAAGAACTTGAAGATAGGGATGTAATCCAGAAATATTAGAATCATTTAATAAACATACTGTGTGTGTGCGTGTGCGTGTGCAACTAGTGCGCACACACACACGCACACGTGTGTGTGTATAATGCACTAGTGAATAAGAAATGGAAGTCAATACGCTTGTTTATAACATAAACACAAATCATATTGATAGTTAAAGACGTACGTCAGATTTGATTAGTACGTTTCCTAGAGGACATTCTTCTATCCTCGCAAGTAGAACCCCTCCAAAGAAAAGTCAATTAATAATCGGAAGAATTATTTTTGGAAACTTACAAGTGTAATAAAGGACCTATAGCTACACCAAGCCTTAACCGAAATCAAAAACAATATGCTATTAATCTTTTGTACAATAAGTATTGTTAATATATATATTCTCTCTACAATCTCTAGCTAAGAACATAAATGAAAATATTGACAGTTGGCTAAAAGCATGTTCAAGACTCTTATATGACACTATAGATCTAGGACCTACCTTTATTTAGTTGCATTCATATATACTCCCTAGTGATCTAGTTTGCTTATGAAGCATAGATGTCAAGTGCAAAAAGACCATATTATTATGGAATCGACATCAACATTCATTTTCAAATATTAGAGATAAAGAATGACTAAAATTAATTGCCAATCCTTTCCAATCCAATAGTAAATAAAAGTCATTGAACTGAGCAAAGTTGAGTGTCGAATATGAGACACTAAAATTTAGTTATTTAAATCTAGAACCATGGAATATACAAAATTGCAAATAGGATCCTCTAGAAGTCACTCTATTAGAAAATGATGAGAAAACGTTATTTTTTTGGAACAAGAAGAGTTTTCTAGCACCAAAAAGACTAAGCCTCCCAATAAACAATGGCTCTAGATTTACTTCAATAATTATTAATGACAAGAATTGAAGTTGAAATTTTAACCTCATAATTTCAAAGATTTTAGGCTTTGGGGATGGCTATTTCACAAATGTTTAGCCGACATTTATTTGTTTTCTATTTTAATGGGGAAAATTTAAGTTAATATGATCATTGTATTTGGATTTGATTTATTTTTAAAATTATTATTATTTGGTATATGTGTATTACATTCTTGCAAAATTTTGAATATTAATTTTATTATTATTTATCATTAGATACTGTAAATAATTTGTCTAATTATGGATGACCAGGGCATAGATTTTCCCAACATTATGTACTTATGGAATCATTGTAATTGTTTCCTGCCCCCCCCCCCCCCCCCCCCCCCCCCCCCCACTTGTCTTCCTAATATGGTAAAAAAAAATCTAAAAATCTAAACCACCAAGCCGTTGACAAGTAAATCACATAGATATTTTTCGTGAGGAATTTGGAGGGTTGTATATTCCAAGAGAAAATATTCATGAGTAAATTTACTCCATGCGAAGTTCCCATTTCCCTTCCTCAAAACGTAGAGCTACAAATTAGTTGCTTAAGATGGGTTGTTGATTTGGAAAACAATAATCTTTCAATGAAATGTAGTAAAACTTAGCCCCATTCTCTCCCCAAGGTGGATTTTTTTGTCACTGTGAGGTGGTTTTTACAAGTACAAGAAGGTCATGTAGACAATCAAGGGATCCCAACTCTCAAACCAATTGATTCCATAAAGCTTTTTTGATAAACTTGACTTTAAGGGATTACCATAGTGATGAGAACAATGATGGGTGTATGAATAATACTCTTAGACTGTCTCACATTTTGTTGAGTTTTTTATATTGGAAACTATGTTAGTTGTTTTAGGGTTTTAATTCACATTGGTGTATTTTTGTTAGAAAAAAGAAGTACAACCATCATTTGTTTCAATCACTACATTCTTTTTAGCGGGCAGTTGTTCAACGGTTTGGTTTGACATGTCCATAAGGGGGGAATCTGAACCCTATGGTTAAGGTATTAGCACCAAAAACATGTTTTTTCAAGGTTAATATAGGTGATTTTATGTTTAAATAATTTGACTTCTATATTTATATCAATAGACACTTTCATGTCTTTCATTAATTTAACGTCGACACAAACGTATGTTTTCTTGGGCTGAGTAGAATTGATCAACATCATTAGAAACCACATCCCTAATGGGTTTAATAGTTTTGGATATGAAGAACCATAGAAGAACCAAGAGACCAAGTTACAACTGGACCCACATGGAAACTTAGAGCTAGCTTGACCAATAGCTTGACTTGATGACCAAATCTTGCACTTGGGAAGGCTCCTTAAAGGGGGAAAATCCCTATGTGATGTTATGGACCCCTATCACCTAGATCCCATTGGACATCGAATGGTGTTGGATCTAGCTCTGAAGAGAGTCCTCTAGGGGGGTATGGTAGGCATAATAAACAATAAGGAAGTTATTCTTATACCATTTAAACACAAGTTCAATATCTTCAACATTTAAAATAACATCAACAAATTGAAGAGGATTTACTTGTTACTTCGTCATAAAATTTTGGGATGAATTTATGAGCTCACTCATGTGTCATTCTCTCCATCATTTGCAAAAATAGTTGTGATTGGCTATTTGAGGGTCATTTATACACCTAAACCACCCCAAGGGTGGTACTAGTGCCAATTTAAATCCAAACATGTCTTATAAATCCCGCAATGGTAGTTTGTAAATGGGTTTGAAAAAAAAAGAAAAAATTTACAATCAATATAAAAAAACTTAGCACAGAAAGTTCTTCAAATGATAGAGGTCAATGTTTTGAATACCAGTGAGCTATTTAATCGATTTTTCATAGTTTTTTATGTTTGTGCATAATCTACAAGCTTTGACAAATTTTAATCTTTTAGACTACATTATCCTAGGTTTCTAGTTATATAATAGTCATTTTCCATTCCCACCACACTGTTCAACCATATAATATTTTACTTGTAATTTTAGCAATAAACTTTAGAAGTAATTTTCTTTTCCCCTAACCAATTACAATCCACTATTTTAATTTTGTATTGACCGTACTATAATTTCTAAGAAAATAATTATTTTGTATTTTCTAATAAAAATATTTATCTAGTGTTGGATTGGTTACAGCAAAAATTTAGGGTAATTTTTTTTTGAAAGTGAATGCTTGATAATACATATATGATTGTCTGATATTAATTAATTAATTTAATAAATCTGATTTACCAAATTAGCTCACCCACCAGCCCTAGACAAATTTATTTATTTAATTACCCATTGGATTTACTAGGAACATCCTAATAGAGACTACACCCCTTTTAATTTAATTAGATTTCCCCCTTTTTATTATTTGTCCTCACACACACCTTTTTTATTTTATTCATCATTCACATTAAAGTTTATCCCATGACCTTAAAAGAAATGTAGGGTTAATTGTGGGACCCTAGGATCTTTTTTAGATCTCAACCCTAGATCTAAGTTTTCCCTAAACTTTCCTTACACATCTTTATCTATCTCTTTCTCTCCATTGGGTTTCTCATTTGTTTCTTTGTCTTTCTTGTTTGAGCTTGTGCAGGTGGATTGGAGGAGCCATGGAGCTTGTTTCATGGATTTTCCTTTGAGTGAACCCGTATAGAATTTGTTGATTAGGATTTATTTATCCAAATTTGTTTCTTTCCTTTTGATTAAATTATGAATGAAGGATGTGCACCATAGTTTATTTTAAAATATTGTTTGTTATTGTGAGCCTGGTGAAGGAGGCCAAAGGAAATATGTGTGATAGGAGGGGACAGGGGAAAGGTACACAAAGGGGTCATGGTGGGGAAGAGGCAGTGGTGGGTGTGCAGTGCGTGGTTGAGGTGGCCACATGGGGTGGTGTTGCGACAGGTGTGAGGGGATGGAGTTTGGGGAAGGCATACAGGTGGAGGGTGTTGGTACAGTGGGAAGGGAAGGGGCAGGGTGGCGCAAGGTGGAGGGGAGGGGGAAGGCGTGCATTGGAGTGGTGGTGCGAAGGGGTGTGGAACAATGGAAGGGGCGTGGGTGGGGGTGAGTGTGTGGGGAGGGGTTCGCCCTCCCCATTTTACCACTATTTTTTTTTTTTTTTTAAAATAAAATTTTACCCTCTGTTTTTTTGTTTTTTTTTTAATTTATTTATTAATTTTTCTTAATTTGTATATTTTATAATAATATATATATATATAAGTATAAATGTATTTTAAGGGCCTATAGATTATATTATAATATATAGCTTTTATCAATATATATGTATATATTTTGGATATATATATTATTATATTTTAAGCAATACAAACTATATTAAATATATTTTAATATATTTGTTCATATGTTATGTAACGCAAAATGTTACAAATGTATGATATATATATATATATATATTATATAAATGTAATAACTCAATATTTCATTTCATTATAGACCATAATCTATTTTAAAATCTGAATACTATTTAGAAATAATGATAAAAATGTATATACTAGTTTATACCCAAATTAATTGACAAGTATTTTTAAATGTAAGCCATAGTATTATGAAATATAACTTTGGAATAAATTTACTTATTACTTACAATATTCATCAAGATTGATTAGGATTAAAAAAATATGTTTTTTGTCTTTTTTTACTTTTGTGGATTTAGACATTTATTCAAAATAAATAAACATTCCTTTCAAATACAATCAATGAAAACTAATCATTACAAGTTTCTAACACAAGAAATGAAAACTTTCCAAATTTTTTGCAAATAGATAATCTTAATATCAAATGTTTATCTTATTTAAATAAACCTCTTATGGACAACATATGAAAATAGCAAGAGAAACTTTCATTTTAACAAGGCATACTAAAAGTTATTTCAATTTTACACTAAAAGTTTCATTAAAATCTAATACCAACTATATTATTTTCTTTTCAAACATCCTCTCCATAAAAAACTTTCACAAAATTATTAATGCAACAAACTCATGATCATGAAAGTAGCAAGTTTTACAAATTTACATACAAACTCTATTTTCAAAGAGAGGAATAAAACACTTTCAAATACAACATATGCTTCCAAACTAAACTTATACTCCCAAAATGAAGGCTTACAAAGGAAAGAACTTCAATAGTTTTACAAAGAACATAAGCTTTTCAAGAAGCAAAAATCTTCCCAAAACATACTCAAGATACAATGCAAGACCATGCATAACCAAAGAGACTCTAAGATACCCTCAAGCTTAAACTCCAACCATCTTCCAACTTGAGCTCCAACTTCAAATTCTTTACAAGAATACAACTCCAAGAGAACATGGCTTGTTTAACCACCCAACCTTTAGGCATCATTACATGCCTTTCCAAGGTTGGAATGCATGCTAGCCTCCCCCAAGCCCATGGGAAAGAGGACTACTATCCACAACTTTGCACAAGAGTGAGGGTGAACAAACAACAATTACATCCACACAAAAACAAGACAAATATCCAAAACAAGACTCCAAACTTTGTAAAGATGAAAAGGAGGAGAAACCAAGTTCTACCTCTAAAATGGGGAAGAGAAGAAAGTTCTCCAAAAATTGTAACCAACATTATATGCACAAAAACATGATCTCCATAGCCTCCTTATTTCTCCAATTTCATTCAACCCCTCCTTATTTCTCCACCCTTTCACCAATCCTTCTTGGAAGGATTTTCAAACCCCAAAGGGGTTTCCTTACCAAGAATGGGGAAGGAGGTTCAAGCCAAATGAACCACCTTCCCCACCTCAAACCATTTGAGGGGAGTAACTTTAAAATCCTTCAATGCTTTCCCATCAAGCCATGAGGATTGAGAGGGAAAAATCCCTCTCTCTTCCCCCACAAACTCCAAAACTCCATCATGCCATATGATGGAGGGAGTAAAATCAAATAAACAACAAACAAAAACTTCATGCAACAACAAACATTTCCAAGTAAACAAACTAATATATAGCATGATACAACACAAGCAATAAAGCTCAAGAAGCCTACCTCAAAGAAAAAAAGCTTTCCAAATTCAATCTCTTCCACTTCTTGACCCAAGCAACTCTAGCTCCAAATCCACAAGCATCCAAGCAAAAGCTCAAAAAAAAAGTTCTCTTCTTTTCCCATGAGGGAGAATTTGAAGAGGAGCAAGCAAAAATCCTCACAAATGAGGGGGTGACATGTGTCACCCCTCTCTTCCTTCAAGGTCAAAGATGCCAAAGATAAAAGAGAGAAAGGATAAAATGACTTTTAGCCCTCTTCTCCCAAATTACCCAAAATGATAACAAAACAAACTTGTGCAACTTTTAACAAAGCACACTTATCCATACCCCTTACATGGATGTGACCAAAGGGGAGGAAAAAGGGGAGGGAAAACTCCCTCTAGCCTTGAAAATAAGCCCCCCTACCTATTAGGTAGGGTCCAAGGGCCCATTTTCATGTTAAGGGAACTCCCAAACTAAAAAGGGGTCCCTAAAAATGCCTAAAATAACCCAATTTCGGGTTTGGCAAATTTGGCACAAGGGTAGAGGGTGTGGGGCCCACCCAAGGGTTCACATGTGACCCTAAACCCTCTAGATTAAGTACATCATTAAACCTAATTCAAAACTTAATGCAAGTGGGGTCATTAATTCCCCAAAACAAGTTTACAACACAAACTAAGCACCCTAAGCAAAATTAATAATTACAAGACATATTACATTACAAATGAGGGTCACCCATGGTGCCCAAAACAATAATTCTAATGCTAAGGCCTCATGCAATAAACACGGCTAGGACTTAGCCCCGTGGGCTGCTTGTGCAAAATTGTGTAGCTGGCCTGAATCCCACGTTCTCCCGTGACCTGTCACCTGCACACTCATTGCACACATTAAACGCACCTGTCCAATACAAGAGTAAACTAGCTGCTCACTAAGTGAATAAATTCAAACATGTAAATTAACGATATCACCATCATCAACGTGGAATGCACAATCTCACACAATTCGTCGTATGTTAGGTATTACAATACATACAAATATCATATCACCATGCCATCATGTATCCTTATCAGCAAAATGATTTCGTTACAAAATCAAGGTACGTGACTAAGCTAATTATCCAACATATAGGAATTAGGCCCAAATCGCATAGAAAAGTGTTAGTATCCACAATCTCAAATAAAGAGTGTCAATCTACTAATCTAGTCAAATTGGCGTTTCACGCCCCAATTCACCATACATGTCCATGAAGGCCAACCAACATATCATAACATCAAAAATTATGTCAAAACCATGTTAATTCACAACTATGGGTTAAGAATTCAACAGGTAATTGAGGCTAGAAAAAGTGGGCACCATACACACAAAAGAGGGCATTTCCAACCTTCTTACATATATTAATTCAATCCTATTTTTAATGACAAGAATTGAAGCTAAAATTTTAACCTCATAATGTCAAAGCTCTAGGCTTCAAAGATGACTATTTCACAAATGTTTAGCAGGCATTTATTTATTTTCTTTTAATATGGGAAAAAAAATATTAAGTTAATATGATCGTCGTGACACGGTTAGTATGTGGTTTTGATTTATTTTTAAATGATTATTAATTCTAATATATGCTTTTTACGTTCTTGCAAAAAATTTGGAGAATTGTGGAAGACCAAGGCATAAAATGTCCCAACATTCTATACCTACGGAATCATTGTAGTTGGCAAAACAAAATTCAAGTAATTTGTCTTCCTATTATGGTAAAAAAACTAGTCAATGCTTGGGGAGATATATATATATATATATATATATATATATATATATATATATATATATATATATATATATATATATATATATATATATATATATGCTCTCTTTTTAAAGATTGTTACAGGCTATATATTGCAACCAGTTGTTCTTGCACATAGCTCTTTATTTTTTAAGTGATTTGTCGATTGGGTTGTTTAGAAAAAGCATGGTTTTTGCATGGTCCTCAAAGTTAATGGAGTGCAAGTCTGGATTTATTTTTAATGTTTCAATTTTTTATTTCTTGTGGTATGGAGGAATACCAAAATATGGTGGCAAGTCTAGAAGGAATTTTGGAGGAGGAGATGATAGATATGCCTGTAATTCTGAGGCACCTGCTTCAAAGCCCTTCCTCAGGCGGGCTATTGATGAAATGGACCTTTTCTCAACAAAGACTTCATTACGCATTGTAGTTATCCTAGCTTGGAAAATACTCTCATTCTGTCAAGAAAATGTATGTATTTAAATGTTGATGATTTAGTGTTTTGGTTTAAACTTACAAATTAATTGACCTAGTAATGCAAACCGGTTTTTTGTGGTAGCTATTTTGGTATTTTGTATAGTTATGTTGTTTAATTGAACAATTATATGTATTTTTTTTGTTCATTTTCGAGAGTGAAACGCAATGGCTTTGATAAACTCTAATGTGTTTTCAGAAATATGGGACTAATGTTATTATCACATTGCATTTCCAAATTAACATTATTTTTGTATTTTTTTCGATGTACCTGTTATCCCAAATTCACCCCCCCCTCCGGCAATTTTGGTCAAGACAACTCCTACACATAAGGAAATTATGAAGGAAAACACTCAGACCCGCGAGCTCACATTTCAGGATGAAAAACAGGTTACAGCAGGGTCAAAAATGAAGGAGCAATGTCGTAGAGAAGCCAAGAGAAAGAAGGAAAAGAAGCGGTGAAGTTTCAAGGCCCTCGGGCTCGAAACCATTCAGGAAAGAATCCATAATCAACTAAGTATGGAAGATCCAACAGAGGGAACCATGTGTCCTAACGACGCTCCTCCAAAGGTGAATCCAAAAAAGAGAAGCTCAAACAAGCACCACATCTCCACGTGTCTCAGGACGAAACAGAGGCATGGAAAAATGGTCAAGCAGAGTCAAAAGGCGGAGTTTCGGGGCTGCGGGGGTTTTCTGAGTTTTGTGTTTCACGAAAAGGGGAAAAGGTAAATTACGGACCCGTAGGCCCATTTTTTTGCTCTTATTTGGCTGTCACATGTCCCATATCGAAGGGGACCCATTTTTCAAGTTGTTTTCCCGTCCTCCTATACGGACCCGATACAAACTTCAAAGGGGCATATCTTTCGACTCAAGGCTCGAAATATTGTGAATCTGACACCATTGGAAAGATCTCGGCCTCGATCTACTCCGTCGTTTCCTCTTCTTTCAAGGCACCAAATCAAGGATTCATGCAGTAAAGACAGATTTGGGGGCAGCTTTGGGGGTAGATTTTATCAAAATAATTAACAACAGTGGTTGAGTTCTGACCTGCTTTTCCCACTTCTCTCTCTCTTTCTTCTCTCTGATCGAATCTATAAATACGCATGAAGGATTCATTGTAAAAGGTTGTTCATTCTTCTTCTCTACCTCCCCTCTTCTTTTCTTCCCCAGGGTCAAAAATGGAGTTTGAACCTCCTTTCACGACTCTGTAATGGCATTCTCTTGCCTCTTGACCACTAACGATGTACTGTGTGAACTTTTGGAGCAATAAATTATGTTTTGTGATGCATCTGTCCATCCTTTGCTTATTTTATTGTCTCTCCTCGTGTCTCATCGTTGCAGGTTATATTGTGCATATTATGATGTTTGTTGCAGGTCTTGAGAGTTGTGTTTAATGGGTTTTGAAGTGGTGTTTTGTGTGAAATCTTTCTTTGGTCTGTGGTGCACCTTGTCCACCCTCTCCTCTGCTCACCTCCCTCCACTTCAGGCAGCTGAGATTGTGACTAGCACTCCCCTTTTCTTGGTGTTATCACCTCGTTAGTGTAGGATTTCCCTCTTTATGCACTTTCTCTCTCCTTGTCTCCTTGGCATTGTTAGGATAGGTGTAGTTGGACGTCATTTCTGCATTAGGAGTAGTTTAGCATTAGGATCAGGAAGAAGAAGCCGGCTTTCTCCAGAAGGCCATCTCAAGTCCACAAGTCCCACAACTTGAGAGATGGTCCCATGTTATGCAATCACACCAGATGATTCTGCCTTAGAAAAGAAGACCTGTAGAAATCATATGGGGGTGCTGTGATTTCACACTAACAGTACCTTGTAACTCATGTGCAATTGCTAGTTATAAGAATATTATGGATTACAATATAGAAATATGATACTCATATACATTACTTTATAAGTAACATCTCAAACAAAGATGTGGCCCCAAATTGTCATTATAGAACTTGATCGGCCTTTCCACCCAAATATAGCCTAGACATCAACATGTCATCAACGATTACAAAATTATTTTTCCTAAGGTTTTTTAGATGCATAAAATGTAGGTTGATGGGCCCTTCACCTTTGTATTGACATAAAAAATCTTCTTACAACTAGCAATCATTGTATGTTGATAGGAGAGTGAGGTATGGACATGAAAATATTAACAGAAAGCAAAGGAATATGAAATGAAGTGGGAAGAAACAAAAAGAAAAGAGAAGAGGAGATGACATTTGAAATGAGAATCAATGAAATTAACCTTTGAAGGTTGAAGTGGTGCACATTTTATAACTTCGAACACCTTGTATGGAAAACATGAACAAAATAAAATATTTAAGTGTGCATATCAAATAATTGAATGAAAATAATATTTAACCAAGTTCAAATTCAGCACATAATGGAAGGATGTTAGAAACAACTGTAAGGTTTGTCTTTAAATTGCCATGCTCATTTGTTTAAATTCCTCCATATTCATCCTCAATGCATACCTTGCAACAATGAAAATCTGGGAGATGACACCTATAGAGAGTGAACTCTTGGTAGCCAATGTTGTAGAGGGAGTAATGTGATTTATTATTTTCATAGAATAGTTCATACAAACACTTTAATTAGTTATTATTATTTTTTTATTCTCCTTAATGCATAATGTGCAACTATGACAATCTAGAAGATAACACCTAAAGAGAGTGAATTCTCGATAACTAGCGTTGCAAAGAGAGTAACTTGATTTATATTTATTGAGAATAGTTCACACATATTTTAATCAATAATCAATGTTTTGTGATTCTCAATAATGATTTTTTTTTCATTTTATATAATGATTTTTCAATATTAGACCTTGTTTCATTGTGTCATTATAAAAATATTTTTTAGATACAAGGACAACATCTAATAAAGAACCATTTTTAAATACTTTAACAAATATTTATATCTTGCTTTGGCTTCTGAAATACAGAGTCTTATGCACAATAAGAAATTGTTGTTGAGATTCACTTTCCATATTCTAATTGTAAAAACTTGATAATATTCAAGAATTTTACATCATGGAGTATGAGACCATGTTTCCTTTGTATTTGTTTTCAATAATTAGTGTGATTCGCATATGCAATCATATTTTGGATACATGTCTATTGGGGTAGCCACAAATACTATTCTAACAAAGACTACTTAAAATTATTTTACTAGAACTTTATATATTTCAACTTCAATATTGTTTAAGATGTTCTAAAGTTTATTTATTTTAATGAATGCATTGTATTATTAACGTAAATAATAGGCTACAATGGTCTCAAAAAAGGAGGCTAGTTGGGATACTTGGTCCTGGAATTAACAAAGAAATAACTAGCCAACATATAGCCAAACAACCACAAAGCAACACACAAAAGCAACAAAACAAACTCAATTCCTCCTTGAAGAGTGATGGTTGTGTGTAAAACTACAATCCTATATGCCAAAAGCAATAGGGGTGACAATAAATACCTAAAACCTTTTTTGACAGGAGCCTCAGCTAAACCTTTTTGTTTTTTGACTTTTGTCCGACCCTTAATAAGGCCCATGATGGCACGATGTTCATCCTGAAACTGAGGATGACCTTGTTCCTTGTCTAATTCAAAAGAATCCATTCCATGAAATCTCTTTGTTCCACCTATTGAAATTTCCATTGAATCTGTCTCCTTTCTCCCATGGCACCCTTGAATTGTTCCTTTGTCATGTGTCTTTGTAGATACTTGTATTTTTTAACGTTGTATTCTTGTTTTGTTATCTTTAGTGTCAAGTCTTACTGTGTCAAGTTGTTCTCATCTTCCGACTCCATATGAGGATAGGGTTGTCATGCATTGGGCTTGGAGGGGCAACCTTTTTTCCTTTTCGACTGCCCTCTGAGCTATAGGTAGAAGTCTTGTAAATGTCATTTTTTACTTGCAAATCCGACAACGAAAAGTTGTGTTTTCATAGTCCAAGGTCTAAGACCATTGTATGCCACCCTGTTTTAATAAAATCTTATCTAGTAGTCCTTTGCTGAAATCCATCTCCTTGCAAATACGTGTGTAAGTGAACAACCCAAACTCTAGTCTACTCATTCGATATTTGTTTTTGTGTTTTCTCAACAAATTCCAATACCTTCCAAAACTTTAAAATGTCAAAAAATGAAGAAACAGATTAGGAAGACACACCTAAAATGACATTTTGGATACAATCATTATGTTAGGGTTAAAGTTGGAGAACAATGGATTCAAAAAGAGTTCATCTTTGCCCCAAAATGAGGGCCCCTCATTCAAAACCTTTTGAAAATCCTCATTTAAAGGTTTTTTGGACAATGAAGAATCCTTTGGAAAAAATAGACTTTACTAAGCTTGGTCAGGTTGGTGGAGAACCATTAATATAGGTTTGCCAAGCAGGTCCAAAACCCATTAAACCTACAAATTACTGCATATTGTTCATATTATTGGCACTTTTCTTTAGCTGTCTAAATTGAAATCACCATTACAAGTATCACATCAATTTTATCAACCATATAAGGGTTTGGCATCGAGTAAGAAAAAGTAGCAGAGGTGGGATTTGACAGAGTTATTCATGGCCACATCCAAAAATAAGGTAAGTTTTGGGTCATTGTTGCTTCTGCCATTGAACTTGTACCAACCACCATTGTGAGAGGGTGAGCCTTGAGCAAAGCCACACACAACTAACCCCCACAAAAAAAAACACTAATCACTTCCACTTCTACTCACAACTTCCAGTTTAATAACATCAAGATACTTTATAATTGTTTCACTAAATTTCTCGTAATGGCCTTGTTTGCCGTAGATTCCTCCATACAATGAACATAGGGTCAAATTTAGAAAGCTTTGGAAACCTATGTAGAATTCATGCCTTAGAAATGGATCTAGCAGCGCCCTAATTTCCCCTTCTCCTACAACCTACCCCATTATAAAGCAACTAATACGAAAGGCAAACATGACCCACAAGTTCAAACAAACTCTTGAAGAAAATAACCCAAGGTTATGTGTATTTAACAAGAACTCGCCATTATTCAATGTAAATCCAAAATAGTCCAACTTCAAAATCCACGAAACCTTTAAAAAATATTTTAAAAGTCGAAATTTTCACAAATTATTCGTGTGACTCCAAAGAAAAAAGAAACCCTTCAAAAATGGCATAACCCAGATTTTTCTTCCACACCCCCTCAAATAACGACCTTTTAAAGAATAGTGTTATTACTTCGAGGGGCCAGGTCGACAATAAAATGGAGATTTTACTCCAGATTCTTGAAATCCCTCATAAGCGCCTTCCTTGCAGATAAACATGGTTGCCCACATTAATCGGCAATATGCTCTGCCATTGAACTTTGGTATATCATTACATATACACAACCACCCCAGAAAGACTCCCAGTATTGAACTTTGTGTAAATATCTAAATAGTTTAACCTCCTCCAAATGCTAGCTCAAAGCACTTTAGCAAAATCTATGATAATCTCATTCATTCTAACTGAAATTTGAAACCCAAACACCTTTAAAAACATGACAGACTAATTTCAATGCACCCCTTTGAGGAGGCCACACTGTCCTCCATGACCACTAATTTCAAGTGTATTGTCTTCAAGAACACTACCCCAATTTGTAAAGAGAACATGCACTAAGTTTCTCCAATATCACACTCAACAAAAAAATACCATGCAAATTTTTCAACTAGAAGGGAAAATCTTTGTTATCTCAAGCTTGAAACCCTTCCCCTCCCCCCAACAGTATCGTTCAAATTTTATCACTTTGAAAATAGGCTTTGGCTACTGAAAAAAAAAAGATTAATATGTGGATTCATGGGGGCTCTCCCTGGCATAAAAAATTTCAAACTATGGTTCAAGACAAGTGGCAGTCTTTTGGTTGTTTAAATATTCTCATGATGACAATAGGGTATTTATGGCTATCTTTTTGTCCAAGAAAGACGAAGATCAAGATTTTCACAGGGGTCCTTGGTTTATGAACAAATCGGTTCTTTTCATGAAACATTGGTCTCCAACATTCAACCCAACAAAAAAATTGGCCACCACTTTCCTAGTCTAGGCATCTACCTCTGCTTCCCAGTGAATACTCGCAAGAAAAACCAAAATAAAATAGGATCAGCCATTGGAGAATACATCCAAGCATCTGATTCACTAGGAATATGAGAGTACTCAACTATGCATGAATATGTGTCATCCTGAATCTTGAAATACCTCTACCAGATTGCGTGATTTTGGATATGGGGGTAATGAATGGGAAAAATCGGTCGATTGCAAAAATATCCCCATCCCCTGCAGATCTTGTAATGAACACGGCCATCTAGTCAAGGTGTGCCCGTTACAATCATAGAAACCCTCTTAGGAACCTACATAGCCAATGACACCATAGGCAAAGAGAAGAACACATCAATCAGTTAAACATACAAGATCAGCACCAAAATATGCCAAGAAATCAAACATACTACAAAACAAGTGGTGGAAAGAAAATCAAAAAATGTTTATTGCAGTAAAGACATAATCATTTTCAGCAATGGCTAGATCTTCCCACCAAAACACCTTTGAGGCATTATCAGATTTGAATGCATCTGCTCTCGATCAGGTATACAGCATCCCAAAAGCTTCTCTTCCAATAAGACTCCAACAAATAAGAAAGAAAAACAACAATCAATAGATAAAAGGTTAGAGTCCGCTCCCTATTGCTTTCTCCTCGTGAATGATACCAATTCGTTTATGAGAAACCCAGGAAAAAATAATCTCTCCTCAGTGAATGATACCAAATTGTCTCTGAGAAACCCAAGAAAAAATAATCATCTTATTGTTTAAGAACATTATCTCATGGATCTAGAGCCAACTAATCTCGATCTTTGGTCAAACGAAAAGGATAACACTTCACAAAAAGAAAGGAAACCTTCATTTGAAAAATCAAAGAAAGAGGACAAGTATAACAAACGATCTCAGAAGATCTCATTTAGGAATGCCAAATCAAGGGCAAAGAAACCCTTCTAGGACAGAAGGTATTTAATGCACACCTTATCTTGGGATACAAGAGATGGGAAATCAGAACAAATATAGTGTGGCATGCACGTGGGCTAAGGTCTATAAAGTATCCTCTCTTCTAATAATATAATTTAGATTCCTGAAAGAAGATCATTCTAGGGCTTATACAAGCCATGATAACCAAAGATTTACAAGAGCCATGGATCTAGAAGATGATAATCTACACTTTATTAAGGCGTAGGGTTCCAAAGCCTAAGTCTAAGATAGGGGATGGAGTCTTGCTAGTATCATGATAGAAAGAAGATTAATAAGATATAATATGCATATAAAAAGATCTAAACTAGGATTGTAAACAAGGGTTGTAAGAGATAGATAAGGGTTGTAAGCCAATGAGCATATGTAAGGGAAGGGATGATAGAACAAAGAAATAGACAATAATGGTACTCTATCCTAGTCTATGAAGGTTTTTGATATGGATGGAATGTAAATCAGATCTAAAATACCTTTTAAAAAACTATGGATCATTCAATCTGCCCAAAATTACTGGTTATTAAGTTAGTGTACTTGTGTGTGTGATTGATGATAAAAAATATGAACCAAATAACTTCAAATAATGAATCCCATGCTTGTTGGTTTTCTTTGTAAATACTACAAATAAAATCAAAGATAAACTCAATGCAAAAAGGATTGCCACTTAGAAAAAATCACCCCACTATTGCATGTTGTATTAATTAACAAGGTTATATTAGCCATTACAATTGAACTTTTTTTATTCTGCATGACAAGTGAAAGACTAAAATAACATCTAAAACACCTAAGTTAACTAAAGTCAACTAAATACAACTAAAAAATAGACTCAAGATGACAAGTATCACCCACTTATAAGATATGGTCAACATACAAGAAGTCATTATTAGTTTAAGTGACACAAGCACAACCATCATGCACACTAGTCAAATTAGGCACCCCAAACTCTCTTAAAAATAGGAATGGCCTAAAATAAGACTAAATTTAGTCATATATACTTAAAAATGGTGCCCCACCTCTTGGGTATGAATGAATAATGATTTGACCTCAGTTAAGTGTACAGCCAATGAATCACATTCTATGCAATGTCCACTTTTTCGAATTGAGGCGTATTGCCATTCCCTTTCCGTGGCAAAGAAGAATAAGCAAACAAGAGAAAGAATTGCACTTCATTTCAATTTTCTTTTATTAAATTTAATGTTTTCTTTTAGCATTTTTCCTTTAGAAGGCAAGTCGGTTGGGTTTGGAGGAATTAATGAAGCAATTAAAAGATAAAGTGAAGCTTAATAGGTCAGTTCTCGTTTAATTGGCCTTTGGCACCAAGCAAGGAGTATAAATGGGATTGTATGACTTCATTTGCAAATCATCTTGGGCACATTTTTTATCAACATTTGGTTTGTTGGGCTAATTGTTCAATGCCATTCCACTTGAGGACAAAAGCCCTCTTCTGTGGCATCCAAGGAGGATGGAAACCTTCTTTGTGGCTTGGTGGAGAACGAAAAATCGCCATGGTCATGCATTCAAGACATCTCTGTAAGACTTGCTTGCTAGTTTGGATCATAGACATCAAGAAGGATTACAAAAGGTTTACATGATTTTTGGAGCTCTTCCCTAGGGGAGCGACTAGGGATTGGTGCTTTCTAGGGCACATAATTCATATATGATTTTATATTCTGATTCTCCATAATTTATAAGGCTGGAATCCATAATTTAGCTATTTTTGGAGAGGTTTATCTATTTATTTCAACCCTTGTTTGTGGTTACCCTACTGCTATCACAAATTTAATTACAACAGTGTATCTTCACTGATTTTCTCCCTTTATTTGTTGCAAATTGAATGGATATTGGTTGTCGTAATTGAAGTAATTATTTAGAAGTAATTTCAAGTTATTGTGCATGGTTTTAGGGTGCATCTGAGTCTCTATACAATTCACTGCTAGGGTTTTAAAGTATATTACAACTACTGTTATAAAATCAGATTTGCTTCACTTGGGTTTGTTTGGTTTCCTTCTTTTTCAGTTTCAGCCCTTGAAAATGATATTACATTCTAGTTGGCACCTCCAACTAAAAATAGAAGATGTCTAAAAATATATTTTTCCACTTGACCCAAAAAAATCTCACAAAGCTAACTCAAATAAATCTCCTAAAATTGATAAACTCGACTAAAACTAAATTTTAACCCTAATCAATTAGGTGTCCATATTGGCATCAGATTCAAAGTTTATGTACATAACACATCAATCAATCAATCAAATAAAAACAATAACATAAAGGAAAAGGAAGGTTAAAGATACTATTGTGCAGTCACTGACAACACATTAACCCTCCATGGTTAGTAGCACCTTATGAAAGAGTAAATGTGGGGGACCACAAGATGGATAGAGAGAAGACCTTAGTAAGCTACATTTGGCGACTCTAAAGACTTGGTGAACCTCATTGGTGCAGATCCTATTCTTGAGTGTCCTAGACACAATACCCCAAAGATAGTCCTCCAAGTGTAAGACTTTAGAGAAGTTTCACAAGCGCTAGCAAACTGATAGATGATAATGTGATGATTTGGAAATGACTTCAAAGGACACCTATCAATAAGAGTCATGATTAGTCATTATAGTTCCTTATCGCCAACAAAATCGACCATGGTCGATGTAATCAACCATTGAGAAATACACCAAGATGGTATCAATCATGTTCGATGTCATCGACTTTAAGTAATAAGAAATCATGGGGTCCTAAGGGAAGGATCACAAGGTGGAGGAAAGACTTGGTAGTTGATGAAAATATGATCTGACGGAGGTATGAAGGTTTTGTAAGTGGATATGCAAGCGATAGTAAGAGGATAGTAAGGAGATATCAAAAGAGGTAGTAGGGGGATGTAAAGGATACAATATATAAGGTATTAAGGACTGCACGTCAAATCTCTCTTGCGGATGCTACTAACCAACCCAACCATTTATGTTATCCCACTCTCAACAATGCTTCATGAAACTTCACCCGTGGGCGATTAATGTGCCAATGGTGCCTCTGAAGAGAAAAGTTCGTAAGAGTTAAAAAAAATATGATGTATACATATCCAACTCAATTATCTCCATCATTGGGTCATTTATTGCTTCCCTCAATGTTATTGTACTCGATGTTTTTTTCCATCTTCCACGACTGTTGATGCCACATTCTAATCAAAATACCAAAAGAGGTATGAGATATTGGATTAAACATTTTTTTGTTCTTTTGGTGCCTAGTCTAAAGTATTCATTGACCCCCTATCACCATGCCTCAATCATCAATCCAAGACATTATTAGTTGAATTCTTTTAAAGTTTTTTTTATCAGAGCCATTTTTATGGCGGCTGCATCTAACCTACACATTTTTAGTGGGGGTAGATGTTTGTGGAATTTGATGTGGGCATAGCTTCTATTAAAGCCCCTCTACATTTCAAGAACTTCACCGGCCAAAATCAAGGGAGCTTTAGTTAGTACAAACACTTTTCTCATCGCAGGCAGCCAATTCTTATTATATCTCATCGACTTAGCTTTTACAAAAGCCTTGTGTACTTGGCACTAGACGCTTGGAGTTGTAGGTATTCCTACTCTTTTATAATTTGTGCCTGTTCTATTTTAACCTGAATGTCCATGTTGCTTACACAGAATGAAAGGAAAGGAGGAAGCTATCCAATTCTAGAAAAGGATATACCCCACCGCCCCCCACCCAAAGATTGTTGAGAGTGAAATTCAAGCACTCAAGGAATCAAGATTAATTAATGTCCTATTGGAGCGATAGATATACTGTGTTCCTTGGTAATTTAGTAGTATTTTCTAATTCTCTTTGCTTTCTGAATTTGTAAGCATTTTATGCAGTATATGAGATCTTATTTCAATATGTCTAACAGTTTCTATGACAACGTTTCATTTTTAATATTATGCTAAATTTGAAAGTTTTTTCAAACAAATAGATAACACATGTGAATTATCAGCACCGCATAAACAAAACTAACCATTATTCAAAAATGAGGCTTCCACAAAAGTAATAACGAAGATCTCCCAAACTACATAAGAAGCCATAAGATAGTCTACCGACCCACTCTGCACAATATGTACCCAGACAATGGACCACATTGAACAACAATGTGATGTCAATAGAGTGCCTACCATACTTTTATATATATATCCCATAAGTTCCTCTCACCCATTGTTACCCTCAAAATAGCCATTGAATGTAGTGTCCACTTCAATGCCACCAATCAATACAAAAGAAAAAGGGATATTTAGCCGAAGCAATTACACAACGTTTGCTTCTGCCAAGGGGAACTTGTTCCACCAACAGGATAATAGTTAAAAACTTAACATGCAAAAATTAATGCTTTTCACAGCTAAATTTTCCTCTTGCATAAGTGCAGCAAAAAATGAAGGAATAATAACCAGAAGAAATTTATATTTGTCAACAACAAATGGATACGGAGCCTCAAAAATGTAAAGTCTTGATTAGTATTTTGTAAATTTGAAATTTTGGTATCTTTCTTTGAATTGTATTTGTACGTAATTTTTAATTTTTTCATGTAGTTATGCCTCTGCATTCTTCAGTCAATACAAGAACCATATTACAACACCTCTGCATATTTAGAAAGCTTTATGAATGTTCTATTCAACTACTCACTGTGGTTCAAGTATTTCAATATGTCATGTATAGAAAAATAATAACTAGTCCTTAGGGGCTTGGTGGAGTGGTATGTTGGCATACTTACTGCAGAGAAACCAAGGTTCCAATCCCATGTGCATACCTCTGGCCAGCTTTCTCTACCAGAACGAGAAACCAAAAATATTATCTAATTATTAGCGTAAGAATTTTGCAGAGTGATTGGTTTAGATTAGACTGACACAAGGCCTTCTGTCTTGAAACTTATGCCTGTAAAAACACCTCCCAGTTAGGCACTTGTATGGTTACAAACGTGCAGAGTTACAAGCACTCATGTCAGAGTGATCAGTTTAAATTATACTGACACAAGGCCTCGTCTTGAAACTTATTGTCTGTGAAAATTTATCTTTCAATTAATCATGTCCAGCCTATTACATGTTTATATTTACAAAATTGTTACTGGGAGTCTCCATTCATGGAATTTAAAACATTGAAGCGGCAATTATGATTTCCTCATAAGATCCGCTAATCCTTTTTCGCATGATTGTACAAACCATCATTTTGGTGGTAGAATTATTCACGAGCTGGTACAAACCTTGCAGGATTTTATTATTCCAACGGATGAATCAACAGATGCCTTCTCTCATTAGTCTTTGCAACACATTTAAAAAATGAATATCTTTAACATTGTTTATAAGGAGCAAAAAGCAGAGAAGAATTGTGCCCTCCAAAGCCAAACGAATTACTTAAGGCAACTTTAATGTCCAACCTCTCCTTTTGGCCTCCAACAACGATATTCAAATCCTGACACCAATTTTTTAGAAAGCATGTCAGCTAGTGAATGACTAAAATGACCCACACAATAGAAGCAATCCAATCCAGAATAAGAAAATATAATGTTTCCTGTACAAATGAATGCTAATCTGTTAATTAAGTCCGAAAAAATTACTTACAACGTCTTTCTCTGGATTTTCTAGGTTTAGGGTAGGATGAACCCATCCTGTGCGAATGGCCTGCGAGACACACGACAACCCCTCCAAATTCAAATGAATTTATGCTTAGCTTTATATACACAGAAAAATGAACAATCACATTGATGTCTAAAAATAATAAAATGCACTTAAAGCGGCTGACAAGAACAAGCATTTCTCATCTGGCATATGGGTTAGAAAATATAAGTATATAGATGTGTAGCATTTCAAAAGCAGTGAAAAATGTGTCTTGTCCAAAAGAGGGATGAAAATCTTTAAAGTTGTAGCATTTCAAAAGCAGTGAAATATATGTCTTGTCCAAAAGAGGGATGAAAACCTTTAAAACTGTAGCATTTCAAAAATGCAGTAGAAAAGGTGGTATTTTCACCAGAAGAAGCAATATTTTCACATTCTTAGTCTGAAAAACAAATGCATAAGTAGATTACCTAAAAAAGTGGAACCATTTAGATTGCAATTTTAAAACAGTTACGTATAAGGTCAAGTTCATCATTAGCCCAGAAACCAAGTACCATCCTCAACTATAGATCTACCAAGAATCGAAGATAAAATGTCCTGGGTAATGCAAACTACATATTCATGGTTGTAGGGAAAGATACTTCTGGAAGCAAACTCATATACAAATAAAATGCCCACACATTTGTAATAAAGAGCACTAAGTAAATTCCTTCTAACCCTCAGTAGTCCATGATTTCTGTATTTCTCCAGAATAAAATGGAGTCAAAATTAGCAAAAGCTGTGGCCCCTTCCCAACTATGAAAACTATGACAGATTTATTTACAAAAACTGATTAATAGATGAAAATGCAATATGTGAATGAGACATTCTCAACACTGCATTTAACTCTTCAACATATACTAATTGTGGTAAAGTTTCCAAATTATTTTGGTCAGTATTTTTACAGGCCTTGTTTCCTTTTGTTTATGAACCTCGTACAAGAGAGAACACTTCATTCTCGAAAGTAGTAAGATAAGTTCTGACATTAGCCATCACTTTCTCCCCTAAAAGAGTAAAATGAGAAGATTTAATGCGAACTCATTTTCAAAATTAAAACTGTGATCGTGAAAACAATTCATCCTAAATGCTCTACCTCTTGGTAGAATATGATATTTAAATTAGGGTTGTGTGTGAGCTTTTAGCTTTGATGAAACAGTTTTATATGCATGTGGATGTATCTTTTTCCAGTTTCATCTACAGCTGTTAATTTAATATAAAATACTCTCTTTTGTTCTGTGAATGATGGCTGTTTGTATATTGATAAAACAAAAGAAAATATCAACTTGGAACCATTTCATCACAACACACCAAACCAATAAAGATTCCCTTTTCTGGTACTAAGGCTCAAATGATCTTCATGCAGACTAACCAATGTGTTTGTATCACATACATGCCATAAAAAAACTAAGCTTTGAAAACTAAAAACTGCATGGACAGAATAAGAAAGGATAAATTTCACATAATATTCATTTCAAAATCAGGAATCATAACAGATGTCTTTCAGGATAAGAACAAAAGGGGTCTATCCAACCACCCATTAACACCTGTCAGGATGGAACAATGCACATAATTGGCCATGAAATCCAAAACCCAATCAGAAACCAGTCTCTCAATCTCACAGAGATCACAGTCACGCAAAGGATCCAGACAAACCCCTTTCCCAAATTCAAAAATGTGTTTTATTCGTATTATATTATTAAGAAAAAACGGCACATTTTGGAAAAATAATAGCCTGTGATTACCAGGGGTTTCCTTATTCTGCTCCAATTTACAGTTCTTTTTCCAGCACATTTATGCTTGTAGATATTACATAGTATAAATAATATTTTTTTCAACAAGGCAGAAAATATGCTACTGCTCAGAATTCAAGAGAAAAGGATGCATTAAGTAGATCTGACAAGTTTCTGTAACATTAATACAGTATGAGACAAAAGTTGCACTGCATATACTGAAATGATGTGAGATATGTACAAACAAAGGTGCTTTGAAGTTTGTACAGCTGTACAAAATCTATATGTACTCGCTTAGCTGCTAGCTTATATCTCTGTACTTTTACAACCCCTAACTAGAAAGTAGATTCTGATAGTGCTACATCCTTCTGGATATTTCCCCCCAAAAGAGTGCCACCTATGAAACTCAACCATATCCACAAGCCCTGCAACATGGTGTATAAATTCTGCATGTTGAGTATTTGGTCTAAAAGATAGACTCATAGTATTTTACTAGTTAGTAATTTTCACCAAATCAGTTGTGGGGGAGACTGCAGTCAACATGATTGTTAGTATAAATAAACTCACCCCTACACCAAAGCAGATACCCACCTATGAACGTTCACAACCTTGGTACCAGCATAAATCTTGCTTCTGTCTGTCAAGTTACTTCAGACCTAATTTTACCACTCAATACATAGATGAGGGAACAACTGAAATCCCAACAACATCTGAAACTACTGAAGCACAAGACTAGGAATTCCAAGAAATGATGAACATAAAAGATCAAATGATAAAGTGCTAGCTAAGAAGGTTACTATTTCATCCTTGCTTTACAGGAAAATTGTCCCCAACTGTTGTAGTAGATGGGAATATGCCACAAGCTTCCTCTCTTGGCAAAGAAGTATCGTGACAGATTCTACTCGGAGGTCTTAATCGAGAATTTTTTCCATGGATATTCCTTTCATCTTCAAGATAAGGTAGCAGAGCTGTCGTACATTCTTCAAAATCCACAATAATAGAAGAAAAAACATATGTGATAGGAGTGCAACCGAGGAAATTGATCAACTTCTTCTGATGCCAATTATCTGATTTTCGAGTTAGAAAACCAGGCATTCTAGAGGTTGGGTATCTAATGCAATTTGATTGTTACTAATCTTACTTGAAAGAGATTGTAGTGCATAAACAAGGGAAGTGCACTTAATGAATATAAAATATTCATTTTGCAGATAAGAAGAGATAGAGGTCCACAAGGCGGGAAGTGTAGTGTTGGATTTTGTCTCCTTGGTTTCATAAGTGTTTCTACAGTTGTTCAATATTGGATGTGCAAGGTGCTTGATCTCTTGTTTAGACACACGAGTAGCAATGTCAATGGTATTGACAAGTTTTCCAAGGGATGAGCGCAACTAGACATTATATGTTTTTCTACTCTTTTGTAGCTCGTAGGTGATGTGGTATCAGTCATAGATGGCATGTCAATCGGCTGATAGGGCATTCTGAGAAAAGTATCACAAAAATCTAGGCAGATGACATCAAAATTGCTATTAACAATGAAAGGCTCTTTGAAAAAAGTGGTACTGCAAATTCTAACAACACTTATTGGTTGCCTGTTAGTCTTGACCTTGTAGTACTCAAAATTTGGTCCTGTGACACTTGGCAATATAACTTTGGCATCTATCCTGACATTATCCGATTTACCTATTCATTGACTAAACCTAAAGCTTTCCGTTCTATCCCAGACTCTAAGTCCACTAGGTCATAATTTATTCTTCAGCTTAGTACTTCATGAATCAATCCACATTATACATAACACATCTCCAAACTCTCTTCAAACCATCTCATCTTAGATCTAGTTCCAGCTTAAGCTTAGCGGGGTTCATGGGCTGAGGACAAGTTTGGCCCACAAATCTGCCCCGTGGCCAACAAACATGTCCCTTTTACTTGCAATTGTAGTCTTTCCAAATGCACAGGTTACCTTAGTTAGCTTAGGGTCATTTGGGTGGGGATATCATTCAAATCTATCACCTATATAAACATATGCACCCTTCCTCATTTAGGGCATCAATGGATCCCATATCAAAGGCACACTCTAAGAAGGTCACTGATCACATTTAATAAAGCACCTCTCCTTTAGACCACTCCACATAAAAGCTACTCAGATTTGAATACATCTCTATTGCTGCCCTCACCTCTATGCATTTCAATCAAGCCAAGCAACAATTTCCAAGTGTTGAGGGCCGAATTAGGGCTCCATCTTATTTATTTTTTCTAACCTCCACATCATCATAGGATTTGGAGAACTACATGTGGCCTGATCCCTCTTCAGATTATTGGTACGCAGGGCAATGCTCATCGCATCTGTGGGGGTGCGGTGAGGTTAGTCTATTGCAAATGAGGACTAATTCCTTTCTAGGTCGGTAAGCAAGGAGAAGCCATTTGCATTTCAATCCCTAGACATATTCATCCACGAGCATGTCCCCTGCTAAAGGAACCTATCCACGAGCATTTTTGAGAGAAAGTAACGACACTCGACAAAGCCTTCTCATCCAATTTCAGTCTACTGTAATGCATCCTGAGTCCAAAGTGGGGTGAATACTTTCTAAAAACCTAACCCTAGTTGTACTTTCACTATCTTATATGTAGCGTATTGTGTGAATTATATCCTCACATAGTAATATCTAAATTATATTAACCCTAGAATTGATACTACATTTTGGTGAACTTATCTATCAATCCACACCAACCTAAGGTTTCATTCCTCACCCTAAAGGTTTCTAGAATTTATTCAAACCCTCTCTAGTCTGCATCTGATTCATCTCATACGATGGACTCTCATTCTAATATTAGCACCGTATTTTGGCCGTATTTTGCAATTATGCTAACAGATGCTATTCACATCCAATCTAAGCACCCATTCTCAACAAACAAATTTCAAATTATGAATATTCTCAATGATATGGTTGAGCGAGACCGAACCTGTAAAAATAAAATATTCCACTAGGTAAATGCACCTAGATAGCCTTGAGCACAACCTTCTATCACCACTTGGACGATGGAATGATCATATCTCTACATCCTAACATACTATACACACCTTATCCTTTAAGTATCCTCATAGCATGCTAGTTTCGTTTCATCCTTTAAATTCCTAGAGACCATTTATGATCTTTTGAATACATTCTCTAGGATTACTACAATAATGAAACTATAGTACTAAAGAACCTCCGAAGGATGTTGATTGGTACAACCCACAAGTGGTTCTTTTCCTTACCCCATACCTCCATTTCCTCATTTAAACAATTGAAACAAGTATTTTTCACTTACTTTTGCACAAGTGTCGCTTATGAAACCTACTTTAAGCCTCTTTTAGATCTTCATCAAGAACCAACTAAGCAAGTCCACAATTGCATCCTACAATTCAAGGGGATCTTAAAGAGTTACCTTATCAACCAATTGATATAGAAAAGCAATACTTCTTCAATAGACATTTTCTCCACCATCCTTTACATGAGTACTTTGCTAGCAGTTATTCACCCTTTCAAAAGCATAGTGTTGTAGTCATTAAACATGAGACATCAATGCTTAATCCTCGCTCCCTTGTTCTTGGGGTAGAGGTTGCGCATGATACCTCTACACTTGAGATGCAAACACATATGGCAGAGCATGATAATGCTTTGATGGAGCCTCTTTCATCTACACCATTCAGGGAACTCGATCTGGATACCACCCAAGTAGTGCAAAATTCAACAGCTGATATAGATGTTATCACACCTACTTCCACAACCTATACACCAAACAATGTACTAGATGCTAAACCTATCCAATTTCACAGCCCCATTTTGCTAATAGTTTTTCCTCTCCACTAACATCGATAGAGAAATTAAAAAAGCTGAAGCAACTACACAAACTGCTGCCTATATTGGTTGATAAAAATATCATAGTACTCCCTCTTATCAAACACCGCTTTGAGGCCCGCTTGGTCGAGATTTGTGGCAACCCTTTTTGCAGCTTTCATTGCATTACCGGACATGATACAAACACCTGCACAATGTTACAAGACAAAATCCTTCAACTCACCAACAATGGTAATATCACAAATAAGGAAATTACCACCGCCAAGGCATGTGCACCATCACCACCACCGCCCTTTCCAAAGGATTAGATGTTCACCACAACAACTGTCAATGTGACACGACAACAACGCATCTTAATTCACGGTAATATCAATTTCAATGGGTGTAGCGTCAATTTTTATAGAAGCCTAGGATACCCATTGTACTCATGGCGTACATCCATGTGAATGGACAATTCCAAAGATTATATCAAAAATACAACCACTTTTTGCATTAGGCATCCTTGCACATTTGTTGTTGTTATGACAACACCCTTAAAACACTCATTCATTGTCACACAAAGTTGGTTAATTCACATAGGGATAATGGTGGACTATTCAATATAATGCCCCGCATACAACTCATAGGGTGACACAACGAGGGTACATTTCAATGGACAACACAATACCAGAGACCAACTTCGATTCTAAACAAGACGATTGTTTAGATGACAATCTCATTAATATAGGACCCCCTCACGTGCATCCACTTGATGATATATTGATATGACACGCACACACAACACTTGTATGTGGCCTCTTTTATGCATACATGCATATTCTACTCAGCCACCAATGGTGTTTGTTCATGGCACAATACAAATTCTTATGAAACATACTCTATAGTCCATGACTAGGGCACAACCCAATGAGGCAACACATTCAGTGGTTCAACGTGATTAACGGAATAATCTTACAACTACTCCTAGGAAGGGAAATGCAACTATCTAACTCTACTCTATGATTCCAAGGGACCAGGGTGAGAAGGAGATGCATAAAATGAAATCCTAAGCTAAGGGGAGGTGATAGCACCAGAAAGAAGGGGATGAACACTCTCAGATGAGTGAAAATGAGGGAAAATGTGAAAAGGAAGGACATACATGTGTGCCACATTCCAAAACAACATTCAACACTCATTTTCATGGAGTACAACAGAAAATAAACCCTGTAAGAGACACGAAATATGCACAACATACCAATATTGTAAAAGAAAGGCAAGAAGATGCAATAAAATGGGAGCTAGGGTAGAAGATAGCCACAAAACAAGACTTTTATTTCTTCCAAATGATGCACAATTGATTACAATGGTGGAAAGAGGCAAGAATCCACATGCAATGAGCCAGATCTGAGGCCTACAACTCAAAATGCAAAGGAACACTACTCTGAATAATGCTCTTGCAATCCAAGAGGGTCCAACCTTTACAAATGAGCATTATTCAACAATATATAGAAGAAAGGAGAGAGAAGAAGAGGGAAAAGAGAGGGAAAACTTGGATTTCCAATCACAACCACCAACAACATGCAATAAATGCCTGCAAATCCACCTGTAGCTCTGTCAAATCCACCTCCCCATGTCAGTTAACTTGTGGAAGAAGGAAAGAGGCCAAATCCCATGAAATCTGGGTGGTTGAGTCGACTGGAAGTGTGCATTAATGACCTGAGTCATGTTTTCCCATTTTCACCTACCAAATCCCACCAAAATCTGATTTTGAAGAGCCTAGAGTGTAGCCCACGTCAGCAGCTTTCCAACAAGACCAAGCGCACATGATTTGAGCTCTGTGGAGGAAGTTATGGAGATTTGAAGTTCTGCAGTGCAAGAGGAACATGCAAGACAAGTGGCGCGACCGGATTGGTCGCAGGATTCGGTTGATTATTCTATTTGTTTTGTCTTTTCTACCATGTGTCACATTCATTTTCCATAAGGATTGGTGCACAGCTTGCACTTTTCTATTTTTTTGTGAGTTGTGCACTTTATCTGACAAGTTCCCAGAATGGACACATGCACACAATGATTGGCATGGAGGTTACAACCTTGGGTGCATGTGCACAAGAGCATGAGGGGGAAGGAGATAATAAGAAGCAAGGATCCACGCATGCACATGAGAAGGTGCAGTGAGTGGGGAGGAAAGGGATGCATATTTGCATAAGGCATGCAAGGTATGCAAGGAAGGTGTAGGCAAACAAAAAGGTGCAAGAGTTTGGAAGAAAAGGTGTGCACACAAAAGAAGCATGCCAAGAGGAAAAGGGGAAGTGTAAAAGAGAAAGGCACATGAGTGCATGAAGGAAGGGTGCACAAGAAAATGTGCAAGTGGAATGAGCAAAGAGTGTGCACATAGAGAATGCACAGAAACTCAAGGAAGAAAGGCATGTGAGCAAAAGCATGTCAGGGACTTGCAAAAATATAAGGCAAGTCCACAGGTGCGTGCAAAGAGTGCACAACAACTGGGAAAGGAAAAAAATGTGCAAGGATGTGCACATGTAAAGGGAAATGGAGGGAGATAGCAGAATAAAGGGAGGAAAGTGAGAGCATGTCAAAAATGATGCACAAAAAAAGTGAAGGAAAGGGAAAAAATAAGGAAAGCAGGGAAGAGTGTGCAGGGTGAGTGTGCAAAGATCTGCAACCAAGAAAATGCACCAAGGAAGAAAACCAATGGTGTGTGCAACCTAAAAACTTGATGTCAGAGCCAGAATGGAACTGTAAGTTGTCAAAATAACCAGGGGGTTATTTGGACAATAGTTTGGTGACTTTTAGGGACATCTTCCTGCTAGATGAAGATGATCAGTGGCCTTGAAGCATCCATTGGGCATGGAGTCATTCTGAAAACATGAAATTCTGATCTACAACTTGAAGAATTCACCCCTGAAGTCACATGAAGCACTGTCTAGACTCTGTATTGAACTGTTACTCTCAATATGAAGATATTTTGATTTGAAATTTATGAGAGTGGAAAATTGTTGGATACATAACCTCTTCTAAAAAACATTCAAACACTTGAACATGAACCATCATCCCAAGAAGCAACAAAAGAGAGCATGCAAGAGAGTGCATGAGAGGAAAGGAAACCTATACTACAAACAAGACAATGTGTGTAAAGCACACTTGGAGGAATTGAAACTACTCTAATATGTACATGATGCAAAAGAACTTAATGGAAGTGCTTGAGATAAATCCCATTGACTGGGATTGATAGTGCATCTCCATCAAGATGAGACAACTCAAAAGAGTTGGCCTCCTTACAAGAACTGATGATATATGGCCCACTCCAAAGTGCATCAAACTTTGAATGACACCCTGGTTTAGCTCTGTCAGCATCCCATTTTAAGACCAGATCACCCACTTTGAAATCCTGAGCTCTAGCCTTTCTGTCAAACCACTGTTTGGTTGATTTTTGATGTTGTTCCAATTTGATCATGGTAGAATTCCTTAGTTCTTCAAGTTCAACCAGCTCTACCATTCTGATTTCTCTTTGATCTGCCCTCAAATTCCAGTTGTTGGGCTAGCTCTAATGAAGGAAATTCAAGTGATAAAGGAAGCCTAGCTTCTTTACCATAAACAAGTTTGTAAGGTGAAGTACCAATTTCCTTCTTCACTATTATTCTATCTTCCCAGAGCATGCACGAGACCTTTGTATGCCACTGCCTCTGGTTGATATCCATTGTTCTTTTCATGATTCTGATCAAGTTCTTGTTAGTAGACTCTGCCAAACCATTACCTTGAGGGTAGTAGTTGGAAGAAGTCTTCAAATATATTCCAAGACTAAGAGCCCAATCAGAAATTTTAGTACCAAGGAAGGCTTTTGCATTATCAGAGATAATGGTTTGAGGAATGCCAAACCTTGTTACAATACCTTTGAGAAAGTCAAGGATGACTGACTCAGTTGCTTCCTTGAGTGTGACAACTTCTTTCCATCTGGTGAAGTAGTCTGTAGTAGTCAACACCCACTTGTGACCGGCACTTGAAGGAGGGTTGATCATGCCAATGAAGTCAAGACCCCATTGTGCAAAAGGTTGATTCACTTGGATTGGATGGAGGGGAAGCACTGCCAATTTCTTTTTTCCTGTAAAGAAAGCACATTCTTTGCATTTTCTGACCCACTTGTGTGCATCAGCAAAATGTAGGCCAAAAGTATCTTTCTTAATGATTTTCATTGTTGTTGCCTTGGCAGAGAAGTGTCCACCAGAGAATCCATCATGAAATTATTCTAACACTTTGTTGACCTGTGTGCCATCAATACATCTCAGCAACACACCATCAATGTTTCTTTTGAAGAGAATGCCATCAATCAGTGCATATGGAATAGACTGCAACCTCAGATGTCTTCTCTTTTCTTTTCTCAAACTAGGAGGGTATGCACCAGAAGAAATGAATGTTTCCTTGATATCATCCTAGCTGTGTGCACTAGGATCTTCATTTTGTTCAACTTCAGTGTGGAAGTTCTTCATCCAGAAACAATGAAGTCTCCTGATCATTTTGTGCATCCTCTATAAGTTGCTTGCAGAGTGTGTTTCCTATTACCAGTTTTGTGGCTTTAATAATCACATCATACTCCACGATTTTGGTCACCCATCTAGCTCTTTTCTCACTGATTTTTTCTCCCATGATGAAGTCTCTCACACTAGAGTGTGAAACTAGAACTTTGACATGATTAGTGGTGAGCATACTTTTGAAGTTCTTTAGTGTGTGCATGATGGAAAAGACCTATTTTTCCATGTGACTGTATTTCAATTCATAATCCTTCAGTGTTTGACTGAAGAAAGCCACTGGTTGCTCCAGTCCTTGTTCATTTTCTTGTGTCAAGACAACAACAACACTAGTATCAACTCCATATGCATAAAGGATGAAATCCTTAGAGTAATTAGGATTGATAAGTGTTGGGGTGTGAGCAATTTCTTGCTTGATCTTGTTGAAGCTTTATTTTCCTTCTGTTGTCCACTTGAAGATTGTATCTTTCTTGAGCATGAGGGTGATGGGCCTAACCAATCCTGCAAAGTTAGGAATGAATCTCCTAACAAAGTTGATTTTCCTAGGAATGATTGCAAGGCCTTCTTGTGAGCTGAAAAAGAGAGAGAAAACATGGTTGAGATTCATTCAGGATCAATGGAAATACCATCCTTTGAGACAACATGGCCCAAAATATTTCCTTGTGCAACAACAAAGTTACACTTCTTGGGGTTAAGAGATACCCCAAATTCTCTGCATCTCTCAAAGACTTTCTCCAGATGACTGATGTGATCTTGCTCTGCTTTGAGAAGACAATTATGTCATCCAAGTAAACTAGGATGAACTCATTGATGTATCCTTTGAAGGAAATGTCCATTGCTCTTTGAAATGTTGTGCCTGCATTTGACAAACCAAAAGGCATTTTCTGATAAGCATATGTTCCCCATTTGGTTGTAAATGCAGTTTTGAATTGATCCTCTTCCTTGACCATGATCTGATTGAAACCCAAGTAACCATCAAGCATGGAAAACCTTTTGTGTGCCAAGCCACAGTCTGCAAAATCTGTCTCCATAGAAGGAAAAGGATGATGATCCTTTGAAGATGCTTTATTCAAATCTCTAAAATCAACACAAAGTTTGATTTCACCATTTTTCTTACACACTGGAACAAGATTTTCCACCCAAGTAGAGTATTTGATGGGAAATATTATTTTTCCTCAATGAGTTTGGATAACTCCTTCCTCATGAGGGGCTCTATCTTAGGATTGATAGGCCTTTGCTTTTGTCTGATGGGCTTGATACTAGGATCAAGGTCAATGGAGTGTTGAGCAACACTTGGATCAAATCCTTTGAGGTCTTCATAATCCCATGAGAAGATGTCACTATATTTTGACATAATGAGATGAAGGTCTTGTTTTCATCTTGCACACATACTTTCCAAGCAACAACTCTTTGCCATGTGCAATAGTGACTGGTTGGCAAGTCTTCTTGCACTTTGTGTGCATGTTCTTTTCTTCACCCTTGAACTCATCATCAAGACTGAAAATATGCTCTAAGGTGACCAACCCTTTAGGTAATTTGTTTTGTCTTTAGTTGAATCACTTGATCACCATAGTTGTCATGCAAATCAGATTGCATTTTTGAAGAAAACTCAGCTTCATTCTGAATGAATTGCACAATTTGTGCATCACTGTCAAACACTTTCCAGTTGGTTTCATTGTCTGGAATTGATGGCCTGACCACCATCTTGATGTGTTGTGCATTGCCTTGGATAAAATCCTCAGCTGGTGAGAATTGTGAACCAAGGGTGTGCCATCTGATCTGCTTCTTTATTCAATTTCCTTGGCACCACCTGCAGATTGAGAGCATCAAAGCTCTCCAAGAGGTCCCAAACTCTGTGTTTATAAGCTTTTAAAAGCTTATTCTTTGTTGCACACTTGTTTGTGACTTGGTGGATGACCAATTCAGTGTCCCCAAAGATTTGCAATGCCTTGATCTGTCTCTTCTCAGCAATAAGAAGACCATGCACCAATGCTTCATATTCTGCTACGTTGTTGGAGCATGCAAACTGCAGCCTATGTGTGAAGAAGAATTTCTCATCCTTGGGAGAAATGAGAACAACACATGTGCCTGCACCATTTCTACTTCTAGAACCATCAAAGAACATCTTCCATAGTCCAGAAGCATCATCCTTTTCTTGCTTGAGTGTGGTAGGAAAAGTGGCTTCTTCTTCAAGAATGCAATAGGTTCCAAGTCCAGTTTCAATAGTTGTATCATAAGGATCAAATTCATAGTGCTCCTTGGCCCATTCATCTAATAAAAGATCAGGTATGGAAGGAGGAATAGGTTGCTCTTCTGAAACTGAATCTTGTTCTTGGCCTTCTTGGATGAGGCAATTGGATTGGAGAGGAGAAGGGTCATATGACTCAACATGATAGGAAAATATAGGCTCAGCTTGTATGGTAAATCTGGTACCATACCTAGTTCTTAGGAGCATATGAGACCAATCTGAAGACAAGTAACCACCCACTTTGGTTGTGAAATATCTTGATAGGAAAATGGAAAACAAAGGAGGCAAATCAATGACTGACACATCTTGAGTTATGGTTAGACTTGTACAAGCATGAAGAGTTAACTCAAGATCTTTGATGACTCCAAGGATACTAACAGTTGAGCCATCAAGTTGGAAGACTCCTTTAGAGACAAGGTTGTACTTAAGACCTAGGATACAATTGTGAACAAGATGTTTGCCTACTATCAAGGACATAATTGATGAGTGAAAGTGAGTTGAAAGAAAAAATCATCAAGGTTAGAAAGAAGCTTAAGCATCCACACCATTCAGAAGATGCCTTGCTTAAGGACTTGGAATAAGCAGCAGGCCTTTTATCTATGGTGAGACAATCAAATTATAAGTCTATGATTTTTGCAATGCATTTGTTGATAAATCATTTGTCTAGACCCAAGTTTTTGAGACATGCAGATCCGGATGTGAGACTTGTAGTCACCACCTATATGAGTGAAATTATGAGAATAACGGTTCCTAAACAGCCATACAATGATAGCATCATGAGAGAGGTATTCCACTTGGTTGTGGAGAGTTGTCAAGGTTTGAATTAAATTGAGAGTTCTTCTTTTGCTAAAAGGGCTACAATTTTAGAAAATGTTGCTAAAGTTTGATCTTATGCTCTAATGTTGGATCTTGAGTGTGACGGTCTTATTGTTCGAATGTTTGAGAAATTCCTTGATAGTATTCATGAGGGTTATGGGGAAAGTGTCATTTCATCAATACAGGAAATTATGTCTCTTGTGATAAATGAAAGTGATGTTATTTCCGAGCCATTATTATCTATCTTGTTGACAAGATTAAGAATAGATAAGGAGAAATTTCCAGTTGCACACGAGTTATTTAAAAGGGTTGCAGAAAATTGTGAGGAAAAATTAAGGCCACATTTGGTGGAGGCACATATGGAGGTAAATAGTGATGATTTAAATTTTGATTCTTATGATAGTAATATTGAGCATGTTGTTGAACATGACATGAGGAAAAATCAAGTGTAACGGAAGTGGTCCAACCACTTCAAGAGACATTAAAAGGACAAGAAGAAAGGAGGGATGATGACATCATTATGGAAAGGTATAACAAATCTTATGTCAATTATTTTTATGCATTTCCTTTGCCTAGCTTCTTACCACAAGGAGAAGAAATTATGGAGTCATTTTATAATTCCTTGGCTACTAATTATATGGAGAGGGACATGAAGATGGTACATGATAGGACAGCTATCTCCTACTTCGATATGAGTGGTGATTCAGAACACAAGCATGCATACGGAAAGGTGAAAGCAAGCTCTAAGGGTAAAGAGGTAATGGAAGACAAATTCGGTACACATGTAAGGTTCACTCTTTTGTTGATTGGGTTGAGTTTGACATGAAGGATGCTAATATGTACTTCATTTTTACCACTTCATATTGTATGTTTTGTACAAACCCATATTGGGAAATATTGGGTGAATTTGTGAAAATTAGTTTGGATCCTTTGAGGGAAACTACATTGGTTTGGCACCTTCTTGTTGATTGGGTACATAAAGTTGATATTGTCTTAAGTAAAAGTTCCAACTTATATATGCAAGCTTAAGCATTGGAAAGGGTGATGGGACTTTAGAAGACCCGGAAATTAGAAGGAAAGGTATTTTTCTGAGTGCCAATTTTCAGATTAAAAGAATTGTTATGGCAGCCCCTAAGAGTAAGCTGCTTAGTTTCGCCATCATTCAATTCACTTTTGATGACATTACTTGGACTAACTCTTGTAAGGAAGATTTTGGGATTACATGGAAATATGATTGCCTTTTAGACATGGTGCATAAGGGGGCAGCAATTTCCTACTTTCATATAGAATATGGTTCAAGTGACATGCATGTTTTCTTTGATAAACATTTTCAGATTTTATTTCAACAGGATTACATGGTGAATTGGTCTTTCTTTGGGTATACCTTCATGACATATTTTGCAGGGGTAATAATGGCTAAGTCAAGGAAGAGAATGGGAAGAAGGAAATTGATGAAAGGTACCACATATTGCATAGTAATCAAAGATAACAGTTGCTGCCTCATCATTTGTGTGCCTAACATCATCATGACCAGCCCTTTTGTTCTCTTTACAATTTAGATTTTTGCTACATGGTTGTGGTTGTTTGATAGTGACTCATGCATATTTATTTGGAAAGGGAAACCAGCCACATTAAATCTGATTTTTGAAGAGAGATTGTATTGTATTACAGCAGTGTTTAGGACTCCATAATAGGTTGTGGGGGCAGCCCCTGCATGGAAGAAAGTTGGGAACCATCCAAGCCATGGAGACACCAAGGAGAAGCAAGAAAAATGTTTTTCAACACTTGTTTTCTAACATGTTTGTTCCATGTGCAGAAATGAAGACATATGAAGGAAGACCGTTCTCCCACTCACTTCATGAGAGCATTATTGAGTGGGCAGCTTTGGAGCTTGGCAAAGCTCATCCCTTTGATGATTCCTCGTGCCATATTGAGGATGCTATTGCTTGGAGCACATTTTATGGAGCATATGGCCCATCCTTTTGGGTTGACATGAAGGAAAGGAGCTTGTTCTCCCCAACACTTTGTCATTTGACAGGCACAGGATCGAAGCTTTGGGTGCACCACCTCACATCTTCTCTTTAGAGCATGATGCATGGATCGATGAGCTTGCTATTGCTTGAGGGCAAGCAATCTTGGGAAGGGAGGACTGTAATGTCCCCATTTTTTGGAAGACCCTCAGCCTATCTTTCTCCATGGGCTTTGGGATGTTGCAAGGGGAATTTTTTTAATTAAATAATTAAAATTTTATTACTTGGAGAGTGATTTTAATCATTTGACATTAGAAAGCAATAATTATTTAATTATTTAATTATGAAGGTTATATAATTTAATTCCCAAAATGCAAAATTAAATGGGGAATTAATTAAATAAATAATTGAGTGACTTTTATTGATAAAATCACTCTTAGAAAAGGGGATGCCACACCTAGGAAAGATAAACTTGCTTTTATTTAATAATTTCCCTCTCCCAAGGATTTCAAAATTTGTCCCTCCTTGCTTATAAAAGGAGTGTTAGGATCATTATGAGACTTGTGTTATGATGAAGTTATTTTGATACTCCATGCTTAGAGTTGGGATGCATGCCCATTAATGTTTCATTCTCCTCTCTCTCTTGCATGGGGAAATTATAGAGCTGATTTGAATATTTCATTGAAGTATTCTCATGTGCTCGCTGCTAGTAGATTGGTGTTCATGTGATCTCTTATACCCCAGCGAACTCCTTATGATTTGTTTAATGCCATTATGAAGTGGCATGACTTGGGTTTATAACTCTTATATTGCAGCGACCTGTGCCTGAGTATTTATGGAATGTTTTGAATGGTAAATATTCCGATCTCTGTATGCTCATATGCAGCTACTAATTCTGGGCACGTGTGGGTAACTCTCTTGAGCCATTTTTGAAGTAATTTGACTGGTATTTACTCTCTTACTTTACATCGACTCCTTCTATGGTGATTGTGGACTGTTTGCTTGCTTCATTTGGTGTGGATTTATCAAGTTCGAATTCATGATAATATTTCCTTTGGCAGCGATTTGTTCTGGGCAAAAATTGCCAAGCGTAAATCTTATTAATGAGGTCTGGATCTTGATTATTGCTGATCTGCCTTTAATTCCCTTAAAACAGCGACTTTCTTAGGGGTGGAAGTTGGGCATTTATTACATGTTTTGACCCTCGCCTAAACAGTGAAACTGTTAGTGCAGTTTTATTAAGCCCCAGCGACTTGTAATTGCATGAATTAATGGTGGGTTTGGGACTTCTCAAGACAGCGATCTGGGTTTAATTGTTGAATGAATATTGCATGCTTATTTGGTGTGGCAGTGTTCCCTCTTACAGCGATCTCTAGATGAATATTCAGATCATATTTATATATAAAAAATAGCTCCATGATTGCAGATTTCAATGAAATATATTGCCCAAGGTGAATCAACTGGTATTTGGTATAACCTGTAGATGCTTCCCCTGTCGGTCAGTATGAATTACAGTGGTGTGGATCAGATGTATATATAAATATACATATCAGGGATTTGCGGAGAAGGTCTGGATTTGAGTTCAAGAGCAATATCTATTTCTCCTTCATGTTGATATGTCCATTATATAAATCTGTACATTGGCGAGGCATATCGATTGGGTTTGGCATGTGTTTTAGGAAGTTCTACATGATTCCTTGCAGATGAGTCCTGTTTGGGTTGTGTGGATAATTTGGGAACTGATTTTTATGCATTTTGAATCTGATTTGCTTACCTCAGCTGGGAGTACGAATTTGTTCTAATTATTGAGATGATTGATCTTTATATAGCTGAGATGCAGTATGAGTTCCTCGTCATTTTGGCTGGTGATTTTATAGTTGATTTACATACCTCTTGTGGTTGATATAGTTGCGAACCTGTGAAGGCTGATTTTAGAGGATGTTTGCATGAGCTTATTAATGGGATAATCAATCAAAGAAATCTGATTTCTGAGAAGTATAGTTTCAACTGTGAGTGAGCCACTTGTTAGAGGCCATGAAACCCCTCTTATTGGGTTTATTGAGTCATCTATTTGATTGGTTCAAATAGTTTTGACTAAGTAATGCTATTTGCATTTGACTGAAATGTTGAAGAGTTGATTTTTTGCCTAATTTCCCATTTGTCGCAGAGTTGGGACATTACATAGGATAGGCATCAAGTAATCTGTATAGCACTCATAGATTTTATCATAACTAGCAATTTCAGAATTCAATGCTCTTAGGAAATAAATAAAAACACCTTGTGTGGTTGGTCTTAAGAGGAGTGGAATTATGTCCCATGTCTTCTGAAATATGAAGTTGAAATCATCCATAAGCTCATTAGGAGTTGTCTTGATTGTTGTGAGTTGTTCTAATAAGGGTATATTTTCTTCCTTCTCCTCAAACTGATTGCAAAAGTGTAGTTCCAAACTCATCCCTAGTTGTGAATAGTGGTATGTTTTAAGATTTTGTACCATTAAAGTGCTTTAGCTTTGAGTGAAGAAGCATGAACATCCTTACAGCTACATCATCTTTTGTAACTAGATGAACCTGAACAGACATTTGCAATGTCTTTAATGTGCTCAATAGGAGGTAATTTGATTCTCACCAGTGAAAAATGGAATACTTTTGAGTGCGGCTGCTGACATATCATGTTGCACATTTAGAGCGAGAGGACTTCCACTAGTAAAATTGACGAATGACAAATTTCTCTGTGGTGGCGGGGTTGCCATCATAGGGCACGTAAAAGATCTTCTGAGAGGAGTGGAAAGTGCGTAGTGAGCTGGTGATGGAGATGTGTGCATGGTTGATTTGTTGACTTTTCTTTTTGGAGATAGCCGAAGATACTCAAAAGACTCTTTAGCTGCTGCGCTCTGTCTAGTATGTATCCTTCTCTTGTAAAAGGTGCTCAGATTGCTAAAAACAATAGATCTGGAAGTTGGGAGTCTCCAGATGTGTCTAAACAAGCCTCCAAAGGCTTGAAATCATTAAGTCACACACCAGAACTTAACAATAATGAAATTTAAGCTTTCAATACTGGTCCCACTGAGCGTGCCAAAATTGTTGGAGCTCAAAATTGCACCTGTCCTAAATCATGTTGATCTAGGGCTTTGAGGCAACATGGGATTGTCTCCAAGTTGTTGGACCTTGCGCGCTTGAGACAGACCTCTGGAGAAGGCCGGCTTCCTTTACCTATTTCTACTGCCAAACCTACTCTTAGGAAGGGAAATGCAACTAACCTTTTACTACTCTATCACTCCAAGGGACCAGGGTGAGAAGGGGATGCATGAAATGAAATCCTAAACTAAGTGGAGGTGATAACACCAGAAAGAAGGGGATGAACACTCTTAGATGAGTGAAAATTAAGAAAAATATGCACAGAGGAGGGCAGACATGCGTGCCACAGTCCTGAACAACACTTACACACTCATTTTCATGGAGCACAACAGAAAAGAAACTTGCAAGGAACATAAAGAATGCACAACATACCAATATTGTAAGGGGAAAAGCAAGAAGATGCAATAAAAGGAGCTAGGGCAGAGAATAGCCACAAAACAAACTTTATTGCTTCCAAATGATGCACAATTGATTACAATGGTGGAAAGAGGCAAGAATCCACAGGCAATAGCGCCAAGATCTGCAGGTCTACAACTCAAAATGTGCCACGGGAACAACTACTCTTGAATAATGCTCGCAATCCTATAAGGTTGAACCTTTAGAGCCAAATGAGCATTAATTCAACAATATATAGAAGAGTTATCTGAGAAGAGGAGGGAAAAGAGAGGGAAAATCTATGCTTGAATGACAACCACCAACTCAGAACTAAGGGCTTCAAATCACATTGTATAACCACTCTCCAAACACAATGCCTAAGGCTTTGAAATGCAATGGTTGTTATCTTTGTGCATTAGACTTTATTTACATTAACCTTTGGAGAGATAGCTAAATGGCCAAAATCCGATTTTGAAGAGCCTAGAATGTAGCCCATGTCAGCAGTCTTTCCAAAGAGACCTTGCATTGATTTCGAGCTCTGTGGATGAAGTTATGGTGATTTGAACTAAGTGCAAGAGGAGATGAGAAGACAAGTGACGCCACACACTTATAGATTGGTCGCGGGAAGTTACACAGATTGTTTCCAAATATTAGTCTTATAGTAAAAGCACACTCAAGCCATGAGGATTACACAGGTTTTAGCTAGCACTTTTGCTTTGTTCCTTGAAGTTGCACTTTATTTGAGAAGTTCCCATAATTGGACACGTGGCTCCTTCATCAGATTGGCAGCTGATGGTTCAACTTGGGTGCATGCAGTTCAGGATCTAGAAGGCCACTAGGAAAAGAATACCAGCTTCTTAACCACCGGACTAGATGGGTGCTGCGAGGGGAGAGGAAAGGGATGCATCATTTTCCTTGCAAGTTTTGTCACTGCACACTTCATCTTCCTTCGTGGTGTGCACGAGACTTCAATAGACTACTGCTTGGGATGAGTACTAAATCCTGCCGTCCTTGGAATCTCCTGATAATAGGGCTTTCATAGATCTTGATAATGTTTACGGTAGTTCAGAATTAGGTTACTTGTTTACAATAGAGGAGGAATGGTGCTATCGCTACATGCATCTTTTTTCAAGTTACTTTGTTTTCCTTGTGACTGTTCATGTAGGTCGTTGTTTTAAAATGGATGGTTTTAAGTTTTTATAATGCCAAAGTGCCAACGACCTTGGAATCTGCTGATAGGATACGTACAAAGGGAGGAAATGGAAGGAGATTGATATGCGTGGAGGAATTCCAGAGCCACGAAACGTATTTGCTATAGGAATCGAAGTCAATATATTGTGGTTTCCTTTGATTGATCTGATACAGGGCATAGTCTTAGACAGAGGTGTATTATGAGATTTTTTCCTGCAACCAAGGAAATGTAACTCCTAGTTTGATTGATGCGCTTTTCTTAAAAACTTAATGTCTATGAGATATTATGGAATCTGCAAGTTGTCAAAATAACCAAGGGGGTTATTTTGGAAATAGACTGCTAAGTTTGGTTGGAGTCTAGCACAGTACTTGTAAGTGTAGTATAGTGTCACTTGAATGAAGCGACGGCGTCTAACAAATGCTTATGATATGAGGATCATGCTTGTGCTTAATGAAATGAATTTGTGGCTACATATGTTTAATAGAGCCTGAGATTCTGTTCTATAGCAGCAGCTTCCTTTCCAACAATTTCTTTCTCCTGCTTTTAATGGAAGTGTGAAATTAGTGTTTGAAATCTGCATGATATGTAGCTGCAGTGGCTGTAAAGTGCATTGATATACATCAGAAAAGTTCTATAATATTGACTTTTCCTTGCTTTAATGTTTAGGTTCGACATTACTATTATCGTATTATCAAAAGGATGAACAAGATCTTGGGCCCTGCCTTTGTGCTAGATGCTAAAAACACAAAAGATGCTAATGCAGCATTGCTTCGCTGGTAAGGGTTCTATCTATCGGTTCTCTACAGGCATTAGTCCTAAATACACAATTTGGTTATATGGTTTCAAGTTTATATTTCACAGGATGAATAAATACTTATATAAATATTTCTAATGATTTTAATTTGTGGTGATAAATAGTCTCCTAAATACTTTTGTAGTTATTGTAATTGCTCCCCCTAATCCTTCAGCTGCATTCTAAATTTTTCTATAAGATGCTGTCTTTTTTACACTTGCAAGATGCTGTTATCTTCAGACGATGACTGTGTTATAGTCTATTTGATTTCTTGGAGTGATTATTAACTAACTTTGGTTTGAAGTGTGTAAGTTGCAATCTTTACAAAATGCAGGAGTTTGGAGAGCCATACATAAACATGTGCCCTTTATCTCAATAATACCTAACATCATAATATTCATTTGAACTTTGAAGGCAAAAATGATGAAAATGACAATGAAAGTGATTCAATCAACAAGAGAACTGAATTTTGTTTACTTGATCACATGCAACAATTGAACTCCATTGTTCATGATTATCATACTGCCTTGCTTAAATCCATTTATGAAGTCATGCCATCTCAAGTTCCATGTTACAATGTATGGTGAACTTGCTTAAAAAAATTTCAAACTTCACCGAACTTTATCCTTTTAGAATTTCAACTAGAACTTTATCCATTATGTTTACATGGGAATTGTTTGACTTGCTTTTACATTATTTTCTAAATTTGTGTATATACATATACCAGTTGAAAGTAGGGGATAGAAAGCTCTCTCCACTTTGTCCCTAACATATTTATGCTTTTTTTTTAGAAAATAAAAATGATAAATAAATTCATTTGTCCGAACTTAAAGACATATTTTTCAAACTTAATCTGTTGGCGAACTTGAACCAAACTTTATCCGTGTCGAACATGAACTCGAACCTTGTGACTTAGATCTTAACAACCAAACGCATATGTGTGACATAGTTTTGGCAAGATCAATCATCCAAACATACATTGTGATGACCCATTCAAAAGGTGGGATAAGGTGAATTCAGTGACTAGAACTCTAAGATTTGTACTTTAGTAAGGCCAAATTGGGAATTATGAATAAAGATATAATTTTTTGATAAAGCTAGTAGAGACTTCTGTGTTTAGTTAAGGCTAAATTTGGTTGGTTTCTGGTAATCTTTTTGGTTTATTAAAAGATTAGAACTTGGATTGTTAGTTTCAGTCAACATTTTGCTCTAGTAAGTTTATCATTACAGGTTCAGAGACATTTATGATTATGATACATATTTAGATGAAATTTACATCAGCTACACACAAGCTTATCCTACAGATTCAGTCACACCTATGTCATAATTTCTAATGGTGAAACCAGCCTAATGCTAGTTCGTGCATGTAGCCCAATGCTAGTGTAGCCCAGCGCTAGTTCTCACATACGATATTTACACATTTCCCATACAACACACGGAATGCAATCAGATGTAGTCATTCTATGTTTTATGTCATGTTATACATATTATTTTTTCTTATGCTAATTTTATCTCTCTATTGAGCATTAATACAGGTTTTTTCCTTGTGGTTGCAGATTTCACATTGGATTGGTGTGGGGGCACACACTTTTAGCTTCACACATCATCCTCCTATGATTGGGATGTGAGGTTTGTGTTCACTTGTTCCTTTTGCTTTTAATCAAGATCTTTCAATACTAAATTAAAAGGAGGGAAATTATAGTACACGAAATTTGGTCCTATGGCTCTTGGCAATATAACTTTGGCATTTACCCTATTATTATCCCATTTAGCTATTTATTGTCCAAACCTAATGCTTCCTTCTCTATCCTAGACTCTGAGTCCATTAGGTCATAGCTTATTTTTCAACTTAACAACACAAGAACCAATGCAACACATTAACAAACTCTCTACAAACATTAACAAAATCTCTTCAAGTTATCTTAGTAGTCTTAGGGTCACTTGAGCAGGAAATCATTCAAATCAATCTCTTATATAAACACATGCACCCTTAATCATTAGGGGTATTGAGGGATCCCATATCAAAGTCAAACTCTAAGAATGTCATTGAGCACATTCTTTGAAGCACTGTTCTCAGAAATGAGCATCATGCTTCCTTTTTAGACAACTGATAAAGAAAAGCGACTTACAAACTTCGATCATGGTTTTTCACGTAATTCAAACACCCTAATGTCTTTAAACTTGCCACAATCACTTGTACAGATTAGCTTTGAGTCTATACAAGCAAACCCAAGCAGCGCTTAGTGAAAATCATGCATTTTGGGTTCAAAATGGGCAGGTGACATTCAATCCACTTGTTTCCGTAACGGTCTAAGCCATCAAGTTTAATCAAATAGAAATAGAGGACACTTGTCAAGTAATGGCTGCTTTTGGTTTTTCACTAAGCGATTAATCCCACATTCACAAAGGTGAGGATCACGATCGGTTTTTTAAACATGAGTGTTGCCTTAGTTAAGTGGAGCGAGAGGCTCCAAGGTTCACAATTTTGCTCGAGTTCAAAAAGTGGGTAAGGCATGAAAGGGGCTATGTGAAAGATCACGAGGAGGACACGTGTCGCAATACCTAGATCCGAGTGGTCCGAAAAAACAACTAAGGCATGAAGGGCGAGTTGAAGAAATCCGAGAAATCCCAAGGCCGGAAAACACGGAAGGTCGTGATTGGTCCACATGGACCAATGACGATAGTCTGTGGTCCCAGGTGTTCAAAATCTCAAAGCAGCTAAGGCACGAAATCCCGGGATCCCAAGATCCCAAGTGTATAAAGAAAGCCCGAGACCCCAAGAAACTCGAAGAGTCCCGAGACCACAAGGGAGACCCAGAAAGCCGAGAATCAGTGATTGATCCACGTGGGCCATCACGGGACACTTGGACACCTGGGAGGACGGAGATAGCTAGCGGAGGTGGAAATCCTAAGCGGATCTGAGAAGACTCGAGAGCCCGAGCCGACCAAGCATAATTGTGAAAACTTGTGAACCTGAGACCAATGTGAGGAGAAGATGTGGCTTTAACCTTGGATGAGGATCATTCGAGGATCACCAGTGAGGATGCGACACATGGGAAAAGAGAACCTGAAGAAAATTTTGACAGCCTCGTGGCCGTCAACTATGTAAAACAGCATTGGCAGTTTCAAATGGCCATATCTTTTGACTCAGGGATACAAATCGGGAAAAAATGGTCTCCTTGGAAAGGTCTTGAGAATAGCTACATTTTGAGACTTGTTTCATCGAGGATGGTTGAGGGATCAAAGAGATTTTAATGACAGAGCTTTGGGCCATTTCCAGCTTGTTTTTTCAGTGCGTCAATGCCCAAATCAGTCACAAATGCTTTTGAGTGGTTCTGATCTTTTTGAAAAGTATTTCTAACTGAAAAGATGCTCATTTGGCCCCACCAAAACACAAATAAGGGGATCAACTATCTGTTTAACAAAAAATGAGTTGTTACAATGGTCCTGACATGCAATCATGATTAAATTAAGACAATTGGTAGCTTGGGCAGTTTACCTTCTATTCTTGGTCTGGTTCTTCAATTTAAAGTGGTTTATTTCTACAGATTTAACATTCACACTTTTCTCATGACAAATAATCTGGCCTCAAGCGAGAAAAACATTTGCTTATAACTCCCTTTTTGATCTGGCATATTCAAACTACCCAAAAGAATTGCAACCATGTACCCACCTTTCAAACTTTGGGCATACTGTTGGAGTATCCAATTCCAGCTACCTCAAGATAAGTTCTGGCCAACATTTAGATGTTCACTCCCCCAAGCAACATATTTTAGACAACAATGCTCGCAGCACCACATTTCTCAGGCCAATTGCAATGTATGGTATCAAGGATTGGTTGGATTCGAGGGAGGTTTTCTGAAACTCCTAACAATGTTCGAGGGGTGAATATATTCAGCTGGATCTGCTGGCACTTGTTTGAAAACATTAACTGTGACATCAGCCCTCCCGTTTTCTTGCAGTTCCAGCAAAAGCTCTGATTTTTTCTGCTTCATTCTGCAATTTTACATCCTATATTTCTCTGTTCTGCAAGTGAGAGTCTTAAGAGGGAATTCTGTTCTGCAAGTGAGAGTCTAAAATATGGCCTAAGATAATCCAAAATTTTGTTGGGTGGGAAACAAAAACATATACCAGATCAGAATTTATTTAATTTTTCAAATTTTGGAAATCATAACTTGTCATTTTTTTCAAATGTAGGAAATCATAACTTGTCACATGATATTTCTCTGATATTAATATACTTGAGGAAACTTCTATATACTTCATGAAAAAAAAATCAATAATCTTTATTCTGATGTTAATCTATGTTGTTTGTTGAAACTGTGGTAGTGAACATTCAAAACATATTTATACAAATATCATCTTTCTTTCAATTTTCATTTCATTTTTCTTTTTGCTTTTGTTAGAATATCTGAATTGTGATTATTTGTTTTAATCAACAAATGAGCAATTCTTTTACATTTTTTAATCAACAACTCTGGATTCAATCCTGAACTAGGCTGTTTCATAGTTAGGTTATCCAAGAGAAGGGTGAAAAACAAGTGAAGAAATATGTATATCAAATACAACAAGGGTCAAAAGCGAGGGCCTTTGAGGTGCTACAATTGAGATCAAAATGTCGAATAGATGTATGTAAGATGAGAAAAGAAAATTCTTGTTAATGGTGGATGACAACAAGCCCCGAGCAACACAATAACTTATAACAAGGTTAAACTAAAGTGTCTTCATTAAATAGCTTTTGAAATGACCAGTGGGGTGTAGTGGACTTTCAATTAGCTTTTGCAACACTAAAAACTGTTTGAAACACCAAATCCGATATATTTCTTAAACAAGGATTAAATATTAGGTATTATCTCATATATCCAGATTTATCACTATCTTTGTACTCAATGTAAAGTTGGAAGAAGAAATTAAATTGCCACAATCATGTTGAAATAGGATGTGAGGAAGGTTGCCATAAAAAAAAAAAAAAAAAAAACCTTTTCTGCTCAGTCCAGCACAGGATAGTGTACTAGACCAGTATGAAACAATTGAGAATAGTGTTTTCCAAGCTGCAACTGATAAGTGCATAAAAGAATTTTATGTGGAGAGACTAATGATAATGATCCTGAACGGTTTAAAATTTAATAAATTAAATTATTTAATTTACCATTTACCAAATTAATTTAACTTGAAATTAAAAAGATTTACCCGCTCTGATATCATGATAGGAGGATCAGGTTAAAATAAATAAAGATTAATTTAATCATTAAACATTACAAGATAAATTAAATAATTAAACTAAATAACCAACACACTATTTACTGTGGGAAAACCTCCATGAGGTAAAAAACCCACCAAAAAATTAGATATCCATTAATTGAGAAACCCTTGTAATTTACATATAGTACATATAGTAAAGAAGCCCAGCAACTCTTTTCCACCTTTCACTTCATTCACTCTATTATTTTTCATAGGCCCCAAGTGCCCTATTTATTTTGGGTGATCGGGTGTGTCTCCCGAAAAACACCCTTTCAACTTAAATGATTAAAAACCATTTAATATAAACTATAGGTTATATTTAATAAATAAAAATATATTTTTATTTTTATTTGTTAACGATGATCTATAGTTTATAGTTATATTTAATATAAATATTAAATATAATCTTAGGAACTTATAAGGGGTTAATAACCCACTTAAAATTATGTTCCAGCACTAGTAAAGCCTCACTATTGTAGACTTGTGGTTTTATCTCTCTTTTAAAGTAAACTAGAAAGATTCAAAGAAAGAAAGATGTTGTATAAATGCCCACAACTTGTAAGTACAACCAATACCAATAGCACCAAGGAACCAAAAAGGAGCTCCAATGATGAAAAGAAACAAGAAACTAAAAGCAATAAATGATTCTAACAACTATGGGGGTGAACCCAAAATGGATAAACCAACACATGTTAGAAAAGATAACATCATGCATTGGCAAACATTAAATATAATTATGAGAGAGGAAGCCTTGCATTCAAGAACCATTTGTTGATGCCGCCATGATGAGATCTACATCTAACAAAATCTCCTATCAATTTTGATATAGTCAAGAGGAAGCAAACATGGGCCTTGATCTGTTTTGTTCGCCCAAGGACAAACCGAGAAAACTAGTTGATGTACTATTTATTCAATAGGAATCACAAAAGGCCATTTTCCAAAAAAAAATATAAAACAAAAAATGGATATGGAATGTTTGAACCATAATAAGCAAACTCGGCGAGTACTTGTCAAAAAAAGCACAGCCAAATATTTGCAAGTTTAACTCGCAGGGAAGACTCGGCAAGTATTGGTGAATATTCGTTGAGAATATTCAGCGAATATTCGCCAATACTCGTCAAGTCTAAGTCAAAAACTCGCAAAACATGGCCAATAAGCGGACACGTAGAAAAAATGTTGCCAATACACTATTTTTTTCTTTTTAAGGCAACACAGCCCTTCATTTTCAATCACATAGCCATTGAGCATGCATTGCATGAGTTGAACGGATTTTATAGCGAATTCGAAGAGGAAATTTAAAGAATTGCATTTGGAGGTAAGTTTTTTTTTAATTCTTTTAAGTTTTTGCAAATTCAGTTCTATATTATTTAATTGTATTGTATATATCATATTGTAATTTTAAATACATTCAATTTAATTGGGAATGATTTTAAATTTTTAATAGTCATTTGGAGCCGAAGGTAGTTTTTTTTATTTTTTTCGCAAATTGCGTTCTAAATTATTTAATTGTGAATGATTTTAAATTTTTAATAGTCATTTGGAACTAGAGATGTTTATTTTAAATTTGTTTCGCAAATTCGTTTAATAATTATTAATTTATTCATGTTGGTTATCGCGGATTCGTGACATCGTCATTAATAAATGAAATTGCCGGAATGTATTGTTGTAATTTTGTAAATGTTTTTTAATTTCTTTTTAGAATGTATTCTTGTTTACATAGGATTTACAATTTTAAATTTAAATTACGGTTAAATAGGGTTATAAAGACATTTTTTTTTACTTTTTTTTTTATATTAATTAAGTTTACGTTTTTTAATTTTTTAAATGTACATTGTGTTGCAGATTAGAGCTTACCAATGGCATTGGGGTCAGCCTCGTTCGACATCTAGGTCTACATCACTAGCAAGGAACCGTTCCCGCTAATGCCCATACCATTGCTTGGAAGTATGGTGTACATGGAGCAATTCAGGGAACCGTAGTTTGCAATTTCCGCAGGAAAATGTTTTTTGGAGACATCAATTGCCTAAAGTATCATCTTGCATGTATTGTTTGTCGGGACGTTGTGGTATGTCCCAATGTTACAGAAGAGGCAAAACGAGAGATGAAAGCAGAGCTGGCAGAGATGGAGGAGAAGAAACTAGAGAGGGAAAGGATGCATGCAGCCATAACAGAAGCCGTTAGACCTGGAATGGAAGAGGATTCAGAGGATGATGCGGCAATGATTGTGGGCTCTACTCGCGGTCCACGCATACGAACAGGAGAGAGGCACATTTGCCTCATCGAGTTCAAGAAAAGGCTAGGTGCATAATTTTTTGTACCAAGGAACATACCTGGGGCACAACCTTTGTTGCAAGGTACAAGCTGGAACAAGGATGCACACGAAGAAGCAAATAAAGCATGTGAATTTCTGGTACTACAACAACCTTCCCTTCAATGTGGCAAAGAGCCCGTACTGGGAGTACTTGGTGACAACATTGACAGTTGCAGGGAAAGGGTACAAGGCACCCTCTCCAAAAGACTTGAGTGGGAAATTGCTCAAGGGTGCAGTTGCAGATGCAACGACAATTCTAGAAGATCAAAAGAAGCAATGGCAGAAATACGGATGCACCATTCTTTCAGATGGGTGGACAGATGGAAGGAACCACACCCTCATTAATTTTTTAGCGGCTTCAAATGGTGAGATGGTGTTTTTGAAGTCAATTGATGCCTCTAACATAGTTAAAAATGCAGAGAATTTGAGTCTTATGTTGGAGAAGGTTGTATTAGAGGTGGGTATCCAGAATGTTGTGCAAGTTGTCACAGACAATGCAACAACATATGTGGCGGTTGAGAGACTACTACAAGAGAGACATCCATCACTCTTTTGGACTCCTTGTGCGGCCCATTTCCTTGACCTTCTTTTGGAGGACATAGGCAAAATTGATTGGGTGAGGCCGGTTATAGAAAATGCAAGAAACATAACCAAGTACATATATAATCACCCTTGGGTTCTCATCTTGATGAGAGAACACTTGAAGGGGTAAAAACTTGTGCGAGCCGGTGTCACAAGGTTTGCAACTAACTTCTTGACGTTGCAAAGTATTTCTAGTTTGTTGTCATCATTGAAGCAAATGTTTGTGAGTCAAGCATGGCTAGACTCACAATATTCAAAGAAAGTTGATGGAGAGAGGACTGCAAAGATAGTTTTTGATGATATCTTTGCAAAGAGAGCTATAGAGATCATCAAGTAACTTCAAACTTCAACTTATATTTCAAGTCGATTCCTTTATTTTAATTTGTTAAATTATGTATATTGTTATTTACTTTATTTGTAAGTTTGTAACTTTAAATTTTAATTTGTGTGTAGGTGTCAGAGCCATTGGTGAGGGTTTTGTGTTTGGTTGATGGGGAGCAAAACCCTATGGGGTACATTTATGAGGCCATGGATAGGGCCAAAGAGGCCATCCAAAACTATTATAGGGGGATATCGCCAGATTTGGTCCCTTTTGGGAGATAATTGATCGGAGGTGGAACAATCAACTCCACCAACCTATTCATGCAAGCAGGGTACTACCTCAACCCCAAGTTTTTCTTCTCTGATGGCTTCACAGATGTGAATGGGGAGGTTATGGAGGGCCTTTCAACATGCATTGAGAGGATGATACCAAAGGTTGAGACGAGGGACCTCATTATTTTAGAGCTGCAAAATTACAAGCATGTTAGGGGAGGCTCTTTTCTTCAGTGTTAGCTATCCGAGGGAGAACCATGCAATCACCAGGTAACAAAAATTAGAATGTTTACTAAGTTACTTATATGTTACAAGTTACAAATTTAATTTTATTAATTACTTATAAACTTTTGATTATCTTGTTTGTAGGTTCTTGGTGGGAGGATTGAGAGGAAATACCCCGCATCTTCAAAAGTTAGCCCTCAAAATTTTATCTCAACCTTGTAGTGCTTCTGGATGTGAGCACAACTGGAGTTTGTTTGAGGCCATTCACACGAAGAAGCGCAACAAGTTGACTCAAAAATGCCTCAATGACTTGGTTTTTGTGCAATACAATCTCTGGCTTCGCACAAGAAAAGTGGAGGCCACATCGCAGGAGCTTATTGATTTGGATGAGATAGATCCATACAACGAGTGGACTGGGCAAGAAGAGGAAATCCCTGCGTTCACAGAGGATGAAATTGCTTCTTTCGAGAGGGAAGCTATGGAGGGAGAAGCACTAACAGGAGATATTGGATTGGATGACATCTTTGGAGGTGATGCCGAACATGCAGCAAGAGGAGCCACCGGCCATCTACTACCAGGTTGGAGCCGCAGTCGCAACCTTCTAGGAGGAGTGAGGAGACGCAACCGAGTGTGGGGACTAGTAGAGGCAATAGACCCTCTCCCCAATATTTCTCTAGAACGGGGAAGAGGAAAATGTAAATTATTGTAAATTGTAACTTGCATAGATATGAAATTTATGATGATAATTTTCAATGACAATCATCATAAATTCATAACACTTATCAGTTGGTTGTTGTATTCGCATGATGATGCGATTTTGTATTGTATTTGTATTCAAATCTAATAGAAAACACTTCTCCAACATTTTATAGACTCATTTGATACATTTTGTAGCTATATTTTGCATAAAATTTATGTTTTTTAAAAGAAATTTGTGTATTTTTAAGTTGTGAATATTCCTGAATATTCGCCGAGTCTTGCCGAGTTTTTGCCGAGTCAATTTTTTTTGGGTTTGTCGAATATTTGCCGAATACGAGTATGCGAACTGGTAAACAAGAAACGAACCTATAATAGATGAATTGGATATGATGCCACATCATACACAATCAATGCCTTGGCATGCATCCAGAATAAGACTAATCTATTTTTTTTAACAAGTAACATGGGATGGCCCAACTTGAAAAACACCTCCCCTTTCCCATTTTATAAGCATCACTAGTTATACAATTAAATTTAGCATTGAGAAACTTCAAAACAATCATTATTCATAATTTAGAAAAAGTTGCACAAACTACATGATTAAGATTCTAAAAGACTGTCTTCCATACCTGCAAGGTTGCAATAGCTTCAACAGCCCCAGCTGCCCCTAGCAGATGGCCAATTAATGATTTTGTAGAGTTCACCTTCAGCTGCAAATATGAAATATCATAATTCAGCTGAACAAATATATTGAAAATGCATGAAGAAAGATCTTGAACATAAACAACACAAATGAATTTCAAAACAACAAATACAAGGATGTATGTGCACCTGAGGATTCTGACCAAAACATTGAATCAAGACATTGTACTCTCTCAGATCACCGGATTTCGTAGATGCCGCATGAGCATTAACATAGTTCACATCTTCCCTTGCTACACCTGATTGTTTTAAAGCGTTTTCAATGCAGAGAAGAATGCCTGTACCTGTATATCATATTTACCAGATTAAAAATGATCTTTCTGTCTATTTCTCAAAGTATGTATAGAAAACATATGATCTCTTACAACAAATTACCTTCAGGATGGGGCTCTGTCAAATGATAAGCATCAGAGGTGAAACTTCCTCCAAGAAACTCTCCATATATCTTTGCTCCTCTTTTCTGTCAAAATCATCAAAGGCTTACCAGAAATTAGTATCATTTTTCAAGATGATTTATACTTGTGCCGATAATAAATCAGGAAGATTGCTTTAGAGTTTCATCATCTTTACTCAGCTGCAGTGGTCCTCTTACCCACAATGTTATACCTTTGCATGTTCTAGCTCTTCAAGTAGTAATACACCTGATCCCTCTCCCATAACAAATCCGTCTCGATCCTGACAAGTGCAGTATAGAAAATTATATATTTAGCTTATAAAATCTATGTAAATTTTCAAATCATAATAGCTGGAAGCAGTTATTTTGCATTCCTTTGCCAGCAAATATGATAATTAAGAGTAATGTGAGTCAAATCCTGCCCCTCGTGGCAAGAAAAAAAAAAGGATTAAGGTTTATAATTGATGGTAATAGCACTCAATCCCAAAGCCCACATGAAATATCAGAATTGTGAGGATTTAAAAGTAACAATGGTTAAGAAAAATCAATAGGGGCCAAATCTCATACAGCATCCCAGGGACGCGATGCCTTTGTAGGGCTTTCATTTCTTTGTGATAATGCTCTGCAAGCTATAAATCCTCCTAAACCTGTAACACTATAAACATGTGATGATATTGCTATAAAGTTTGTAGTATGTACAGAGGATAAGAAAGCAATAAGATACATGTTCGTGTAATCTTCCTTCTATGGCTAAGTTGCATCTTTAACAAAATAACATATATCTGACAAGGATATTTTAATGCCATGAACCAATAAAGAAAATTCATATAAAATTGATATATGTATATGTGTGTATGTGTGTATACGTGTACACACACACACTTCACTGGACAACACACACACACACACACATATATGTATATATGCATACATACATATATATGAATACATATATACACACACACACACATATATGTATATATGCATACATACATATATATGAATACATATATATGTGTGTGTGTGTGTGTGTGTGTGTGTGTGTGGACATATACATACATATACATGTATGTGTGTGTGTGTGTGTGTCCAGCAGAACACAAAATATATTGATAAACCCATTACAATTCAAAAGTAAATATTAGTTGAACTAAAACAATTGGCAATAATTCCTGCAGCAGAACCTGACCACCCGTACCCGTTACATTCTGGTATACTTAGGCAATTACTGATCATAGAACTTGCAGCTTTCGAATTAATGGAGTTGAAAATAATAGGGGAATTTTGTCATATATAATCCAATAGTCAAACCCCAATCAAACAATGTACAGCTTTAGGAAGACGAATTTGATCATCTTGATCTGAGCTAGCCGGAAGCTACAAAAGTTCAAGTACCTAGTCTCAATGCCTTGTGGCACAATGTTTCTATGTGGAAATTGCATGGTGCAGGGCCCAGTCCAAGCTCCATCAGTTCATTGTACAAGAGTTAATAATACAGTGATCCTTTAAGTCTGCAAATGTGCAGGTTGAACAGGAATCCAGAAAAGTACTTTTATGAATATTTCATCCCAATTGTGACAGAAATGACAAGCTCCATGGTAAAGCTATGGAGACTCAACCCAGTTTGTAAATTAATTTTATAGGCTATACAGTAGGGATTCTTTTATCCATCTTGATCTGAAAAAACATACCAAAGGTCCAAAACTGCATCATTAAAAACCTGCTTGGCACTTGATCATGTAAAAATCCACAACAGGAATGCAAGTCTCCAAAAGGAATGTGTGCACTGCCATGAATGGATCATTTAAATCCATTCTCACCATTGTATTTAACAATAACATTAACTCTGAATTTCCTATTATAACATCAAATAAATTGAACAGTGACTATCACATGACCTCTTGTCTCTCAATAAATTCCTTGCTGCTTGAGGTCATAAAGTTTAAAAGAATCCTGTATGCATATAACTATGAACAAAACTGCAATACTTAAAACATGTCAAGGAACATTGTTTCCACTTCATTTGTGCTTAAGCTAGTCTAATATTTGGTATCAAGTTACATCACCTAGTGGCATTCCACCCATTGCTGATCCAATAAGCAGTTCATGCAAATATCTGATTATGTGACTAATTTTCCCAAAATATATGCTTTCTAGACATTTGTCCGTTCAATTAAAGCTTATGTACCAGCAGTGAGTAGATCTATCATAAATTGATCCATGCGTTCTTGAGACAACAAAACTTGGTGCAACCAATCCATTTAGTAGATACTAGAAATTGATTGTTCACTAGGAAATGTCTCTACAAATCATTGTGTAGCCAAAGACATTTTCAATTAATGATCCCTATGACTGCTAGAATGTTACATTCAACTATTCGAGGTCAAGTTCATTGCCAAAATTTAAATAGTCTAGTAGAAACTTTCTATGTAGGTTATTGTCATCAATTTGGACAGGCTAAGATTTTCTTTAATATTGGTAGCTTCTTTTATTTAATTGACAATGCCATACGTTATTGGGGCAGAGTGGGTCTCCTTCAGCATTCTGCCTTAAAATGTTTTGAATCACCTCAGATCTCTTACCCAGAATGTCCATCATAGCACGGGTTTATGTAGCTATTTCAAGATTGCAAGATCAATTATTTTGAGATTGCTATGGCCTCAACCTAGGCCCTGGTCATTTTGAAATGAGGCATAATGCAACTATGTAACTAATTACTAGAGTGAACAAACTATGAATGATTCAAGACACACAACTTAGGCCCTAAGTATGACCCTCAGATACAAAAAGCAGGTTGATGACGTCATTATTCTCAAAGTGATGTCATTACAACATCTATCTGCATGTACAAGATCATGCGTTCACATTATCACAAGTTTTCTGCACATCTTTTCAATCAAATGATACTAGCTACTTCACCTCTCGGTGCCAGCTTGTGTTATGTCCCCTTTTCTAGATTAAAATAATTACTAATATTATTTAAGTTGGGCCCGGTCATTTCTAATCTTTTGGTGCAGTAGCTTAATAAGCATGCACGCATTATTAAAATGAAAAGTATCTAATTTAAATACTTAAAGAAAAAATAATGGCCACCAGGGTGACTAATGTTAGCCACTAATCATTAAAACATTATGATACATATAAAGGCAACTTACATTTTATATATTATTTATTTAAGCCAAAGGTGATTTTTAATGTAAAATACCAATCAACGCTGGGAAATCTGTACATATCAAGTGTTACTTTATTAAAAGTAAAGATACCAGGCTTTCCAAAGTGGAGCACCCAGCTTGGGGAGAAGGCAAATGGATAATTACCAAGACAAGTTGCGACGCCCATTGGGGTTACCACAACCCTTCTTTGTGAGGTATCAGTCTTGTTGAAATTGTTACATTGGACTCCTCTACAGTGTATGTCTGATGCTAACAGCCTTCAGCTTTGCCAGCAAGTAGAGGACAAAACCCCTCCATTGCAATCTGCCAAGTTAGTGGGGACAAAATCGGCAAACTTGTCCATCTTCCGGTTACCGATCCAAGGACAGAAATTCCTTGGCCTTTGTTTGGGGTTTGTTTTTGACGAAAACCTTTAATTCGAATTCAAGAACATTCTCGAAGCCAGTGCTCATGCTATCCAAGGTAGACTCCATCCAAGTGAAATGCAAGTTGTGCTTCAGTTAGAGATATTCAGTTTCCAGTTCACCCATCAGGGCACTGTTCTCCAGATCGTGTATCTTTCAGTCTTCATTGAGATTTATTGATTTATCTGCCATGACTAGGAGCAGTCATTACAGATTTACATCAGATTATACAGCTAGTGGCATCAGTGCTCCATCTCCTAAGGGACAGCGAGTTTGAGGGATGTTATCCCCGTTTGGGGCCATTTCAATGGCTGACGTCACCCTTGGGGATTTGATTTCAATGTTGGTGTCATTTCAGTGGGCAGAAGTATGGCGTTTCAGTATGTATGACCGTCATTTGATCTCATCTTCCCATCTGAAGCGTCATTTGTGGGAGATTTGATGTATTCAGCCTACGGGTATTTTTTGATATTTTCAGCAAAATGGAATAGTAAATCTCACTGAAAGAAGCCCATATGACAACAAAAATGGCAACGAACATTACCAACACCAAGAAGGAAAAGTGAAATTGAAGTTAAATGTTGCTAATACCCTGGAGGACACTTAGTGGTTACTGACAAAAACAAAAAGATGCAGTTACCAGGTGACAGGAATGGGTATGCCATTTTTTAGAAAAATGGGATATGGGACAGGGAGATGGAGCATATATATATATATATATATATATATCCCATTTTTCTAAAAAATTATATATAAACAATGATATACAGCCTAATATAACCTATGGAAAATATTAATAACTTTTTTAAGTCAAGTTAAGATTTATATTGATATTTATCCTTGATTAGGGTCAAGAGTACAAAATATATTTTGAAAAAAAACACCAAAATGCAAGTCTCCGAGTCTCTGGTGGTAGGAGCCAAGTCTCTAGGCAACACCGCAAAAAGATGAGTGCTGAAGATTCAAAACTTTTGTTGTAAATTAGTAATGGTAAAAAAGAAGTCTTTGATATAATAAAAATTGCTAATGCTATTAAGTTTTTGCATCACCTGCAAAATAATGACCACCATGCCGGGAATATGAAGGGATCTAATGCAATGTCTGAGCCACACTTTTGGGGACACTTATCAGTCCCATAAACTAAGCATTACAGACAGTAGAGGAGGTAGTGGCTACTGAACAGATTTAATATTTTTTGGTATCAATACATACACTTATAGAACAAATAGACGAAATTAATTATGAATACGATTGTTGGATGGTTTGTGTGTGTGTGTGTTTTGTAAGGAGGTAATAAAACAAAATAGGGGGTGTGGTTCCAATACCAGATTTAGAAACTAGGTATTTTCTTCGGAAATATTGTGAGACCCTGCACAGCCCAACAATTGCTAGTTCAAGGGAATATGCTTACTTTTGAGGATGCTCTCCATGAGTTAGTTAATAGGATATGCATGTTTTTGACAGCCCAGTATATGTAAAGTAAGTAGTTTTGGGGTAATTTTTGAAAACGGTAAAGTTAGAGAATCCTGAATAAGGAGGCTTTTCTTTCCTGTATGTGTTTCTAGGCCTTAAAAATAATTGTTTGTAAGTATCACGAATCATAATATGGTATCTTTGACTCATGAGGGTTTTCTGACTATTTGTTTTATAGGTGGATGGTATCAGGGGTGTAAGTGTATTGGCAAAGGTTTGGTTTACTACTGAACTTGGTTATGATGTTGAAAGCTTTCACAAAAGGGTTTCATCCACCAAATATGTCTGACTTGACAGTGACCTAGAAGACAACCTTTACCTTCACCTTAACATTTTTATTATAGTTACCAAATCCAGCTGGATATCCACAAAATCTGCCTGGATCCAGATTTTTCAGCCCACCCAGATAAGTTCAGTCCAGATCAGCTCTGTTTTTATCCATGTATTTTAAATAAGTTTTTGGGCCAAAAAAACACCAACACCCTTGTATATTATTTAATATTAAATATAATATTTATTCATTTCCCACTGGATTTTTGGATTATTTTCCCTCCCGAACAGATCCGCATTTCGGACTTGGTAACTATGCTTTTTGTAGCAGCTAATAATTACTCACAAAAACTAGAAAAATCCCCGCAATTGAAAGCACTCCTTATGCCCACGGGGCAAATGACCAGTGACAAGACAAAAACTCAAAAAATCCGATGCCATTCCTTCAAAATTAAGAGACCCCAAAAAAGCTAAGGCCTTCCATTCTGGCAAAAAGCAAAAGTTTCATTCTCAAGCTCCCAAAGCCATGACGATTATCGGAGTAATTTTTGAAAGAGAAGTCCTCATTTTATAGTAAAATATTTATTTAACGCTAGTAGAACTACATTTCCAATGTAAGGCGACAAAACATTTGAGAATTTAAAGATGTGGAAAATAAAATTAGGATTCTGACCTGCAGCAGCATTAGTCTTCCGCCTTCTTCGACCAGCTTTGATAACATTGATTCGATTTCTCTCTACAAAGAACTGGGAGCCTTTGGCACATTTAAGCCCTGTAAAGGATAACCAGTTACCCTTGGACAGAACTTGGTTGTTATTCACACGTGGAAGTCGTCTTGAAGCTCTTCTCCCTTGGGGATTCGAATTGCCGCCATTGCAATCGGCCCAGCCACAGAGCGGAGCCACAATTGCCATTGTTGCCACCAAAACAGTAAAAGAAATAGATAAATGCTGCTAATGTATATAATTATGGGAGAATCTGCCTCTGTATTTCAAGTAGTTCGTAATTCGTGCCAATGTATTCCCTAAATTTTGCGAAAAACGAGGATTTAATCCCCGTGCTGTCCGTTCCGCGGATCCCCTGCCAAACGATGGCTTACAAAGATTTAAATATGCATTTCGAAAAGGAAAATACAAATACATGTTCTATATTTCTACTAAAATTTGTGCTGGGCTTCATTCAATGCTTCTGCATTGTTCTGATTTTTTTCCCACTGCTGGACACGATGAAATCTAAGGTCATTTGAAAACGAACGAAAATGAGATCATTGTTATAACGTGTCAACGAAAAACAGAGCACGTTGTCAATTCTTATTTGTTTAGAAACTGTCTTATTTGTAACGATTTGGCAGTTGCCACTCTATTCATATTTTTCCACTTCATTCATTGTTATCCTATTTATTAATAGACTACACGTGATGTTTTTGTACCGGGCTGGAATCTCAGTTTACATATCTCTGTTAATTCATAATTTAAAGAAAGCTCGGTTCTTTGAAATATTTATTTGAACATATTTAATTCATCACGTTTCCGAAACTACTGGAAAAGTAAATCAGAATTATTGATTTCATGGAAAGTAAGTATAGATTCAAATAAAAAGAAAACGTAAGCAGTCATCACTCTTTGAAGTATCGAAAAATTAGGGTTTACATCCTTATATGCAGGTTAAAATTATAATTTCTTGATTTTACAGGTTGTACGAAGGTACTTGTAGACTAAAATTCTTTCTGGAAAATACTGTGTAAAACTCAGTAAAGACCGTCAAATTCCATGCTTTACTATCTGTACTACTGATAAAGCGACACATAAAAAATGCAGTTGTGGCTTTAAAGAATCGTGTATGCCTCTGAATTTGTAAAATGTTTTGCACATGCGACATCAAACCAGTGTTAATCTACTATTGTAACAAATTTGCGCCTGTTTATTCAACAGAATTTTGTTCAGAAGGCTCTTATTTGACAAAAGCAAATAAATCCAAACCGAATTGTTCAGAATACGTTGAAAGCGATCATTTAGCGCGCAAAAAAAATGTTTACTGTAAAACTACATTTAGCATAACACGGCCAAACAAACATTGCGTAGTTCATATCTGTCAATCGACAAAAAGTATGGCAGATAAATTTAGCATCATGAAATTTCGAATTCAACACCAGAAGGAGAGGATAAACTCTAAATTCAAATTTTAAAAAAGAAAAACTTAAAAAATTATAGTCATTTGCTTTTACACATACAGGAGCACAAAGACGCTCGCTTCTTTAACCAGAGGAAATCATGAAGAATGTGCTTCGCTTTGCTCTTCCTTAGCCAACAAAATGCAACAATTTGAACACCGGAATCATCCTTTAAACCTAAGCCATTAAAAAACAAACGTATGTACCTGAAAAAAATGCCTGCAAATTAAACATTACTTCTCCCCTGCGATTTGAACCGTGGACTTTCCAGGGCCTATGTGCTTGAGTTCATTATTTTTTAGTGGGCTCTGCTTTAACCGGTTAAAATTTGAACACAAAAAAGACAAAAGAGATGAAAGGGGGTGATTATATTCTGAGAAGATGCTTAATCATGCTTACTATGTTCTTAACCAGAGTTCAGCAAACCGCTTTAACTGGTCTCCGCAGTTAGTTTCTTACGGGAAACCGCAGTTAGTTTCTTACGGGAAACCTTTGCTTTTTTCCCAAAGCAACGGGAACTTATATAGCAATTCCTCTACCTGAGAAGACACGTGGCAAGTGGAGGGTTGCAGGAGGGCCCTTCAATCTTTTTCTTTCGTAGGGGCAAATATAGTCTCCCACCACACAATCGTAATCTTTTCCTCTGAATTAAAAATACCCATCTCCATACCTCGGACACATCAATTTTCAGGAATTGTGAATTTCCTTTTAAGATATTTTTAATGTATTTATCTTAAAAACATTTGGGAGATATTAATTTTGAAGCGTTTATTTCGGATTTGTTATATATCATATTATTTTGTTATTATATTATTTATTTGTGAAATTTTTTTTTGTTAGTGATATATAGCCTTAATTTAGTTGTATTATTGCATTAGGTTTGATTAAATATTTTAAGAAAAAAATTGAGTTCTAAAACTACTCATGTTTAAAATATCATAATTTTTTAGCGATCTTTTTAAAGAAGAAGCAAAAATCTTGTGTGACTACTGACAAACAAATCTTCTCGAATTCAGGGCAAAATTGTCATATGATGGTCAAATGGATGTCAATTTTAAGGTCATCCAATTTTATTGACATCTCATAGTATTACATTCCACCAATATTGCAAGTTGTCAGTGTAGATTGTGCTTGATAATATAATCAACAACTAGTACAAATATCTTGAATACATTTATTTGAAAACATGGATAGATATCAATTTCCTTGTGTCTATTTTGGATTTGTCACGTAGTTTCATCTATTTAAGGGTTCCGCGTTGATTAACAAATTTGTCACCTTCTATACAAAATGGGGTCAAAACTCCTCTATATGCCCAATATATCACAATTTTTCTATCACCTTCTCTCAGTAATATTAAAAAATGCCTTATGATAGTCAAATAGACATCTTATATTAGGTCAACCATTTTTATTGACACATAATGATGCCCTTTGATGTAAAAAATATTATCATGAAGATCTTTATGAGGATAAGTTATATAATAATTACGCTAAGGTGTAACTACAATTATAGATAAGGGGATGGGACAAACCTTAAGTTTGACACCTATTTGACTGTCATATTATAATTTTGACCTAAAATTTGATGTTCATCCAACCATCATCCAACGTTTTTTCTTTGTGCTTGGAGAAAGTGATCAAAAAAATATGACACCTTGTGCATATAGAGGAATTTGGAGCCCCATTGTTTTTCGCTAAAAAGATGTTTTCTAGCACCTTGTGGTGGTGTGATGTGGGAGCACCTTGGTCCATATGCAATCTTGCATCAACTCAAAATAGTTAAGAGTTAATGTTGTAATGTGTGTGTTGTCATGATGGACTAAGTCATGCCATGACGGTCTACCTGAGGCCATGAGGATTTACCTGAGGATGCAAACGTCTACCAAAGCCACAAAGGTTTGTCAACACATCAGAGGTCTATCAAAATTGTGATGATCTACCAACACCACACAAAGTTTTAGATGGAAGTATGTGGTCCATAAAAGGGACCAAATCGACTCATCTTGTATGGATCTATTGGGCCTTGTTTTGTAACATTGTGTCGTTTTAGGAGTTTATATGGGTTTCAAATAATTATGAATAATGGGAAATGAATGTTTATTTGAATAATTAAGTATTATTTTTGGATGACGGTAATTAGTCATCTAAGTACTTAATTAAAGATTAAGTACTTAGATAACTAAATACCACCTTTATTATTATTAAATGCAGTTAGATTTTAATTGTACTATGTAATGTCTTGTTCTGATATTTTTAATGTTTGGCATCAAGTCGATTAGGACGACACCATCCTTAATCGATATGGTCATCGCACAACGATGATGTTGTGTTGGCGCCCATATGGAATAAGGGCGATGTCGCTCCTAAGTCAACTTGCGCGTTGCATTTTAACAAGGCTTGGAATGTAAATTATGTCACGTTGTGGTATTTGTTTTACGATTTGCGGGAATCATTTTTGAGTTGGCATTATTGGTAAAAAATTAAGGCTTAAAATCCTTGGTAAATGTGATTGGTAACATTAAAGTGGTGTGGTTTTATTTTAAATATTATTATTTTTAAATAAGATAGATGGGGGCCATATGGCCACACCCATTAAATGGTTTAACATATGTTTAATTGGAATTAAATTAAAATATTGTGTGGTCAAATATAATTTGTATTATTAAAACTTTGGTGATCATTGAATACCATATTTTTGGATAAAATTTTAATAATTTCTAAATCCACTTTAGTGGACATTCACGTAGATGGGGGAAGATTGTAATTATTTGTTTAAATATTCAATTTTTTTGTTGAAGGGGGAGATCCCCTCCCACGATGGACCATGGACTTCATTCACCGTCCACTTGGTAGATGATTGTAGAAGAGAGTAAATGCGATAGGGTTTTTGGGATGTGTGGAGAGAAAGGGGGGAAAACTGGAGTTTAGTTTTTGCATTCATTCGACTTTTAGTTTGAGCTCCAGTCATGGAGACACTCTACCAAATTTTTCACTGCATGTGTGGAATCGATTTTTATGAAGAAACCCTCTATTTTAATGAGGAATGAAATGTGGAGGTGTTGTTTTGTTTTGGAGAGCTTGAATTTTTGGCACTCAGAGGAAAATCGATTAGGGTTTCAGAGAGCAGCTGGAAGCAAAAACAAAGGCACAAATTGTTTTCAGGAAAGGGTTTACTCTTCTTGCTTCTCTGGTTTTTGATTACATAAAGAGATTGTTTCTCTTTGTTGGGTTTTTTTTTTGAATGGATTTTGGAAAATATATTGTGAATCAGGTTTGAACTTTGTGGGTTCTTCCAAAAAACGTATGGCTTTGATATGGGTTTTTTCTTCTTTTCCTGCTTGTTGTTTTGGTTGAATGATAATGGTATTCTTTTCTTGATACAAACCTGCCTTGTTATTTCCTTACAAATAAATCAATTGTTCTCTGATTTTTATGGGTTTTTGAGAAATCGTTTGGTTATAGAGTTTGTGGAAATAAACCTATGAAGTTTTTGGGTGATTTTCAAACTGGTGAATTCTTCATGAAATCGTATGGTTGTGTGGGTTTGTGTTTAAACTGTGTAGATTTTGGAAAACTGTATGGTTGGTTTTGTGGAATACTGGGTAAAAAAATTATCTTGTGGGTTGTAAACTTTGGTTAATATTCTAAATCTTTTGGGATTCAAACCTATTTTTCTTATAAATACATATCTGTTTTTTTCATATTTCCTATGGTGTATGGGTTTGGAAAATAATTGATTTATTTTTTTGGGTTTGACTTTGGAAATTTTCTTTAATAAATTGTATGGGTTGTTTTGTTTCTTGCTTTTATATCTTTGAATGAAAATGGATATATTTGGATGTGGGGTTTTGTTAAATGTTGTGAGAAAATTTTGAATGGTTTTGTGAATTTGTTGATTGAATTCAATTCGTCAAAGAAAGCTTGCTATTATGAAATTGTATTTCTATCTTGCTGTGATTACGGGTTTTATTGTCAAAAAAAAGAGTACGTATGAACATTGGGAAATTATGTTTGTCAATGCTAAGTTGTTAAACCTTTTTATATTCAAAGCTAAATTGGAAATGTTGAATTAACCTTGTGGTGTTTTGAAAAGGTATGTTGAAAATTGTTTGTGGGTGTAAAACTTGTATTGATTAAGAGATATTAACTTTTGAAATTTGATCTTGTTTACTTCCCATATGTTAAATAAGGTGTTTTCTTATGTTGATTTATTGTTATTTTTATAAGAAATGAAGTTTATTGGTCATTTATTATTGGAAAGAAAATTAGTTGAAATGTGTTGTTTTCATTTTGTTATGAAATAAAAATGTGATACTATTTATTGGCATGAAAAGAAGAAATGAATCTTTGCAGTTCTTTTTATTGTATAGATGCTTAACCTCTTGCAGGGACATTTGGAAAATGTTAATAAAAAAAGGTAAATGAAGTTGATGGTTCAGCTGGGTAAGATTATTTCTTATCATTTTTTTTATTTATCTTGAGATCCTAGTGACTCGGAGGGTTGGATCATTTGATCCATACCTTTTCATTTTATACATTTATTTCATTATTTGATTCAGATTATTTAAATCTACTTTCTGGAAAATTTTAAAAGTGGAAAATACAAGGGGAAACTCTGTCAAAATTTTGTCAGAATTCTATACTTAGTCATTTTTATGGATTAAAATTATGTGGATGATTTTTTATGGCATGAGAATTATTCTGCGATAATGTTGATGCAAAACAGATTTATTTTTCCTTGAATGTTAGTTAGACTTAAATTCGTTGATTGGATTGATTCTTGTGTGTGCAAAGATAGTGGATCCGAAACAGATCGGGATCCTGAATCCTCCACCAATCGCATGGTTTGCGATTGAAGAAGCGGGAGGATTGTATGCAAAGTGGTCCTTTGGGAACGCTTCACATATATTCCCCACGCCTCTTTCATCACCAACTATGGGATTTCTGGAGGATTCTAGCTCCCTAACTGTTGTGGAAACATTACCTTTGCAATGTTAGAGTTATAATAAAGTTATGATGATTAATCTACTTTATTTGTCAAAAACTTAGTTAAGCAAGTAGATTAACTTCTTCCAGTTCTTTGAACTGACACCCCCAAAACAAAACAGTGTCGCAGGTTTTGTGATGATGCATGGACATTCTATCACCGGCTTGTGAAGAACGACGTTAGACTTGATGATTTTATTATGGATCTTTGATCCTATTGTACTTGTAATTTATGGATATATAAACTTGGCTTGGACAAGATGTCCTTTGTACTAGTCCATTTATGGACAAGACTTGTAATATATAAATGTGTTGGCTGATTTCTATATGTCTAAATACATTATCGTGTTATGGGTTTGTGTAACTAAACGATATATTTGATAAAGTTAAGGTTTCTCATATTTAACTATCTTATGATTATAATAGGTATGGTTTATGTTAATAAAGATATACCTCATATCTAGTTGACTCTCTCCATTGTTGTAAAGAGTTTTTATGGGTAAAGGAAAGAATATCAAGTGAGATATAAAACTGTAATTTGAAGGGTAAAAATACATTGAAGTTAGTCTTAACTTTAAAAAGATTAAAATCTGATTATGGGTAATATATTGGTCCAATCTATAGTGTTGTTCATTAAGTAAATATATTTGAGAAAATCTAGTCAAAGATTTAAGTGACTAGTTCAATTCAAAATCAACTTAAAAAGTAATAAATTTGAAAGGATGTTGGCTCAAACAAGAAAAAGGGGTGCCCATAGTAATGATAATAATATATTCAAGACTAAAAGTGGTTCAATGTTAGTAATAAAATCTACCTTGGTGAATAAGATTAATCAATGAAGTATAAGACTAGTCTTAAATGATACTAATCTAGTCAACCATAGTTGAAGGAATTTTAAAAGAAGTATGATAAACTCATCATGTAAATTAGTTTATTACCTTGTAAGATTTAAAGGTTATATAAATGAATTCATCATACCTTTGTATTGCAAAAGAAAACCAAAGTTAAGTATTACACTAGCTTTAAATAAGATATGAGAGCTCAGTCCTAATAAAGTATAGTTATGCTTGATTAATGGTTAATGAATCAAGATATACTAAATCATGACATTTTAAGGTTAATAAGACCTAATGGAATCTTGACTAAGGGTTTAATCATACCTTTTCTATTAAAATGGTTAGAACGTATGGATAGGCATCAAAGTGATAATCACTTTGTGATCTTATCCTTCTATCCAAAGTAAATAGACATTAAACTATATTTCACTAAGTAGTTAATTAAACCATGAAGGTTATGAAACCTTGTTTCTATTAACTAATGCACTGTTGTAGGCTACCTATGAGTAGCCCATAGGTTGCTTAATGTGGTAACATATTAAGCATTAAATTGGCCTCCTGTAGGTAACCAATAATAGGCATTGGGGTTCCTTGAACTTACGTAGTGTGAACTTGTTAGAATTCAGTAAGTCTTAATAGGTTCAATTACATAAGTAAAATGAATCTAGATAACTGTGATGATATGATTGTGAGGTGATGGGAAGACAAGTTTAGATGCTATGTGCACTCGTCTATACTAAGTGTACATAGTACAACTAAGAAACTTTGGCCAAAGTAATGTGCTTGCTGGGTACATTGTCTAATCACTGTGATTCCTCAAATCCTGAAGTGTAGGATACATGATGGAGTTTTACTAAATGAAACTCTAGGTAGACACTAGAGGATCAGTCACATGTTCTCACTACCATAGTGTGGTAAAACCAAGTGAGGCTAAGTATGAACATTCAAATGAATGTTAAGGGTGATTGTGGAGATCAGGGATAATTAACCCTTACAACTGGATGAGGTTTATCACTATGTTATAGGATGGATTAATTTATTAAGACATGTTGCATAAACTAGCTTTAGTCAGTTACTTGATTTAATTATGCAAAGGAATGTCTAGTTTGTATGTTTGGTTTTGTTTGTAACTCTAAGGGTTGTGTGGTCAAATACCACTCTTAATAGAGTCCCCTTTCCATGTTTGTATCAATTTAGTATTTGGTAAAGGTTTTATTTCCTTATGAATGAGGCATGAGAAGTATTTTGGTTTTCCACATTTGCGATATGGGTAGAAAATCATTATAGATATCTCCCAACAAGCATTTGTTGGGTAGAAGGTGTGAGGACACACAACAAAGCATTGCATGTTTTCTAGATTTGCAAGTGTGGGTAGAAAATTATTGCTCGCATATTCCACCATAAAGGTTATTTGGTAGAAGGTGTAAAGGTTGTAGATATTTTGGATCTCTTGCTCTTGAGGGAACACTAATGGAAAATTGGAGAATAATTTTTGGGAGGGATCAAACAAACCAAGGTGTAAGACTTGATGACTTGGTCAAGTTGATGAAAATGAATTTGAAACATAGTTTAGAGGCCAAGGAGACCACACAATATAGAGGCATCATGGTGGAAGATATCAATGTTTATAAGGTGGCATTCGTGAATCCAAGGGTACCAGTTATAGGGGAAGAACAAGAACCACAAGTCAAAGGGCTAGAAGAGAGACTCATACACATTATTGGTAAAATGGGGAGTAATCCTGAAGTGGATACCTTAAGTTTTTTTATAATTCTGGAATTAAAAGAGCTCATTGATTTGATAACATAAATTGATAAGTATTTTGAGTATGAAGATATGGAAGATCCCAATAGACTCAATTTCGAGTGCATCAAACTATAGGATCATGCATCTCTTTAGTGGAAGCATGTACAGATGGAGAGGGTGCATAGAGTAAAACTGAAGATCAAGACTTGGGAAAGGCTAGTGGAAAAAATTAAGGCCAAATTCTTACCCACAAATTACCATCTCAACTTGTTCAAGAGGTTGCAAAATTTTCAACAGAGGAAATGTAATGTGTGAAATAATACACTGAGGATTTTAATAACTTACCATTCAAGTGGGTCATACGGGGGATGATGTAGAGGAAATCTCATGGTACATGAATAGGTTAGATCTCTCGATCTAGGATGAGTTTGTAATGATCTAGGTATGATTCTCGGAAGAGTCATGTCAACATGCACTGCAGGAAGAAGATAAGTTATTGTGTAAAAAAATGTGTGACCTTGGAAAAGAAAAAATTCCTGCAAGGTCACAAACAAGGTGGAAGTAGGGGGATTTACATAGAATATGGTAAGGGTATAACTTCTTCATGTAGTAAATAAACACAAATGAAAAGAGAAAATTATTCTAGGGGATGAGAATCCTTTGGATGTGGAGGTGGTCGTTGATTCAACATCACATGTTTGAAGTGTGAAGAGTAAGGGCATTAAGCTTTTGAGAGCCTGCATGCAAAAAATTATGGCAGAAGAGAGTGAGTTAATTTGATGCTCCCATTGCACAATTAAGAGAGAGTGACACATTAACATATTATAGAGAACTAGACATGGTCAACTCCTTCATGCAAAACCTAATATGATAGTAAAAAGTGGTGACTATTGATAATAAAGGTTGGATAGTAATCAATAAAAATAAAATGGAATCTAAGAATCAGTAAAAATAAATTGAAATCTAATAATCAAATTCATAAAGTTATAAAGCTCATTTCTAATGATAAGCCCCAATATGTTAAAAATATTGAATTTAGTCCCCCCTCCCCAATTTGATATTTAAAGTCAAAATTCCTGAATTCTAATTGTGCAATATTTTACCTCTCATGTTGAGAAATTCATTTCCAACCCTCCACCATCCAAGCACTCACACAACCTAACTTACAACAATGGAAATTAACCAATGGGAGAGGATGGGGGAGTGGTGCTTTAAAAAAGGGAGATTTTTTTATCGTCTATATAACATGACCTAATTTCCCTTCAAGAAATCATGGAACCTCGGGCCTTTCCCTGAAATACCGAATTGCTTTCACATTTTAATTTTCTCATCCTCTACGCGCTTCAAATTCTCTTTCCTTGGGCCCCTTCGCATGTTTCTTGGCCCCTTTACTACGAGCTTTTCATCCTTTGAAATACAAGTGCGGCCTCCCTTAACTCTCATTGAGTGCACAAGTGATCCCCTCCGCGCATGTGCAGAATCAAAAAGCCTTGTGTTTGCACAAAATTCCAGTCACCCAGACAATATGCATGGCAACCTCCATCGTCTAGCCACAGCATTTCGTGGCCTTACATACATGCTCTTGCACGCACCTCTTTTGTCTTTCATGCCCCTTCTTTTGTCTTGTCCCATCACATGCGGCCTGCATTGCACCCCATTAAATATCACCATATCAGTATCTACAACCCCTACACATAACCTTGCATGGTGTCCCTGCAACCCACAGCTATACCCTGTTGTGCAATGTCATGTGGACTTATTGAGATCACCGTAGCATTGCTCCACATACGCTCCCATGACAGTTCATGATCTATCATGTTCAGCCTAGCATTCTAATCCATAGTGCAGCCATATCATGAGTCCTACAGCCTCCCAATGCTCCGTGGCACCTAAACTTACCAAGCGACCCACCATACACTGCACGCAATCCCAAATAGCGACTTTGTAATTCTTTGCCGCGGTTGTAAAATTGGATGAAATATAGCCCACTTGGGAAAATCTAACATCTAACACTTAGTTTTATCAAAGATTTATATTACACAAATACTATACACGCATTCGCTATACCTCAAAGGACTGTGCAAGGAAAGTGTTAGAGACTTTTCTAAGGAGCACAGTGCACATACTTGCACACACACTGTGCAACCTATGAAATATCAAGAGTACGTGCAATTGTGTGCAAAATAGAGAGAATGGAATGCCGCTAGCAAGCAGCAATGCGTGCACAATATGATAATATTTAGATTACATGTGCTTTGCATTCATAATACTAACCATGTGCCTTTTCATGTGCTCCAAGTAGGAAAATGAAGGCATCATCTGCAAAAGTTCCAAAGGGCACACAATCCTGCAAAAGCATGTCATGCAAAGTCAAGACAATGATTGCACAAGAATTTAACCATATCCCATCGTGCACAAATAAAGGCTCCGAATCATGAAATGAAGCCTGCGTGTTGCCAAACACAACGTAACACGCAAAAGACAAACAATGCTTGGTCCGCTGAGAAGACAAAACTTGCCTCAAAGATCAATAATGTCGCCATTTTCGATACCACAACAGTGCAAAGCTGACATTTTTGTTAGAGAATCAGATCATGTCCACTTTGACAATGTTGGAAGGATGGAGAGATCTCCTTGGACACTCCATTTCAGAGAGTAGGTGCCATATGAAATGCACTTAATGAAGATTGACTTGTGTTTCAAGCTTCCACTATGCGCCACATTGCATTGAATGCTGTCAGAACCAAAGATCATATATGATATTCTCCAATTTGCCCAAAGGGGCATTCAATTTGATTTGAATATGTAGCTAACCGTCACTTGATTTGCTAGGTGTGCGCGCGATTGGTAGTAGGATGCGACCATTTTGTTATTGAATGCCATGTATTTAATTTGTCAGACTCGTGCACTGCGCCATGTTGGTGACCGGTCATTTATTATAACACATGTAATTGTGCCCAAGTAAGTTTTGGTTTTCCTATGAACACCCAATTGAAAGTCTATGTTATGGTCAAAGCCTTGTAGAAAGAAATGTATAAACATTTTTATACATTTGCTTTAGTTTTCTTGTTTTCATACTGTGTGTTTCGTCTTGAAAGTGATGTATATGTGCACTCTTTCCATCTAACTGGAGTAGATCCCCTTTGAGTATTAATTGACATATCTTTCTATGATTGCTTTTGAGGTAATGCTTGCTTCTTGTGTGTCCAACAACATTGCATCCCTATTTGCTCTATAACAAATTCCTCAAGACTCTTGCACTTGCTCACTGTGTTGATTGAGCGAATGTTGGTCTAAGCATGGGTATGGTTTCTCGGATCTATCTTCACCAACCGGAAAGGGGTTCTCTTCCATGGCACCAGATTCGTTTCTCTTTCTCCCTACCCTTCTCTCTTTTGCACTTATTTATAAACATTGTTAGATTATATTTAATATAGGACTAAAGATTGTAATCAAATTATGTTGCTAATATTTATTATTACAAGTTATACTCATTGCATAGTAGCCCTTGCTAAGCATAAAATTATGTGATGAATGACCCATCAACCACTGTACACCCACACTAAACCCACAAGGTTGAACCCCCTATGTTTTGTTAGGGTACAATTACACTAGAACAAACCATAATGAACCAAAAAACACACCTCAAAATAAACAGCTAACATTAGTCATCTTGAGATATTCCCATAAAATTTTATGGCCACCAAGACCTGGTGAGAGTTAACTTTGGGAGATCATGCACGCAATCCATTACATAATAAATTCGCTAAGCACGCCTTCCTTTCAAAAGAGACAAATCCTAAAATGTTTGCATGGGAATTGGTCTAGGGTTTCTCATGTTAGTGTGCACCCCCTTTTTCTTCAAAGCCTCAACATTTTTAGCATTAGAAAGGAGAGGGAGGCATGTCACTCATAGAGATCAAAATTTATGGTGCTATAAGCAAGGCATTATTCTCACATGATACATAGTGCACTGATATCTTCAATAATGTGAAAATTGTCCATACAGGGGCATGGGGTTTTGGACTTTTTACCATGCATCTATGAAAATTTTCCCAGCCCATCATAGTTATGGGATGGTTAGGAAAATTTTATGATCTTATAGCTTTCCCAAGAGTCCAACATGACCTACCCAAATTTTTTTTTGAATGGTTTCCAAAGTATCTATATTAACAAGTCATAATTGTGGAGGAGCACATCATGGCCTTTAAATATGTTTTATTTGGAGAATCTATCAACCATGAAGATGTCACATGGCACATTTTTCTAGTCCCTTTGGTGAAACAACATACTAGTGGTATCTCTAATAACCACTTGGATCAATCACATTTTGAGGTACCTTGGAGACTATTTTTCTTAATTATTTTGTAATCTGCAAAGATATTGTAGTGTTGCACTTTTATTTTGCATCTTCTCATAATGGAGAAAACAAAACTATGGGTATTTTCATCACCAATTTTCATCAACTCTACAAGAGGTTTAGAGATACCTTTTTCCATTGTAGATCCTGTCACCATTGAAATCTATTTGTGTGCACTGGATCCCTTATTTTCCATGCTCATAAGGTAGGACCTTCATGTGATTGCCTCTTTTTCCTTAGTTTTCCATGATTTTTTCCAAATAGACATCCTTTATGATGTTTTCCTTATGACATGAATGTGACACCAAATATTGTTTTCCATTTTATTCATTGATTAGTACAATTACTTATGTGATGCATCATAGGCATGTCATTACAATTGATGATACTAATATTGCTTCTAATGATGCTTTTCGTATGCTTTACATTCAATATTTTTTTTGTTCTAAGCCCCATCCATAGTCTCTTGATTTATTGTGGCTCTAAACACAATCAGTGCACATTCAAATTTTTTGCATCACTAGGATTTACTAAGCAACATATGACCTTTAATACTGAGACATATTTTAGACACATTGTTCTCCCCCTTAATATTGGAAATGCTACTATTGTTATACATTTCATAGTTATTACTTCCCTTGATTCATGTGATGTGCTTATAGGATTTCCTTGGTTTTGAAAACTTAATGTTATACCTTCTATGATACGTCATTGTGTTAAATTTATCTATGACAATCAAGTTAGTATGGTTAAGTTTGTTGTGTATGAAACTATTTACCTTAATCCTTTTGTTAAGGAAACACCCACTTCTATATCCATGTCTAGTACTCATACTCATGCTACATATAAAGGATCCACTCCTCTCAAACATTCTCTTAGCTATATTAGTGGAAGTAATAAAGCTCCTAAACATGTCGTATAGCCTCGTCTTGATACTACACATCCTACTCCTAGTATGCATAATGTGAATGTGATGTCTAACCCTCCCACCCCTAAAAATTTGGATCCTCACCCTGTGTCGATGCTAAAATTTGCTAACTTGTCCTTTTGCAATGCCAAGTTTGGCTATGATCCCTTCCTAAGGAAAATGTTTACTTTCATAATCCAATCAAGATATACCTCTATCTCTTTCATGACTTTAAATCATCTTTACTCTTTGATTTGTCATCAATTCAAGAAATATTATTTAATCAAAGTAGTAAATTAGCCTTGTACATCATCCAAACAAATTTCTATTTTTCACCATAGTCCCTTTGTCTAAGACTGTACAAATTTTAGTGAGGATGTGAAATCTGGTCCCTACCAACTTGTATAGTCCTTGAAATTTCACATTCTTATGACTTTTTTTTCAATTTTAATATCTTTATTGTGTTATTTTATCTTCCTAGGGCTTGACCTTATTAGAATATTTCACCTACAAAAGGCTATATAAGACGAGTCAATGTCACTTTATAACTCGCCTAACACTTGTTACAAATCTCATATTACAAATATCATTCTAAATCACTCAAGGGTTTCCTAAATTCTCAAATCAATTACACATCAATTAGAATCAGTCCCTACTACAAATCCTAAAGCACTCAACCAAGTCAAAGAGTCTAGCTTCTATCCATTTCCAAGCATGCAAAATCTCATAGAGTCCATGTCTTAGCAAGAATAAAGTCACTCCAAACATTGTTTAAGGGTTTCAAGAAAAAGGGTTAGGTCACATAGGTGAGGTACACCACATCACACTACTACCATACGTTGGGTACATTTTATACTATATAATTATCATCAATATCTTTGTGTCAAGAGACACGAGGGAACCCATAAGGGGTTGTCTTAGATCACACTGCACACTTTACACAATGCACCTAGGAGAACAACATGAGGCTTGATCCACACATGAGAGCATATAGTACAACATTTGGATTAGTTCAACTAGTCGAGGTTGACCACTAATGGATAGTAATCCAACCTCACCACACAGACATGATTTCTCCTTTTGGTTTGTCTAATGCTTTGATGAAGAGTATTGTAGGTTTATAGTGGTTTCCACATTTTTCACAGGTGATTACAGGTCATCCTGAAGTTGTGCGAGTAAGAGTTACATACAATCGAAGGTACATTTCCAATCAAGTGAAGCACATAGAAGAAGTTTAGATCCCAAATTCATGAAGGGTCCAAAGATTGTACAATCCATGTCAATGACCATACAATTCCAAGTCTGGACCATACAAAAGTTATATTCGGTGTCATGCCCTTACTCAATTTCTATTTCCATATAACTTAGATATAAAGTATCTCCAGTTCTTAAACTACCTTTTCCATCTTGTTTGTGCATCTGAGATCTTCTATGTTCTAACATGTAAAACTAAGTATTTTTCTTCTCTTGAGCATTTGAGCTATTGTTTATCATTTATAATATATGCAAGTATTACAATACCATTATTCTAGTCTATGAATGATTAATTGTAAATTGGCGAATTAATAAAATAATCTCCTTGTTAGAAACCTTACATCCCATTTATCGTTGTACACTTCCATAACATAAATTTAATTGGGGTGTAAAAAATTGGTGAAACCTCCATAACATAGATTTGAATCAAATATATTGCTCAAACCCTAGTGACCACAAGGTTTCTTATTATGATATTGGGATATTTTGAGTTATATTCTTATGTGTCATCATGCCCGTTCCTTCAATATTTTATGATCTTCATTTCAAACCTAAGGGATCACTCCCTAATTCTAGTATGAGTCATTATCCTTCTAACAATGTCCATGCCCATATCTCGTCTAACAGAGGGGGTATATATGATGGTTTTACTTGTTTCGTGACTAATGAGGTCCCAAATTACATTGATATATGAGTTGAATATATTCCTCCTAGCTCAGAAAACATCCACCTCATAGTTATTCACATCCTTCGACCTCTATGGCTACTGAAGTTAATGTCATTACAACACGTCACACTAAGCAACCAGTTGGGGGAAACCGACCCTTGCCTATACCATCCAAATGGAGTATCCTCTGTTAAATTCTAGTGCTACATTCAAAAGGGTTTGCATATATTAGAGCAATTAAATAATATACACACTAAAATATAACTTCTAGAACTATTGAAAAAGGTTTACCTTATTTACCACAAGGATACTCTTATATGATTACTTTACAATCTTGTTACCTTATCCTCCTACTACTTGAGCCTATGCACTTTTGCATATATTATGGTAACATTCAAAGTTATGGATAAGGTTATCACGTTTAGCCTAGATAATATCCCACATACTTAATGAGGTTGAACCTATCAAAACACAAATCAATGTATTCTTTATTCATCATTGTTATGACAAAATTTAGTCCTCAATATTTTCCCTAGTTCTTTGATTAAAATTGGAATTTATACGCATACAATTGACACAACCATTACTATCAATGATGTTATTTTGCAATAACATTAAACTTGATCCATATTATTGCTCTATTACTTTTGAGTCTCTTGGTTGACCCCAAGAAGTTTTCCACTACATTTCACATCATGGCCACATATTTACATTGCAATATTCTTTTGGGTCATCATTACATCCATGCTATGTAATTTGTAGACATCTAGTATGTGATCAATGTCTCGGTTCATCAATGATGACACTCTGAGCATGTTGTGGTTGTTGACCCAAATCCCTTCAAATACTGAAAAGTTGACACCACATCTTCTCAAGTACTCGTTATCACTCTTCCTCAACAACCCTTACCTATGGATAAATTACCTACATATATCATAGGTGAATCCAGTCATGGATATGATACTACCACTCATATCCCACATATTGATTTCATCTAACATATATGTTTATATCACTACTTCTCACTTTGGTTTACTTTGATTCCATCTATGTAACACTCCTAACCTAGTAGACAATTCAATGCTACAAGATAGTGTTGATGATTATTCCTCTATTTTACATAAATGATGTTGATAGTATTGAACTTACTGATGAAAACTTGCAACAATTGGTTACTATAAGGGGCATCTCATTCAATGAATACCTCAATCTATGTTCCATTCTATTTTCGTTTGTCCAAGCTACTTGCAGTCACTACTCAACTTAGCCCTCTTGTCATCAATGGATAGATTTGTCTTGGTTTACCCCAACTAATCATTTTGACGGGTACACTTATTCCATAGTCTATATGCCATTACTGACATTCTAGTTTAATGACTAGATGCTAGAGGGTTGATTGGTAGTTTTATCACTATCTCACTGCAATATTCTTGATGCTCCATAGGAGGTCCTACCTAGATAGTGAATGTATCTTACACCCTCTACTAATACATATGCTACTTCTCGAGATTCATTCTCTACTTAGAACTCTTTGCTCGATATTATCTCACTACATGCTCACCATATGGATATGCATTATTGTATATGGACATTACACTAATCACTTGTAAGATCCTTTGTTACTAACGATTACTATCACCACAAGCATTTCTAGCATTGACTATTACCCATTATGGATCACATCTCTGATGCCCCTTAGGAGGAAACTGATACTATCTTGTTTGATCTCTGAGTTCCACCTTACCATTTATAATCAAAGGAGCAATCATTGCATATGTTTGTTACAACTCTATCTCAACATCTTTTATTTAGGCCATTTTTTTGGTGACTCTTCCCATTATGTATCTTTTCATTCCCCTATTTACCATTACAATAAGCTCTCATCTCTTATTGGTTACTATGTTAAGTATTTACACTAATGGCACTTTGTAGCATGTTTTCATTACAGCATGCACATTTATTACTTACGATAGATATACTCACTTATTTCGCTAGACTCTAGTCAACACACCCCCTTGTGATAATTCTATTAGCACACCTTCTAGAAATGCATACTACTCGAGACCATTGGTCTTTCTTCCCTATGGATCTTCTATGACATATGTCATGTCTTCTACACATGATGTATTACATGACCATTATTGGATCTCTTCTGACACTTGTGGGGATCACATGAATCCTTCACCCTATGAGTGTGATGTGTGTCTTCATGAGGATCTTATTGGATATCTCTTTTGCCACCCCTTTTTTCTATGTGTGTAACTATTTTAAAAAACAATTCAAATAATCATCCATAATAATCATAAACATTCACATCTTTTCACGTAAATACAAAATCAAGGGACATTTTTATGGTTTGATTGGCTAGCTTGTTACTTTATATGTGTTGTTTGTCACGTTGGTTTGATATATATCATATCTTTTCTATACACTCTTTACACACTTGGGTTCATGAGGTAAATTGAGCTTGATGTAGGAAAGACATGAGATGATACATGATGACATATACCAACTCAGTTCCTTCCTGTTGACACTACTCTTTGGGGGCATCTCCAACACTAAATAGGTACTTATTAGGTAAAACATTTTACTATAGGTAATTATGCATTGTATTTTACCTTAGTTACCTTTTTACCATAGGTAAGTTAGTTTTTACTATTTAATATGGTAATTAGGAAGTTATTGTGGGTAATTAGCTATATGATTGTTGTATGGGTTTTATAACCATTTTGTTTTATATTCACGTTGGTTTCTTGTTGGTGTACTGTTACACATTTATAACCATTTTGTTTGTAATATTGGTTGTGCAATACATCTATATTGCAACCTTGAATTTCCATGTATTTTGATTTCTCCTCATTATTAAATTATAGAAAACTACCTCCCTGTTTCCTCCAGTATTTGTTATCAGAGCTTGAATTAGAGCCTGCACATTTAGTAGAAGTTAGAAGTACGGTTGTAATAGAGTGTGACAAGTTTCATAGAATATTTCCTGCAGGAGAGTTTGTATTGCCTCTGGCAACTTCCCAAACCCACCCTTGCATCCCCGTAATTTTTTGTTTCCAATTCAGATAGTTTACATATTTTTTCTATACAATGGGCAAGGAGGGCTCCCTAGGTAGTGCCTCCTACACAAGCTACTATGCAGGAAAAATTTGGTTCAATAAACTATATTTTTCCTCCCCAATGGGGGTTTTGTCACTAAACTTAGTGACTGAGTTAGTGATAAAAAAACTCTAGCCTTCTAATGTATTTGGCAGGACAAACACTATATTTGGATGCCAAACAATCTGTGTTTGAAGCGAGTTGAAAGAGCGATTTTCAAACTACGTTGTTAAAAAACCTTAGTGAGCTGGTGATTGAGTTGCATGTGCAAAGAAATCTAGTTTTTGTAATTTGTGTGGTTTATGCATTTGAGAAATGGGTCGGGTTGAGTAGATTGAGACATGCAAGCTGGCTAATTAGAAAACACGTCAGTTTCAAACATGCATTGAATCATTTGAGCCCCTGAAAAACTTCCATCGAGAAAAATGGTGTTTCCCCTGACCCACCGAGATGGATCCCCTACATCTAAGTTACATTGGAGTCTTAGTGGGTGAGTTGCATTTACATTGGGCCTAGCTCTAGATTAAAATGTAAATGCTAAATAATAAAATGAAATGAAATGAAAGGGGAAAGGTACTTACCTGATTTGGACTTACCTCACAGTGATCTGGGATTGAACAGAGTGATGAAATGGTAGAACAGGATGTGACAATGAACCTCAAAAGATAAGAAGCAAAACATAGATCTGTCTAGACTGGGGTGCCCTGGGGAAGGAAAAGGGCACCTAAGGCACTCTGGTCTATAATCTGGGCGCCCTGGTCTATGGAATAGCTCAAAATCTAAGTATGGTATGGTCATCAAGCCTTTGCAATACTTCACCTTTGGTCAGGTTGGTGTCACACTTGGTTCATTGGTATCGTTGTAAATCTCCAATGAATAATCACCTACAAAACCCCATACAAAAGCATCAAAACCTAAAAAATAAAGATGCAAATGAATGGGTTGGACTATCCTCAGCTGCCAAATGGATGGACTTATGACTAAGTGTTGCACTACATCTTAGACTTGATGTAGTTCTATGTGCTTGTGTGTGCAATAATGTGCCTAGGGTGCCCTAGCACCAATGATGCCAAAGTAGTGGGAAATAGCTAGATAAAATGCAAAATGGTGGATGGAATAGAATAGAATCCCCTTCCTATGTAGTGTGTGATGTAGAATAGTGCCCAAATGTAGTCCCTTGCTCTATGTAGATAGCTAGCCCTTAGTAGAAATAGTCCACCCTTAAGGTAGTATGTATGTTGTGTTTATATAGGGATCTCTTGTTCAAATTTTGACACTAATGACCCGACATGTTGACTAGTACCTAGGGAGATGGGAGGGAAAACCATAAAGACCGACCTCAAATGTCTAAATTAAAACCAAGTGTGATGGGGACCAGGGCACCTAGAAATTAGTACTAGGGCACCCCAGGTGCCCTAATCCCTATCTAGGCACCCTAGTCAAAGACTAGAGATGACAACTAAGTGAACCATGAAAGATAGGATCTCCTAAAACCTGATCTGAATTATGAGAGTGAGTGACGAATGTGTAAGACAAATAACAACAAAGACCAACAAGACTGACGACTAGACTATGGGATGGGTCATTAGTGAATACTTTTCTTACGCAAGATCCATATATAAAACAACATACTTGGTGGTATAATAATAGTAGTAAGTGCATGATTTTGTGACTACATTTTCCCCCACTTTATGTTGGTGAGTGAAAGCTTGGTAACATAAAGTAGTTAGAGATGTGTACCTGAGAGAAATCTGGAGAAGCCCATGTTGTAGAAGAATGCACAGATGTGGTAGAAGAGCATGCTGAATGTGAACATATAGCGTGACGAACCATGGATCAACGTGTTGATCCATGCAATGTAGTGAGAGATGAAAAACCATGATGAAGTGCACTAATGAAAGTGATGATTGTAATGTTGAATGATTGATGATTTCAAATGTTGTATGATGATGATGTGATGGGGTAGGGAGTGATCAATTCCCAACCCAATTGCATGTGTATGAAAAAATAGAGGATTTGGGCATCCTGTTGCCAGAGGAAGAGTGTAGGGAGAAAGGTGCATTATTCTCCAGCCTTTAACTACATCCTCAACATATCTATCCACTGCAAATGGAAACATATCAAATTTTTCAGTGGTTTTGGATCCAAATATTTTGATCAAATGTGTTGACCCATCTAGGAGCAGTATAGGAAAAATAATGATGTCTCATTTCCCCCACTACAAGGGTGTGACCACAATGTGAATGGCTTCCAAGTTAGGTCATCTGGCTGAAATGTATGATGGCTTCCAAGTTAGGTCATCTAGAAGAAAACAAAAAATGTAGAATAACTTCCCATGTTAGGTCATCTGGGAAAATAACAATGTAACTCCCAAGTTAGGTCATCTGGGAGGTTGAATATGTTGTATTGTGTCGATTGAATGGTGTGATTTTGATTGTTAGAGGTTTGAACATATTTTATTGGTTGGTTTACTCATAGAGATATTTTATGCTTGTTTCCCCTAGGTTAGGTCATTAGGGGGAATCGATAGAAAATGATGAAATGTCACATGGTGTATTAGTAAATGTTCAAAAATGAAAAATTAGAGGTGTTGAATGATTGCGTAGTGGTGTAAGGGGAATTATAGGATGACCCCAATTGTATGCCCCCCTTTTGGTGAAAGGGGAAGTGATAATGAGAATGAACGTTGAGCTGAAAGTAAGCCCAGTAATAGATAATGTATAATAGATATCACAAAAAATGTGTGTAGATTGAGTGAAAGACAATGTTGAGGAGAAATAGTGTGTGTGTCATGTGTATGATACGATGGTAGGAAAAATTCTAAAGAGAATTCCACAAACATGATAGAAATCAGAGTAAAAACACTCAAGATATTGGAAAAATCATGTGACATGTATTAGTTGAGTAGTGAATGTGAAGTATGACCATAGTAGAGTGAATAATGAAAAGTGACTATAAATAGTAAAGTGAAAAAGTGATTAGTCAACTCATTTGTCTTTTGTGTGAGTGTGAGAGTGAGCTCTGAGTGTGTAAGGATGTCGCAAGTTAGAGCAACATGACCTAGCCATTTCGAGATGGTAGCGACTGTCGTGGCATCACGTACGATGGCGGAGTTGGTAAGTGTGATTTTTTTTCAAAAAATGCATGTGTAGTAGTCATTTTTAGTGAATTTTTACAAAATTTATTTTTTTTTTCTCGGGCATTTTAGACCTAGACAAGAGTGGTGAAGGCGCTAGTGACCTTTAGGACAGGAGCACCCAGACATGGGCACTGGTGTCCTACTCCTCGGCACCCCAGTCCTGATTCTGGGTGCCCTAGTCCAGAAAGTGTATATTCATTCTAGAGTGGTGTAAATGTGATTTTTTCTTGTGTAGTAATGTCATAAATGTTTATGTTTTCCTATGTATAGTTTTCTAACGTGTTGTTTTGTTGTTGTGTAGAGGGATATCCATTCGAGGGAGTTCTGTGGTGGTCACATTTGAGTACTTTTCTTGGGTTGGGTTTATCAGATGATGATTGGGAGGTTATGGACCGTGCCGGCCTATGGCACATAGCTAGGATGGGGGATGTGCCCCATAATATGCCTATGTTGACAAGCTTTGTGTGAGAGATGGTGTGTGGATACTTGTACATTTTGGCTACCTACTGGTGAGATGACAGTCACACTAGAGGATGTATATTGCATACTGTGATTACCAGTTGTTGGTGAGAGGGTACATGTCATGGTTGTGGAGAACATGGAGAGATAGATGTGGGCCACTAGGTGGTATTTTGTGGGGACTCGAGTGCCTTCTGAGGCCCATATTAGCTTGGATGTGATTTTGAGGTTAGGGGTTCCACGCTTGTGGAAGTTTATAGCCATGGTTATTGCATCATCTATTACAGTGGAGGGAGGTGGTGTGGGCATCTTATATAAGATGCATGATATTTTCCAGTGGATAGAGGAGGAGGGTACTAGGTATGCCTGGGCACGATGTGTGTTGGCCCACCTGTATAGAGATCTTTACAGATTTACACAGGAGGAGCATGGAGGTGGGATTGGAGTGACTACTTTATTACATGTATGGGCCTATGAGCATATAGCAGTATTGAGGCCAGTTGGTGGTCTACGAGCAGAGTGGGCTAGGCCAGACATATTTTTTGGGAGATGGGTTGGAGTACGTGGGTGGAGGATGGATACTGATACTTATAGAGCCTTGATAGATCAGATGGGACTAGAGGCAGTGATATGGATGGCATACTGAGATTATGGAGGATGGCCAGAGGATGCTGTAGAATTACGATGCATATGGAGGACTATGTGGTTGGAGGATCAGTTTCTAGGTGTGACTGAGTTATTTCAGGTAGAGTGGATATCTTGATAGTTTGGTATGGCCCAGGATGTGCCCCCAGAGCCATATGTGTGGTTATGAGCCATTAGAGCACCTAGGAGGGCCGGAGCTAGACCAGGGCCCACAAGAGAGCAGCTAGTACCTCCTGGGCCAGATGAGGCTGATGTGGCCATAGAGCCTATTGACGCAGATGATGTGGGGTGTACAAAGGCATACCATGCATGGTGGACAATGCATCGATGGGTGCTTTTGTTTCCATTGTTTATGGATGCAGTGGGATTACCATAGGGAGGAGGAGTGGAGGGGCAAGCACATGCCCCTAACAATGTAGCGGTGATGATAGCTGAGTGTGAGTATCTATATAGTTGTGTTCTATGATTGGTTACTTGCTTATTTGATGGTTATGGTTGTCTAATGTGTTGTGTTATTGGTTGTAAGTGACGCATATTAGAGATTGATTGTGGACACATCTATCCACACATTGATGCAAAATGTTCCAACCAACATACTTGTGGATAGAGGGATGTTAGAGTGTGTGGATGATATTGTGGGTGAGCATGCCCATTTGTTTGAGCCAGTGGCCATAGCAGCAATGATGTGTACTGTGCTAATGAGAAAAAGGGATTAGGCATGCGAGGAGACATGATGAGCTAGAGAGAGGTGGTGGGTGGTGGTCCTTTAGCACAGGATGTGTTTGCACAATTTATCACACTACAGAGTCACTTTGTGGAGCAGTCTATGGAGAATACACTATTACGTAGGCAGGTGGAGAGGTATAGGGGTCGCGATCAGTGGCGTCAAGTTAGTGGTGAGGCTTCTAGTTCTAGAGCACTTGTATTACCAGATAGTGATAGTGATGATGAGATATGATTTGTATTGATGTATTCGATGTAGGGGAGTTTCCCCCAATGATGAGATGTAACTTTGATTTTGTGTAACTTTTATTATATATATATATATATATATATATATATATAATTTATTTATTGGCATATGATGATTATATTTGTTGTGTATTGATGTTATGGTTTGATGATGATGTATGATATATGTGATTGATATTACTTATATATGACTCTTGATGTGTTTGGATATCATTTTTATTTGTTGAATTTATTGTTAATGCATAGTTGATGAGTAATGTGTAATGTGATGATGATATAATGTAGATGATAATAGATGATGTATGTAATATGATTGTGGAAATGATCAATTTGATGAATGTAAAAGTATGATATAGTCGTTATAGTGTAATGAAGTGTATGTTAGTAAGATGAAGATAGGGAAAGATTAGTGATGCCCCCAGCATGTATAGATGATGAGGTTCATTTAGATAAGACCCCTCAGTAGTCAAGAATGAACCATGTAATGCAAGAGTGCATCATCGGGAAATGATTCGATAGAATGTGCTAGATGAATCGATAGAGCGTGTGAAGAGAGGTTCTTATTGTAATATATCCCTCAACAGTCATGTAAGAACCATAAGAACATGAGTGCATCATCGGGGGGGGGGAGGTGATAATAATCACCTACCAAATACTGAGGTGATGCGAAGTGGTGGAAGCATGTGGGATGGAAGCAACGTGAGCGTATGAGTCAAACTGAATGTCATATGGAGCAGTGGTGGGAGGTGTGAATGCCAAGGGTTATGGAAGCCAATGTGAAGCAGTAGCATGATGTGATGGATGAGATGGATGAGATGGATGAGATGGATGAGATGATGTAGTAATGGATGGACGTAATGGAGAGCATGAGTGATGACCTGTGACGATGGATGAACAATGACCTTAGCACTAGAAGGAGGAGATAACTCAACTGAAGTAGTAGGTTATGCATGAGGGAGAGGAGATATGGACCACTCATGTGAGTGAGAGCCAAAGGAGATGATTCCCTTATCCTCTAATTGTTACAAGTGATCATGAAGGGTGAAGCAATCATTATCCCTATGGCCATTGATATGGTGATAATTACAATATGGTCGATCACGTTGACGTTGTAAATGATGTTGTGGATGATGTTGGTTAGAAGGTAAGTGAATTAAATTTTCATTGAGCAAAGCATGCAACACATCATGTGGTCGAGCGTGATGAGAGAAATGTAATGGCTCATGTGAAACAGGTGTAGAAGATTGAGGTGTATCCTGTCACGGAGTAGGAGAAGAAGGATGCTTCTTTGATGTAGTAGGTTGAGCTTTCTTGTGAGGAGGAGATGGAGATCATGTGGGATGCTCAACTGATGGTAATGGAGAAGAACTAGATGATGTAGTAGTAGTAACTATAGGTGGAGGATCTATAACATGTGTGGTAATGAGGTCTTGTTCTAGATCAATGAATCTATAGCATAGTAGTTTTAATGATTCACATGTGTCATATTTCAATCATTTCTTTAGTGTGGGAATCAAACCACGAAAAAGATAAATTGCTTCTCTAGATCGATAGGTTGAAATACTAATTGGTGCATACAAGCATTGAATCATAAGATGTAATCCATGATAGGTTCTGTTTTTCCCTGATGTAAAGTAGGTAGATGATCATAAGTAACTCTAGGGCCATTGTTGATGATAAAGTGATGGAGAAAAGCTTCTTCCATCTCATGATAAGTGCTAATAGACCCAAATGGTAGGTGAGTATACCATTGCAAAGCATCATCAGTAAGACTATGTCGAAAGGCTTTAAGCAATAATCGATCATTAGAATATGAAGCCATAGCCATACGATAATGTTTGAGATGTAAGTAGGGGTTTCCAGTACCATCAAAACATGAAAAGGTAGGCATGATAAAATCCTTAGGAAATGTTGAGTTATGAATCTTCTTAGGAATAGGGTTTCCATGTAAGGAATTGTTATCAATGGAAGCATAATAGGCCTTACTTTCTAATGTGAGTGATTGAACTTGAGATTTTAAGTGACCTGCGACATGCATGAGAGACAAGATGTTTTGTGATGGAATAGTAGAGGATGGCAATAATGTGTTAAGTGGTTGTAACTTTCCATTGTGAGTAATCATAGGTACATCTAGAGGAGACAAAGGAGATTCTGATGCTAAAGGCACACTAGGTGTAGGTGCCGAAGATTCTATAGGTGATGAAGGACATGGAACATCCATAGAAGTGGTAGGAATAGCATCGGAAACATCCCTAGGAGATGAGGTGATCAAATTGAGATGGAGTTATAGATGGAGGTGAAGTGGTAGGAGTAGATGAAGTAATGGATGGAGGTGACTTATGCACAATATTAGATACAACCTCAGGAGAGATGACAAATGGAGCAGGAGATTCACACTCAGCAGTATGCAAAGTAGTAGAATCATGACTATCAATTGTTTCATCAGAATCAGATAGAGACTCAAATATGAATATGTCATTAAGTATGTCATCAATTGGATCATTGACATAGTATGATGGAGTATGTGAATTAGTACATGATGGATCATGAGAAGTAGTATCAAAAATAGGATAATCATGAGATGTAGCTATAGTAGTGGTCTTACTAGGAGGAGAATCAGTATGCACAGATGTACCACTGTCAAGACCAAGCATGAAATCAATAAGAGAATCATCTAGAAATTCCTTAGAAATGTCAGAAGGAGGGTCATGGCTAACTATATAACATGGCGTACAATGAGTGAAGCTCATCGGATAAGAAAAAATGTCAATAGTAGAATTTTCAAAGCTAATAGGCACATGACATTCGTTGGCTAAGAGTTGTTGTTGAATATGATCTGGCATAGTAACATCACGATATAGGGCAGTGAGTTCAGCGATGGTGGCCTCATCATAGATGGGATTAACACTCACATGAGGCATGATGAATTGAGAAGGAGATGAGCTATCCTTAGCCATTTAGGGTTTTTGTGGATCCTAGGGAAAAATGTTCTAATCTACGGGTTCACCAAAATGATTCTATAAAATATGAATTTTATTAAGAATCTAAGAAGTACATCAATGTAATAAATGAAATATACTGAAATGTAAATGCTAAATAATAAAATTAAATGAAATGAAAGGGGAAAGGTACTTACCTGATTTGGACTTACCTCGTAGTGATCTGGGACTGAATAGAGTGATGAAATGGTGGAAAAAGTGTCACAATGAACCTCAAAAAATAGCAGCAGAGGTAGATCTGGCCAGACTGGGTGCACCTGGGGAAGGACAAGGGTGCCTGGGGCACTCTGGTCTAAATCTGGGTGCCCTGGTCTATGGAATAGCTCAAAATCTGATTTTGATATGGTCTATAGGTCTTCACAATACTTCACCTTTGGTCAGGTTGGTGTCACACTTGGTTCATTGGTGTCGTTGTAAATCTCCAATGAATAATCACCTACAAAACCCCATACAAAAGCATCAAACCCTAAAAAAGAAAGATGCAAATGAATGGGTCAGACTATCCTCAACTACCAAATGGATGGACTTATGACTGAGCATTGCACTACATCTCAGACCCGATGTAGTTCTATGTGATTGTGTGTGCAATAATGTGCCTAGGGTGCCCTAGCACCAATGATGCCAAAGTAGTGGGAAATAGCTAGATAAAATGTAAAATGGTGGATGGAATAGAATAATACTCCCCTTCCTATGTAGTGTGTGATGTAGAATAGTGCCCAAATGTAGTCCCTTGCTCTATGTAGATAGCTAGCCCTTAGTAGAAATAGTTTTCCCTTAAGGTAGTATGTATGTTGTGTTTATATAGGGATCTCTTGTTCAAATTTTGACACTAATGACCTGACATGCCGACTAGCACCTAGGGAGATGGGAAGGAAAACCATAAATATTGACCTCACATGTCTAAATTAAAACCAAGTGTGATGGGGACCAGGGTGCCTAGAAATCAGGACCCAGGGCACCCCAGGAACCCTAATCCCTATCTAGGCACCCTAGTCAAAGACTAGAGATGAAACTGAGTGAACAATGACAGATAGGAGCCCCTAAAACCTGATCTAGAACTATGCGAGTGAGTGACGAATGTGTAAGACAAATAACAACAAAGACCAACAAGACTGATGACTAGACTATGGGATGGGCCATTAGTGAAAACTTTTCTTATGCAAGATCCATATATAAAACAACATACTTGGTGGTATAATAATAGTAGTAACGAAAAAAAATATTATTTTTGGGTATTTGTTTCTTCCACATAGCTTAAAAATTAATTTTGAGCATCTTCTGTAAAAGGAGGGGTTCCCGAAAGGGCTATTTTCCACTACTTTTCTAAAATTGTTTGCATTCTAAGTCATTTTGAGCTTTAGAGGCTATTAGGCCCCCACTAAACAAAACAAAATTTACATGTCAATCAATTCTTACACATTTGCAAAATAATATTTTCAGTATATTATTGCATTGTTTTGTGCTAATGTGCCCTCTAGTTGGGAAAAATCTAACAACCCACTATGGAAAACAATGCTCTCAAAATTCTTCTTACCTAACTCATAGTTACTCCATGGTGGTAATTATGCTACATGGAAGGCCAAAATTCAAACTCAACTCGAGTTTGAAGAAGTTTGGTTGGATATAAATGGTTCAACAACCAAGTCAGCAGATGATGCATCTCAAAAATGACAATTTGGCAAGGCCAACCAAAAGGCTATGTTGATAATCTTCTTGTAAGTGTTCAATGACATGTAACACCACATTCAAGATGCCAAAATAGCCAAAGAAGTGTGCGAAAATTTGATCATAGTGTACAAGGCCCAAAACAAAAAAACCATTCTGAATTTGTAGATTTAGTTGCATACATTGAAATTCAAGTCGAATGAGAAAGTGGAGGATTTCTTGTAGAGAGTTGCAACATTGAGGGATTCACTTCTAGCCTTGGGAGAGGAGATTACAAATAAATATCTTGTGCCCATTGTTACGAGAAAACTTCCTCCCTCATACTGAATTTTTGTGATGACAATCAATTTGTGAGCTCCGACCATCAATTTTGACAGGCTGGTGAATGTAATGCAACAAAAAGAGGCACTTTACAATAAAGATGAATAAGAAGAGTAGGCACAATCTTCCCATCAAAAAGGGAAGGAAAAAGCACAATCTTCCCAAAAGTCCCAAAAACAACATCAGTAATGAGAGAAGTAAAAGAAGAAATGTCCTATTTGTAAACGAGGACATGAATTGAAAGATTATTGGTACAACATGTATAAAAAAGGTTTATCAAGCAATTCTAGACCTCAAAATCAGCAATCGCAATAGGGACAGTCACACTACAAGTAAGGGCAGAAGAAGAGGAACTAATGAAAGGAACTGGTGAAAGAAACCCCATCAGCAAGGAAATGTAGCTGAGCAAGAAGATCATTTTTATGATGAGGAATTCTCGTATGGTTCCCATCTTGGTGAAGCAACCACATCATCTATTACTATCTAGTAAATTGATTAGGGAGCCCCTCAACACATGACCGGATGAAGATATTGGTTCACCACTATGCAAGACACACCCTCCAAAAATCATGGTTAATTGGGAGATGACTCTTCCTACGTAGTCCAAGGTATTGAAAAAATACTCTTCTTCTTGGTTCACAAAATTGTAGGTTATCAGATATATTATATGTCCTTGGTTTCACAAATAACTTACTATCATTTAGTCATCTTCTATATCATAATCTGAAGATTGAATTTAATAGTCATTATGGTAAGAAAGCGTGTTTGATTCGAGACAAGTCAAAAAGCTTGAAGATTAGTGCAAGAGCTTCAAATGTGGGAGAGATGTTCCAGCTTGATTTTGGCCACAGGGATGATCATGCACTAGAGGTTAATAATAATTCTTCTACATAGTTATGGCATCAGAGACTTAGTCACATCATTTTTGGATATCTCAATACACTTTGCCAATACATATATGGTGAGAGGTTTTCCATCTCTCTAGAAGGATATAGACAAGTGTGCTAACTACCTCGTAAGAAAATAACACAGAGCTTCATTTTAGAAGAGTACTTATTGAGCTCCAGGTAATCTTGATTTTGTTCATACCAATCTTTACGGTTTGATGTAGTATAGTCATTATGGATTTAAGTATTTCACACTTTGTGTTGATGATTATTCAAGAAAAATGTGGATTTTTTGTCTTCATAATAAAAGTGAAGCTTTCGATAACTTCAAGAAGTTAAAAGCGCTTATTGAGAATGTTATTGCTCACAAAATCATACCTCTCTACTGAGGCGGGTTATTCACTAGTAATGAGTTCAAATCCTATCTAGAAGTTAAAGGGATTCGTTGATAGATGTCTCCTCTACACACACCATAGAAAAATGGTGTTGTTGAGAGAAGGAACCATACTGTCATGGAGATGGAGCTTTTCATGATCAATTATTCAGGATTGGCGAATACATTCTGGGCCGAAGCAACGAAGACTGTAGTATATTTTTCGAACAAAGTACCCATAGTTTCTTTTTATGGAGTAACTCCACATGAGGAATGGTTGAATCGGAAGCCATCCATTACATGTCTCAGAGTATTTGTGTTCAAATCTAGCATGCATGTTGAGTAAATAAATTAACTAAGTATAAGATGTGTGCAAAGGTCAAGAAGTGCATGGTATTTACTCGTTGAAGTATGAAGAAGTTTGTGCGAAGGTTTGGTGAGAAGGAATCGGGGAAGACACAATACATCTAGGTATGATAGGTGAAAATATGTTGTGAAGCTGAGATGTCTTGATCATAAATAAAACCAAAAAAATAATAACTTGGATAAGAATTTGGTGATAACATGATAAGAGCATGCATGACTAATTATAGATAAGATTTATGCATGGAAAAAGTAGTGCTATATATAGCACATGGGATGGAAATAGAGCTTTCAAAAGAAAGAAGATCACATTTGGAGAATAGTAGGTTTAAGTCCAAGTATAGATAAATGTGAGTCTTAGAGCATACATTATATTTATAGTACTGGTCTATTTTCAAACTAAAGCATGATCAAGCAGTGAGGGACAATTCCCCACCCTATAAATACTTAAAGTATACATGTAATAAGTGTGGTGGGCATCTGGAGAATATAGTAGCATCTGAGAATGTTTGATTATGTCATTTAATGTCTTGATGTGTCGTGGAAAGTCATGTAAAGTCTAGAGTAGTCATAGATTGTCTGGTATTATATTGAATATAGTGTTAGTGGTTGGAGCTTGACACAAATCGGTATTTTGTATGAAGTGTGAAGTTTTCCTAGTAAGCTTGCATAGATGTAATAGATCATGATTTATAAATGAATAATCAACTCTTATGGATATGTATAATTGTCTTGCACATGGTATTATTTTGTATGTTTTCTCCATATGGTATGCATGTATATGGTGATAATTACGTGCACGGGATCTGCATCTTGATAGTCGACATAGGAAAGGACCTACTAGAGTTGTGTGTGCTTTGGGTAAGCACTTAGAATTTTATCTACGTGAAGTGCCAATGCACTTGACTATGTAGTATTAATCCTACACTTCAGCATGACATTTTGGTTTTGTTTCCGGGGCCTTCTTTAATTTAGACTCTTAAGATGTGGTGCACTTATGGAATTTTGGTTATCTTTTGAGAATATTGAATGTTGGATACATGAGGGTGAAGACAAATTTTCACTAAGATGCAATACCGATAAAAAATAAAATCCGTGTAAAAGGGTCGAGGAAAATATTTACGATGGGTTTTATGAGACATTCTTCAACTTCTTTTTTAGGGAGTTATATGATTAGTTAGCAGCGTATGTGTAAAAAATAAGGATTAGGATGGGATAGAGTGTTAGGTTGTGGAGCCTATTTTCATGTGTGAAAGTGTTGAAGACTGTACACTAAGAGTACTGTACACTTTTCATGTATCCTCGCTGGGGTTTGGGGCACCCGACATATCGGGAAACATGCTCTTCTCATATGGGCGAGTTTTTTGACCCATAGGTTTATGGGATGGGTTTTGCCCATGGTTTTGATACCCACGGTTTTGTAAAACTGCTTAATAAGTTGTCTATTTATATGGTCTTATGTATGCGATAGATGTACAAGAAAATGTATTGCAGATGTGTTTTGAATTCGGGTGTGAATTCTATAGAGTTTGTTGAGCATAGCTCCAAACGGATCTGGGTATTGTATTGAGAGAGCGGTGGCTTGTAATAAAATCTGAGCAAGTGATTCTTGGTGGATGTAGCCCAAATTGGGTGAACCACGTTAAATATTGTCTCCTTGTGTTATGTTATTTTATTCTGTAATTTTATTTCAGATCTGTAATAATTTCTGCATATTAGTTTCTACTGTTGAAATTCTGTGAGGGATTATTCCACATATTTTATCTCTTATTTCCTAACAATTGGTATCAGAGCCTGGTTTGGTTTGTTGAAGTGTTGAATCGCAGGGAAAGTTTTATCTTGAGTGGGAGCTATGGTAGATGATGGAAGATCTAGGGTTGATAAATTCAACTGGCAGAATTTTAGTCTTTGGAAGATGCAGATGGAAGATTACCTTTATCAAAAGGATCTTTATACTCCGCTATCTGAGAAGGTGAACAAACCCTCGAGTATGACAGATGTGGAATGGGATTTGTTGGATCGGAAGGCACTTGGAATGATTCGGTTGTGTCTTGCATCTTCGGTATTATTTAATGTTTCAAAGGAAAAGACTACAAAAGATCTAATGGATCCATTAGGGAAGTTGTATGAAAAACCCTCTACCTCTAATAAGATATTTTTAATGAAAAAGTTGTTTAATATGAATATGTCTGAGAATAGTTCAATAGCAGATCATTTAGATGATTTCAATACGGTTGTGAATATGCTAGCTTCGGTTACAATAGAATTTGATGAAGAAGTTAGGGCTTTATTAATTGTGTGCTCTTTACCTGAGAGTTGGAATAGCCTGGTAATGGCGTAAGTAACTCGGTTCCAGCTAACTCAAAGTTAAAGTTTGAGGATGTTGTAGGGGTGATTCTAAGCGAGGAAATGCGAAGAAAAAGCTCTGGGAATCTTCTACTTCAGGGAATGCTTTGACAGTGGAAACTAGAGGGAGACAGAAGAATAGAGGAAGCCGTGGAAAATCGAAAGATCGGGCAAGGTCAAAATCCAAGAACAAGATTGTATGCTGGAATTGTGGAAAGCCTGGGCATGCAAAGAAGGACTGTTGGGAGCTTCAGGATAAGAAGAAACAACAGGAAGAAAATAAGGAGGTAAATGTGGCAACGGGTAATGTATGACAGGATGCTTTGATTCTTTCTTTGGACAATATTACTAAATCTTGGGTTTTAGATTCAGGGGCTTCTTTCCATGCTTCTCCACATAGGCATTACTTTGTTGATTATGTTTAAGGAGATTTTGCGCATATTTTTCTTGGTGATGATGATCCTTGCAGCATATTTGGAAAAGGTTCTGTTCAGGTTAAGATGCAGAATGGGAATACTTGGCTATTGAAGGATGTCAGACATGTGCCTACATTAAGACGAAATTTGATATCGACAAGGCAGTTGGGAAGTGATGGTTGTATTGTGATATTTACAGCGGACTCTTGGAAGGTTACCAAGGGTTCTCTTGTGGTGGCAAGAGGTAAGAAGGTTGGAACCTTGTATTTAACCACTTATAGCACTAATGTTTGTAATCTTGTGGCTTCAAAAGTAGATACAACATTTTGGCACTATAGGCTCGGTCATATGAGCCATAAGGGCATGGAGATCATAAAGAAGGATTTTCCTGGATATACAGAAATAGGTTTGGAGTTCTGTGAGGACTGCATATATGGGAAACAGAAGTGAGTAAGGTTTCTCAAGGTTAGACCTACAAAGAAAGAGAGTAAGTTAGAGCTGGTGCATTTTGATGTGTGGGGGCCAACTCAGGTATCATCTCTTTGGGGTTCAAGTTATTATGTTACTTTTATTGATGATGCAACAAGGAAAGTTTGGGTTTATTGTATTAGAAACAAATCTGATGTATTTGATACTTTTGTTAAATGGAAAGCCTTGGTAGAGAATGAAACAGGTCTTAAGTTAAAATGTCTCAGGTTAGATAATGGAGGGAAGTATTGCAGTAATGAATTTGATGATTATTGTTCGAAGAATGGAATCCGCAGGTAAAAGACAGTTCCAGGAACTCTGCAGCAGAATGGGGTACCAGAAAGGATGAACAGAACAATAATGGAACGTGCTAGGAGCATGAGGATACATGTAGGACTGCCTCTTTCTTTTTGGGTAGAAGTGGTGAGCATAGCTATGTACTTGATAAATAGAGGACCCTCAAGTGCCTTGGATGGAGGCATACCTGAGGAGGCTTGGTATAGTAAGAAAGTTGATTATTCATTTCTTAGAGTCTTTGGATGTGAGGTGTTTGTCCATATAGACAAGGATGATATGACCAAGCTAGAGGCTAAATCA